>JARHVA010001707.1:1165000-1737500 GCA_037957365.1 Torreya grandis | reverse complement strand
CTTAGGTAACTAACCCTTAGGATGCCCTCCTAGTTAAGGCAATTGATAACTAACTTTAATGAGTTAATTGAAACACATGATTAGACGTACAATTATTAGTGCACTTGCTTACTCATAAGAGGTAAGGTAGTCTTATTTGTGTATGCATATATTTTTTATTTCATTTGCATGATTTTCTTTAGATAATAATTTATCGCAAGACATTGACCCTCATTGATTATTTGGTGATTGAGTTTGTTTTATGTTGTCATAACCTTGATGTCATCATTAAATACCTATTTGAGAGATGGATCTTATCCAAATAACATGAATAATTTTCAGAATTTGGCCTTGGTGGAATAAAAAAATGTGGGTTCCTTGTCACGATTAACTCATGTTGTGTCATAGTGAAGAAGCACTTAGGGTAAGTAAACGTACCTTATGGAATTTGTAATTTATGATTATTTTTATTTAAATTTGTCTTTCCTTTGAGTAGGTGATGAGTTATTAGTAGCTTGATTGAGTGATATATTAAATAGTTGGTTGGCTTATATTTTCAACCCCTTTGATGATGGTGTCTTGTGGAGGAGGCCATCACAAGTGAAAGGAGAACAACATCAGACCTTGATTCCATATAGTGAATATGTAGGATTCCCAAGTTATGATGGGGGCATTAGGACTAGTTTCTTAGGCTAGGTTAGGCTTTGTATCATCTTCATTATTGTTAGGATTGTATAATAATTATTAGATTAACTATTTGTCTAATATCAATTAATGATTGATCTAAGTCACTACATAATTATGTGTGTCACACTCATTGTAGCATTTAATTATTAATGATATATATATTTTTTTTAAATCCCATTTTTTCTCAAATTTTAGTTAAGTTTTTTGTGTTAAATTTTGGGCATGACATTTTGGTACTAGATCCCAGTTAAAATACTAGGATATCTATGATGTTTAGCTACAGATCATCACTTCTCTAACTTATTTTATCTTTGTTAATTTCAATATGTCATACATGGGCCACATGAGTATTTTATGCAATTGGGATCATTAGGAACCATCATTTGAGTAGCTATTAGAGATCAACTAGAAAATACTCCAAACCCTTCAACACTTGATGAACATTTTAGAGAGACTACCTTGAGCTCAAGTTCTACCTGAGAAATACCCTCCTTTTTAAACACATGTGATAAGTTCCATCTAGTAGCATCAACTAAGTAATTTTAGACCATGTTGATATATTATTTATGCTAGACAATAGTCACAAGTGCAGGAGAGGCACTCTCTCTCTCTCTCTCTCTCTCTCTCTCTCTCTCTCTCGATATATATATATATATATATATATATATATATAATGACTTTTCTATGTTCTAGAAATTGTGTTACCTCAAGGCAACAAGTGAGCCCTATTAGAGTGTGTCAACATGCAAAAGCAATATCATTAGAGATTTCTAATGTAGGAGCCAGTCGACCATTGATAACCCCATCGTTGAAGGGGGATTCTTTAGAAGCTTGCTTCTTATGTGGGTTTATGAGACATTTCATTCAAGATTGCCCATTGAAGACATAATTGGCTTGTCGACCGACATAGGATGCATGAGATGGATGGATTGAGAATAAATTAGAATTAGAAGATAATCATGCTATGGGAAATAGGGCCTCAATTTTAGGACCATCAAAACCATGAGATTCAGCCTAGGAGCTTTTTCTTTTGTTTTTTTATATTATGCTACTATAGTTAGTGATATAATGGTTTTTATGGGGAATTAGGTGCCAATATTTTAATTTTGGATGATTTGATGAATATTCATTATGCTATTTTAATTTTTGGTTTATGAATTAAAAATTATCTATCCTAACATATATATTTATTCCTAGGAAATCATTTATCATGGTATTTTAATACAATTTTTCCTTTTGAAATATTTTAAATCTTGTAATAAATGTAACTTAAATTATAAAAATTATTTAGCAAAGATAATAAACACATTGATTTTCAAAAATATTAGAGGTTTTAAACCTAGAATAATTAATAAAATACTAAATGTAAATTAAATTATTATCTGATGGTTAGAATAACCCTTGATACTCCTTTTTTCAATGACACTCATGTGATAGTTTTAGGATGTCATATTTAATAATATCAGTTATGGTTAGACTAGTGATAGAAATGTATATCCATGATGGTATTTATTTTGACATTAGTAGTATTAGATACTTTTATAGATATGATGTGGAGGATGTCAGATTGTTGTTGATGATTAGATACCCTTGTCTCCTATGTAATACCAGTAAAATAGTCCTTAAATAGTGTAAAATGTGTAAATTTTCCTAGACCCTTGTTGTGACCAAGTGTAAATGAATGCTATATAAAATATGTGTGTGTCTCCACCACCTTAATTGCAACCCATTTTGCTTTAATTAAAACTTAATTCGTAAACCCTTCCCACACTTCTATGTATAAATGGTTAACACTTGCAAATAATATCCCTTCTCTGAGTAACTATATTGTGATGAATATGGTTTGGATATTTTTGTGACATTTAGATTATGTAATCATGTATACCATTATCCATGTAAAAAAAATTATAACATATTTGTGAAAATATCTAGTATTGTGACTATGTCCTAGTAATATAACCTTATGATAAACACCTTTGTTTTAGCCTTATAAACCTAATTTGGGAAACATATGGAGGATGATGTACAATTATATTTATCTTACCTCTAGGAGGTAATTGAGGCTTATATATTTTCCTTCTCCCCTCAGGTGGCTTGTTTAGCCACATTGCGTCGAAATGTGAACTATTTTATGAAATTGTTTTGATGAATTTTATTTTTAATTTGGTTATCATTTTAAGTTATTTTTTGAAATCAACAATTTTGTTTCTCTTGAATATAAGTTTATTTTTTATGAAAATATTTTGTCGATTTGAACTAATTTGATTGTAAATTTGATATTGTGGATACTTGTGATTCCATTTTATTACATAATTATGAAGATTTTGCTTAATATTTTATTATTTCTATTAAAATATTTCTTTTTGGCCACTTGGCATTTTATTTAATTATACTATTATGTTATTATTTTGGTGTGATCTCTTTTCACTTCTTTGTTAGAATATTAATTTTGTAAATGTTGTGGTGTGAATATTATATGTCTATTGTGTGTATGGGGGAAAAATGTAGCTTGGAATGTAGCAAGAGGGTATGATGATCTAACTTTCAAGGTCAAAAATTGAGTCATCCTCTTGCCCACCAAACATGGTGGTTTCATACTGTATTTAGCTAAAACACTTTTTATCCTTATTTTGGAAGGTGTAGAATTATTTTTGGGAGGTCTAAGTAAAATTATTCATAGGAGGTTTAAGGAGGATATGTGATCTTATATTTGACTCATATATAGTTCTTTGCTTCATTATTTGTTGGGAGGTCTAATGAGATTATTTGTAGAGCTCAATGACTACACTGCTACTTCAGCCTTAGCATTGCTTCATTTAGATCGTACCTTATATTTTTGCACCAAAGCACTTTTACCATGGGTTAGATATTAGCTTAGTTATTATGTTATCACAAAAAAATAATACATTTGTCGCACATATGACTTACCAAAAATATACATCAACAAAATATCTTTGGTTTTTTAGCTAGTTGGGACATATTTGGATGATAGTATGATAGTATAGAATATGATAATATGATAGATTTACACTATGGGATAAGCCTAAATGGAATACAAATTAGTTATTAACTAAAAAACCTTATTAATTACAAGAAAATCAATTTCATAATAATAATAATAAAATCTGTTGATAAGTCTAAAACATGAATAAAAGGAAGCCTTTAGAGTAATTTTACTGGCATAAGGAAATTAAAAATATATGGAATTTTAAAACAAAAATGATATTTTTTTCTATATCATTATTGATTTGAGTTATACTATTTGTAACCTAGTATGTTCTCTAGTAATCTTTGGCTCTTTAACTCCTTGTGGTGGTATGGCACATTGAGGATGAGGATTTTATAAGGGGCAGTATGTAATACTCCATGTGAGGGACCTCCTTCTCTTAAAAATTGAGATATTAGGCAATGTAATTTCATGGTTATTAAGAATTTAAATTATAGTTCCTTTGTATATTAATATATTAACGATTATTAAGAGTTTATAAAGATTAATTAAATTTAAAATCCACATATTTATCATATGATTTTTTTAATTCTTAAAACATCCCTTATTATTATATAAGTGTTATTATGATTCCTAGATAGGCTATGGGCCATTTCTCATATACCTTCTAAAAATCCTACACCCTAGGGTCCTAGCCTAGTTGGTAAGCATGACCCACTTGGTGGAGTATTTTAAAAGTAAGGTAATTTTAAATGAATTTATTGTAATAAGCTCATGTGGGCATGTAATAAATTTATTAGGTATAAGACATTAATTGTAATAAATGCTATCATCTCGAAGAAAAATATGGGTCATTTATGACATCCCATGTAAGAGAGGATACTCTCTTCATTAATGGTTTGGTGTCTATCTTGGAGAAAATATTTTTAGTCTTTTCTTCTTGAAAATCCTTGATCATGTTAATGTTGGTTTTTATTAAATTTAATGGTTTTTACCTACACATGTTGTATTAACTTTTTTAAGTGTCTTTTAGGTCATTGTGAAAGGTAATCCCACATTCATGAGGAATTAAGGTCATGCTTATCTTTCACCTATATAATTTACCTTCCTAAAGTTTGTATGGTTAATGATGCTAATTTTAATATTTTAATATTTTGATTGTTGAGTAATAAGCTTCTTTTGGCTCATGTTTGATTCCATTACTACATAGATAATTTATTTGTGCATTTAATCATATTTAGTAAATTCTTGATTTTATCCCTCTCTAACATGGTATCAGAGCTTTTATTGTAGATGAATGTCATTATTCCTATTATAATATCTTGAGTTTTAGTTTACATATAAGATATCTACCATTAATTGACCTAGATATTGAAAACTCACCCTTTCCTAGTTTTTGCTCTTCTTTTGAGGTTCTCTGTTGATCCAAATTTAGATAAAGAATAAGAGAAAGGTGTCTAATACTAGTAGGATTTCATTTGGTAGGTTTTCATGAAAAATTGTATGTGTCATTAGATTTAAAAGGTGTCAAGACCCTAGGATCTACTGTAAACATGACCTAGTTTCGTGATAGTCATTTTTTGTCATTTTTGGAGGATTTTGGGGATTTTTTAATGATTTCATACAAATTCATCAAATTAGTTTCTCCAATGGAAAATAAATTTATAAAAAAAATATGGGTTTTTATATATCCTTAGTGGGTCTTTGGTGGATTTTTGAGTGTACCATATCAAGCATTTTTAAGGTATGCTAGTTTTGTCTTTGTTTGCACTTGGCAAAAGTTTCAATTTCATTAATAGTCTAAAACCCTAAAATAAAGTTTCTCAATTGATATAACAACCCAAAAAAATTATGTATATCTCTTCATTTATTATGTAGTCTAAAACCCTAACATCAAAGTTTAGAGCTACATTGGCAACCAAAAATTCTAACATTGGACTTTCTGACTACATTAACAACTCTATGTCCCACTACCAAAACCTTCAACTACTCTAGTAACTTAAAGTTTAAATGTATGAACTATTTAATGCTCTATCAATACATAACCTTGATTTTCAAAAATTTTGTGACCTCCCAAACTTTTGGCCACTATAAGAGGGCCCTATATCTCTGACACTAAAAACTTAACCCCCTGGTTATATGGTGTGGTCACATGGAGGGGGCTTAAATCATGATTCATAATACTGGGGGATTAACCTTAGCACCCAATACAAAATTTCACATACCCATATTTGTTTTAAAAATTTTCAAATTGAAGACTGCCCTCGCAATTTCAAAGTTCAAATGTGAATAACTTTTAGCCTATTTCTCCATTTGAAGTGTCTTTTTTTTTTAAAATGATTTTTTTATCTCTATGTATTGATAATATTATTATGTATTATAAATTTAAATCTCTAAATATTCACTAGATTACATATTACTAGTCTTTTAGCACACATAATTTAGTACATACTTCATTTTTGTACCATGGATGTAAGTTTGGTTTTGATTCTTACACTATTCAACTATCATGAATGGAAAGTCAAAATAAAAATACTATTGAGTAAAGGATTACATTGTATCACTATGGGTATATAAATAGACTTGAAACCTAAAGTAGAGAAGGTGAAATAGTACAATCAAAGTGGAAAATCATATAGTCTATCATGTTTATCTATGTGTCTTGACTTGCTCTTCATATTGAATCTTCTACTACTCTAAATCAATTGTGGATCATATTGGAAAAACTCTTTGGAAAACATGGCTTAATGAGATGTCATGAGTTGGATAAAGAGCTCATAAATTTGATTCTATATAATTTTTATATGATATAATAATTTTTCACAAATTTAAAATCACCTAGGTTGTAGTTGAAATTACACAACATTGACAAAAAAGATGACCAATTGATTCTTTACATCCTTTTTAAATTGGGTTCTGACTATTCTATCTTCATTTATATCTTCCACACCACCAAACATGTCATTATATCTACATGGAACATGATTTTATTGGAGTAATATGCTACTAAATTGACTCAAGGGAAAGATAAGCACATTCAAATGGATACACCGAAGTCATCTAAATTACATGCCTATTACAAATAGAAAGCTTCCAGTAGCAAAGAGAGTAAAAATAATGACCCAAAGAAAATAAAGGTTATAAATATAATGATAAGTCAAAAACATCAAAAAAATATCCTATTCAAATGATAAATCCAAGAAAGAGAATCTGACTTATGCCTATTACAATAAATCTAGGCATGATGAATCCAAATGCATGAAAAAGCAGATTGAAAAATTGATAAAAATTCTTGAGAAGAAAAATAATAGTGTCCTTGATTATTATAATCAAATTTCATTATTACATGAGTCTTTTAAGGCCAAATATAATAAGGGGGCCAAAGGTAAGGTAAAATCACTTGTAGTTGTGTCCAAATCTTCCACATGGATTACTTGTTATGATGCCTCACATCACATGGATTCATCACATAACATATTCTCATCCTTGGAGCCTTGTTATATGCCTTCCATTTTGTTAGTTGATGATACTTCCATAGAAGTTAGTTGGAGTGGATATATTGAAGTCAATGATGGGATATTTCATGATTTTTTATGTGTTTCTTATTTATCTAAAAATCTCCTATATTTTTATCAATCACAAGTAAGTGAATTGAGTTCATGCCCAATTTAATGGTTATTAGGGAAGCAAGTAATGACTCCATTATTGAATTTGGGAAAGCATATCACCAATCATGATTATATATTTTCTCATATTTTGTTTTTGAACAACCCCTTACTATAATGTTCATTCATTTAGATGCAGTGATTAAATTATGGAATGAGAGATTCAACCATCTTAACTCTCTCTACATGGAGTAACTCAATCATCATGATATTTTTTCAAGGTTTCCACAAGTAAAGTTTTTAAATATTGTTTACTAGGGTTGCATACTTGGTAAGCATATTAATGACAAGTATGACAAAGGCACATCATGAAGAGATAACAAGATATAGGATATTGTTTATGGTGACATTATTACTCCATTTCTAGAACCTTCATTCAAAGGGATTAAATACATGCTTACTTTTATTGATGACTTTTTAAGGAATACTTGGGTGTACTTTCTTAAGTATAAATTCAAGGTCTTTGATCACTTTCAAGACTTCAAAGTTATTATAAAAAATAGTTAGGTAAATCCATTAATATTTACACACCAATAATGGTGATGAGTATGTCAGTAACTATTTTGAATAATTATGCACTTAAAAAGGGATTGAACTAGAGTATAAAGTTTCATATAATATTTAGTATAATGGTGTTATAGAGTGAAAGAATATATATTTGAAATAAATTTCCAATTTTATGCTGCACTCTAACTCTCTTTCACCTCAGTATTGGGTCGAGGCCATCAACTATGTTTGTTATATCTAGACCCAAATTCCTCACAAAGTATTGCATGGAGTCACTCCTTTTGAATCTTTGAGAGTTAAAAAATAAAAATTGAAGCACTTTTGATTTTTTGGATCTCTTTTTATGACCCACATTTAGATGTATGAGTGTAAGGCAATAGAGATTTAGAGTCATCCTTACATATTCATTGGATATCCTAAGGGTGTTAAAAAATACATGCTTATGTATCGCACCATTCATGAGTTTTTCATTGAGAGGAGTGTTCATTTTCAATAAGGTATGTTAGACTCCACACTCAACACCTCTCCCCTTCCTCATACATACTAAGATTTGATTATAATTATAATGATCTAGATCTTCCTTAATAGCTTCCTGATGATATACATTCTTCTTATAGTTCTGATGATGAGAGTAATGATGAGGATTCCCCTCATCCTTCTCCCAAGAAAGCTTTAGAGGATGAGAAATATTCTCCTAGATCTCTAAGAACTAGTCCTCTTTGGGATAGACAAACACTAGAAAGTGATATCCAATGGGTTGGAGATCCATCAGACACTAGGAAAACATGCTTATAATTTTAAGATGCGCCACATGATTTCATTACATCTAATTTTGATTCGTAATAATTTCATGAGGCATAAAGGACACCTAATTGTGATACTTTTATGGAAGAGGAATATGGTTCCTTGATGAGGAAAAACACTTTAGATCTAGTCCCACTTCCTAAAGGAAGAAAAATTGTTCGATGTAGGTGGATCTACTAAAAAAATATTATATAAAATGGGTCCATAGACAATTTTAAATCATGTTTCATAGTAAAGGTTTTTTATTAGGTACTTGACATCAGCTATACAGAGACATTATTCCCAGTTTTTGAAATGAAATCAATCTAACTCAGTCTCACCATTATTTTATGACATCACTGGGATGTTCATCATATGGATGTGAAGAGTGCTTTTATTCAAGGTGACCTCAAAGAGGAAATATATATGGATCAAACACAAGGATTTTTGGAAGATTCATCCTTAGTTCTTAAACTTTAGAAATCTATCTACGGCCTCAAACAAGCTCCTTGAGCTTGATATGCCAATATGGACTTATTTCTTCTTCTTATTTGATTCACTAAATGCCATTTTGATCTGATTGTCTACATTTTATGATAGGATGATTTGTTTTTAATTCTATTTCTCTATGTAGATGACCTATTACTCATAGGGAGTTTATCTACCATCATAGTAGTGAAAACTTCTTTGTCTAATAGGTTTTCAATGACTGACTTGAGTGTGTTGCATTACTTCCTTAAGATTGAAATTTCTTAATTTGTCTCTAGGATCACTATTGCACAATCTAATTATGCTCTTTATTTTATTGCACAGTTTAACATGGTTGATTATAAGCTATTTCTAACTCTTTTTCTATCTAATGTGAATCTTGAGGCTGATTATCCATATCTTTTGGTTGATGCCACCTCATATCAAAAACTTTTTGGAAGTCTTATCTAACTTATGCACACTAGACTTGACATTTCATATACAATGGACATGGTCTCTATATTTATGTAGGAACCATATGATCTGCACTAAAAATCAACTAAGTGGATTCTCCACTACATTCAAGTTACTCATAGTTTCAAGATTTACTATAGAGTAGGAATCTTCATGGAGTTGATTGGTTATACATATTCAAATTGGGATAACAGTATTTAGAATTGTTAGTCTACTTCAAGTTACATTTTCTCCCTTGGTTTAGGTCTAATTAGTTGGTTAAGTAAAAAATAGAATGTTATTGCTTTATGTTCTAGTGAGGTAGAATACAAAGGAGATATTAATGTTACCACTGAGGCCATTTGTCTTTAGGGTATTCTTATTGAGTTTGGCATTGAATTTTGATGACCAATAGTTTTCTTATACAAAAACTAGAGTATAATCCATATTTGAAGGAATCTGATCTTCCATCAATAGACCAAGTATATCGAGAATCACATGAATTTCATTTGGGAGCTCATCCATGATAATTTTGTCGATATCTCCTACATATAGACAATGGATAAAATTTATGATATATTCACAAAACCCTTACTAAGAGAAAGTATCTTCATTTATAGGCTCTTTTTAGGGTTCAAGTCGCTCTGAAATCCTCCTCTGGGGGACATTTTATTTTACTTAGATACATCATTAGGACTTTTTACTAATATCCAATTCTAATACCCACCTAAGCTATGCTTAAGGGGAGGTGTTAGTCTAGGTTTTTATCCCATTTAATGGTTTTTACCTAAGTATGTTTAGTTACATTGATTAGGTGTCTTTTAGTTCATTATGAAATATAATTCCACATTCATGAGGAAGTGAGGATATGTTTATCTTTCACCTATATACTGTACCTTATCAAAGATTTTATGGCTAATGATACTAATTCTAATATTAAAATATTTTGATTTTGGAGTAATAGGATTATTATAGATCATGCTTAATTTTGCTACCACATAGGGAATATATTTGTACATTCAATCCTATCAAGTAGATCATTGATTGTGGCCGACTCTGACAGGTCATTATTGAGAGTTCTTTAGAGGTGTATTTTGCTGTAAGAAAAATTTTAGTGAAGGAAGGAGGTTGGAGGAGATTAAGAAGCAAGAAGAGTAAATTTTGATTATTTTCATCATCTCTTTTGCATTTGAAAATGTTTGTTAAAATAATAATTTTTGCTCATTTATCTCTCTCTATCTCTCCTCTTCTCTTTTCCAATAGTTTCTTTGAATTTTTTTTTTAAATTGAATATGAGAATAAGATATTTGTGTAAGTATATGATATCTCTCTTATTTTATCCTCCATTTTGAAATACAAATTGTTATTTTGAGCTTGGATAATTTCTTGTTGAGAATATTAAATCTCTCTTCCTCCGTTCCTTTTTTTGCATCCTTGATGAGATAAATATTAAAAATAGTTATTACTTTTTTTTTTACATGTAAAATGATTGAAAATAATGTATTTCTCTTGTTCCTATTTCTATCTTTTCTTAACATCCTCCTAAAAAAATTAAAAAAATAAATAAATTGCATTCATACAATTTGATGAGTGAAAATTATTTCCCTTAATCTTATATTTATGTTGAAAAAAAAAATTGAATGGTGTTCATTTCAAAAATGTGTAGATTAATCATAATGATTTTATTGGTAATGAGAATAATTTGACATATATTTTTCATTTCTTATTTTATAGAAAGGAATTTTTAAATAAATTATATGAGGAAAATATGTTGTATGTTTTTGTGCTTATTGAAATCTTGAATAAATTAATTTTTAATGAAAAATTGTTATTTGAAAGTTGTATGAATCAAAATAGAATATGTATATATGACATAAATAGATAAATTATTATTTTATTATAAAAATATATTTATTTGACATAAATATATAAATTAATTATTATTCATTATATATGTGTGTAAAAATTATATATAAACAAACTAAAAATATACATATATTTGTATTAATAAAAAGAATATATAAAAACAAAACTAAAATAAAAATATATAAATATATAAACAAATAGAAATGTGGGTTGTCACATTGGTCAGCCACCCACCCACCTTGGTAGACGGGTAGGAATGATGACATAGTGGACCAACCCAAACCCTTAGCAAGGGGAGGGGTGATGGATATGAAGCCAACATCAACCCTTATGTGGGGGGTAGGTGGGAGACGGGGTGATGGTTATGCAACCTACCACCCATCTCATGGTAGAGGAAGGGTGGTGACAATTGCACAAGATATTAGCCAAGATATATTAAACTATACATACATACATACATATATATATATATATATATATATATATATATCTTCACACACAAAAGCACACACACACACACACACATCTTTAATATGAATATACTTTTATATATGTATGTATGTATGTATATATTTATTCACACACAAGCGCACGCACATGCACATGCGCACACACACACACACACACACACAAACACACCTTTAATATGAATATACTTTTATATATGTATGTATGTATATATACCTACAAACCTTAAGGGTTGTGTGTATGTATATATATCTCTTAGGATTTGTATGTATGTATGTATGTATACATACACACACACACACACACACACACACACACACACACACACACACACACACACACACACACACACACACACACACACACACACACACACACACACACACACACACACACACACACACACACACACACACACACATGCGCGCGCACACACAGACATAGACACACACACACACATATACATACATACATACACACACACATGTGTGTATGTGTGTGCGTGCACAAGTGTGTGTGTGTGTGTGTGTATACATACATACATACATACATATATACACATACATATATACATACATATACACACACATGCACACACACACACGCACACACATATACATATATGTATATGTGTGTGTGTGTGTGTATACACAGACACACATAGATATATATACATATATGTATATGTGTGTGTGTACATACATACATACACATACATATGTATATACATATATGTATATGTATGTGTGTGTGTGTGTTTGTACATACATACATACACATACATATGTATATATGTATGTGTATGTATGTATGTATGTACACACACACATACATTTGTGTATGTATGTATCAATCCATTTGGAATGAGATTAAATTTTTTAGATTTATTCCCTTGTAGCTCCATATGTAACCTGTAAAATAAATAAAATAAAAATAAAAATGAAAGAAAAATGAAAAGAAGATTTTTATTTTTGTGCATAAGAGAACTTAGGGTTTTATAGAGTTTCCATAGATCATAAGGAGGAGATTTATCTAATATAATGATGGTGAATTATTCCACTAGATGATAATAAAAATAAATAAAATTTTAAATTTATTTTTGATTTAATTAATTAACTCCTTATAAAGCTTGTCTAGGTCTTTTTTTTAATTTTCCCTTTAGTATTTAAAAGGGTGTTATATAACTCTTTATTGGACAATATTAATTTTTAAATGAGTGTTAGTAATTTTATTTAATGTGGGTAATATAATGTGGGATTTAATAATTCTAAACAAATGATTAAAAACTCTGTTACTTCTAACTAACTACTCGAGTGCTATCCACCTTACTTGACTTAAATACACCTTTTAGAATCAAAATAATTAAATAATTAAAATATAAAATCATCAAAAATAAGATTTGAAACCATTTTAAATAGGATATGAAATATGCGAAAAAATTTCAAACATTTTCATAAACTCTTATAAATCATTATTTTCTTACCTTATTGGATACCTTTTATAAGAGTGAATGGCAATAACCTTTCTTGCCCCTAAAGTCATTTTAGATTTGGTTTTAAACAAATACTTAAATTTGAGTTTTTCAAATTATGAGATTTGGAAGTAATTATTTTTGGATATGAAATGTGTAATTTATAATTAGATAAATTTTAATCCTGTTAGGAGTCATCCTTTTCAACCAATTCTATGAGACACTTGCTTAAGCAAAATCATGCTACCTTTTTCTTGTTTCGAAATTTGATTTAGAATAAACATAAATAAAATACATACAAATTAAAATTATCAAAATTGAGAGTTTAAATGAATATAAAATAGCTTAAAATTAATAATATAATATTAAAATAAAATTTATTGCAAGTTTTACTATTTTTAGCAAGGTGTTTTTTGAAGCCAATTTGCATAAAAATTGCAATGTAGTTTTTGGTGTATTAACTTCTATTTGAAATGTATATTAAAGGATAATTTTATTATAAATTTTTAAATGCAATAATTATATATCAAATAAGATGTTCTAAGATTTTTTAAAATTTATATGTCATGTTATGAATTTAAAACAAAGGTGTTTCTAGACCTAGTTTACCCAACTTGGAGTTGGTGTCTTTTTGTCTCTCTCCTCATCTTCATAGTTTGATAAACATTATTTAAATGTCTATTTTCCAATATTTTATGAATTTTATTGGATATGACATATTGTGTTAGCCTAAAATAAGTGTTATGACCTTAAGTTAGGTTTTGGACCTTAAACTCTTTTATCCATTTTAGGCCCTCTATGCACCATGTTAGGTCTGTCATGTAAATATCTAAATTGGAGAATAACTTGGGACTAAGACTCACCATTTATGCTCAAAATAAAAATTACAAATTTAAATGATCCTTTCATGAGAGGCTCCTTACAACTCTTTGTAGTGCTTGGATGCCCTAAGTCCAACTAATGGTTGTAGGGTTACCCATAGGGGATAACTAAATTGCTTAGTTATATGACTACTTGACCAAGGTCAAATGATTTCAAATTGTAATAACACTTGTTTATTATTGGTGAACTAAAATATTCATAATTTTACATGTGATGGGATCATCACATCTATATAGGTAGCTTGAAGAGTAGGTGCAAACTTAGAGAACTAACCCTTAGGATGCCCTCCTATTATAGTAATTTATAAATAAATTTAGTGAGTTCTTAGAAAATGTGATTAAACATAAAATAATTATTTCATTTTCTTATTTATGAGTGTTAAGGTAGTTTTTTTTATGCATGTTTATATTGTTCATTTTAGTTGCATGGTTTTTTTTAGTTGATCAATTGTTGTAGGATAGTGACCCTCATTGATTATGTGGTGATTGAGTTTGTTTTATGTTGTCATGACCTTGGTGTCACCGTTAAAAACATGTTTGAAAGATATAGCTTCTCCAAATAGTGTAATTAAATGATTTTTAGATTTTGGCCTCGTTAGAAAAAATAATGTGGTTTCTTTGTCACGATTGACTCTCATTATATCATAGTGAGGTAGTGTTTAGGGAAATCATACATATTTTATGGAATTTATAGTTTTAGATTCTTTTCATTTATATTTTTATTTCCTTTGATTTAGTGATGAATATTAGTATCTCACTTAAGTGATGTATTATATACCTTGTTGGCTTAGATCTCCAAACCCTTCGGTGATGATGTCTTATGGAGGAGGCCATCATAAGTGAAAGGATAACTACATCATACACTGATACCATGGAGTGGATATGTAAGCTACCCAAATTATGTTAGTGGCATCAGGTCTAGGTTCTTAGGATAGGTTAGGGTGGTTATGGTCTTCCCTATTATTAAGATTGTATGATAATACTTAAATTAATTATTTTTTTAATATCAATTCATGATAGACCTAAGTCACTATATAATTGTGTGTGTCACACTCATTTATATAATTTAATTATTATGATAAATTTAAAAAAATCCCCATGTTTTTCTTAACTTTTAGTTAAGTTTTTTTTGTTAAATTTTTGGCATGACAAACTATCTATTTTACACCTTCTCAAGACATCCATTGCTTAGAAGAAAATATTATATAAAACCTTATAGGAGTCAGAAGTCCATGATTACATCAAACTATTTAATTTTAAATCATTTAGAGGACATTTATCCTAAAAAAATAAAGTCACACTCAATTCCATTGATATTTCCCTTTCAAGCCCATATTAAAACTTACCCCTTCATATTGAGGTCATTATTTGAAAAGACAAAGTAAAAAAAGGGTACTTAGCAATGGGTCTAGTTTGAACATTTGTATGCTAACCTTGATTAAACATATAGGTTACATGATAAAAAACATTAGATCCTCATACTATAACCATTAAAGCTTGTTAAAATGCAAAAACTTAGTCACCTAAGATAATACATTTTTACCTTAGAGTGAGGCATGCCATTAAACAAACCTTAATCCATGCCCTTGACATCAACCTTCCATAAAACATGTTCCTTTGTTGATCATAAATCCATGTCATGAATTTCATCCATAAACACTCCATCAATGTATTGAGTTTCTTCATTCTAATATGGAAGTTACCATTCCTTGTGATTCCCAACCATTCTAATACTATAATATTTTGGAGGGATGGTACATAAACGCTAACTATTTAAATATTATATAACATGATTATGAGAAAAATTAATTGGAATAACCAAAAATAAATAATTGTATCCATCCAAATGAGTTACCATCCACATATAGAAGCCAACCATCCACCTCTGAAAACCAACCATCTAAATATGAAAGTCAATCCTCCACATCCAAATCCACAAATCCATCAACCAAACCCAAGTTTAAAATTATTTACAAAGGCATGGGATAATATGAAATATAAGATACCTTATCTTTACGAAAAATATGTATATCTCCTTTAAATCATGGTAGGCCCCATTATAGGAATAAAACACAATTTGTTTGTCGGTTTAGAAAACCCTCTTTTGCTAATGGTGGATTCTTTTTAGATGAATAGATCAAAGACTCTAGTAGTTATTGGATTTATAATGATGATTTAGATATTTGTTTTCAAAAAAAATAATACATGTACCTAATGAAATCATTTTTAATATTTTGAATTACAAAGCTAAAGGTATTGGTCTCAATGAACATGGTATTCTAGAGCCATTAATTATCAATGAAAAAAATAAAATTGAGACATTGGATACAAAATGCCTATTTGTCATCCAAATGATTACATCATCGATCCTACCATGATGTCCGATGTATATTATTTAGATATTTAAATGATTTTTTTTCATAGTCATTACAAACACCTCTCATTGAAAAACCATTTGAATGATACATTAATCCTAAACCTTAAGCTCAAATATCATGAACTTGTAAACAAAGACAAAAAATATTTAATCTCACTTGACCACTTTTAAAATGAAGAAGCACTTAATAAATTCATAGTAATAATGGATAACGTTCCATTAGGTGACCATAGATTTTTTTATATCAATTTTTAAAATTTAAAATACTTTGAAGAATAGATAGAATTCCTTAGTCATAAATAGTCTAATCATCCAAATAATAAAAAAATGGAAAAAAAAGCTTAGTCACTTAGTGAAAACCCCTTTGAGACACTATCATGCAAATACAACCAAAATCAATAAGCCATAAATGAGTAAATTAATATTCATACCATCCCTATATAGTTTCAATATAACTCCACATTATTTATTGAAGAAATCATTGATGTCAATATTTCCATTGATGAATCACCTAAAATTATGAAACTTGTAACATATCTCTATCTTACAGAACAAAAAATCATAACCATCATTTTAAAATAATTCTTATATATCTTTATCTAGTCATACACATATATGATTGGGTTGGATCAATCACTTATTGTATATCACCTCATTGTCCATACAGATGCCAAGCCCATAAAAAAGTTAATATAAATTCATCCTAAGGTAGTACTAATCGTGAAATAATAATTGAAAAAATAATTGGAGGTAGGATAATATCAAACAATACTTGTCTAATCCACTAGTATTTATTCCATCCACTCTATGGAAGCCATTGTTGTTATAAATTTTTGCTAGATAACATGTCTCAGGATAACTCCTAGAATTCCTGATGAATAAGGGACTAAAAGAATAATTTATTACTTAAACATGACTTTGGTGTATTATGAGATTAATTACTCCACCATTGAAAATTAATGTTTAGTAGTTTTATTCACTTCACAAAAGCTTCTACACTACATGCTTAACAATCACACCAACAACATTGCCAAATTGATCCACTTAAGTATCTTCTTTAAAAATCATCACTTATAAGTTAAATGGATAAATGGGTCATGTTGCTAAGTAAACTTGGCATTAAGTATGTTAATCAAAGGGATATTAAATTAAAAATTCTTGAATATTAGATAGTAGAGACAACCTTGATAGATAAACACCCATTAATCATGGACTTCTAAAATGAGTCTTTTCTATCTTTAGATGAATCATCATAATTATTGATGGGTCATTTGGCACATCAACTTAGGTAGGGTGTGAACTGCCTAACCTCTACTAAAAGGAGATATAATCTCCCCAAGTTATATTACTAATAGGTATTATCTTTTCAAGTTACCTAGTGTTTGATGTAAAAATATTCCATTTCAAGGGACATGTTTGATATAAATTTAGATAAATAATAGATAATTCAAGTCTTATCAATTTGTTGCCTAAAAAATTGGCAATGTGGATTTGGCCTTAAAATACAGATGATTTAATACATGTTCATTTCATACATCAATTTAATAGTGCATAAATGATAGTGACAAAGGTTTATAATCAAGATAAACTTGTAAACATGGATTGGAAATTTTAGATCTAATCTAACTACTCTAATAAATTTATAAAAATGGGAAACATATGAGGTTTTAGATAAAATAATAGAGATTAGTTTGTATAAAAATAAATATGATTCATTTTATTAATTAACATCTATGGAATCAATATGTTTCTAGAGCAATATGTATATAACCATAAACAAATATGATGCAAGAGTCTAAGATATTAAAGTATGAATAAATATAGACAAAATCATAATATGCATGTACAAATAATGAACAATGGTATTCACAACCTTTAAATTGATAGATATTTTCTTCATAAACATAGTTTGGATCCACCATAACTAGGTGAAATGTATAGAAATACTTCAACACATAACTTCTCATAAGAAAATTAACTAGGAAAGTAAGAAATTACAAAAATTAAGTGTTTAGTCCTCTATTTTACTATCTAACTCTAATGAACCATCCTCTAACTCAATCTTATTACTATTTGTGTGTGTGTGTGTGTGTGTGTGTGTGTGTGTGTGTGTGTGTGTGTGTGTGTGTGTGTGTGTGTGTGTGTGTGTGTGTGTGTGTGTGTGTGTGTGTGTGTGTGTGTGTGTGTGTGTGTGTGTGTGTGTGAAATATCAACCACCTATTAGGTGATGTGGAATTACATATACAAGGTAATACATGCCAAGATAATTAATGATAGGTTCACATTAAATTGAAGTGGGAGAGAATTATTGGGAATAATAAAATATCCCAAGTGTCCACATTTAACACAAGACCTCATTCATCTATGTAAAGTTTCTTCTTACCATGTTTCATTTACACACTTCTAATGCTTGAGCCATAGATCCATTAAATGTTGGTGTCAAGTCTTGCCTTGAAAAATGCACTACACTTAGGCAAATCCCACAAAAATATTAAATAAAATATATTAATTCCTTAGCAAAGGCTAAAGATATTAAAAAAACTATAAACATACAACATTTAGAAGAAACATAGTCCCATGATTAAAATGTTGAAATTTTTTTCCTCTAGCATTTATAAAATTTTAAAATAACACAATTATGGTGATGAGAGAACCAAATTTCCAATTTAATAAATGACATTGAAAAATGAGTTGTAGATCAAAATATATGACTTAAAAACCATTGCATAGTTATGAGCAACTAAATCAACATATTCAAAATAAGTTCAAAGAGAAATTCACAAGATAAAACATGATCAACACCCATCATATCTTATATTTATAGAAATATCTTGGAAATATGATCAAAAATATATTTTTAATTTTTAAAAAAATTGGTTAATCTCTATGCAATACCCTTTAAGTTCTTTTTGATCAAAGGTTAGTTATGTGATGAATCTCTAGAAAGGGAAATTATGTGCAGTTGTATCATTTTATTAGAAAACACAATAACTATAAAACTAATAGATTTACATTCTAATATATTTAGGGTATTAATATACCATATTTCAATTCATTTTGACCTCATTTGATCATACTATCATAGGCCTAAAAAGTATGTATAGACTAGATGTGAAAATTAGAAACATAGAACATGACAAATAAAAATTAGTGTAAAAGCAAGTTTTCATTGCTATGAATTCCACACGTGAGAATGTTTTTTCTATGAATCAATTTAAATTTACATTATTAACATAATTTAATACCATCATGAAAGATTTAAATATGTTTGGGTCTCAATTAGTTATTTAAAATTTCTACTAAAAAGTTCTTTTTGTTAGATTTGAAAATTGGAAAAGATAGAAAATGACTAAGTAAAACACAACGCAGGGGTCAGTTTCCATGGTTGCAAATTTGATACATGGTAAATATTTTTTTGAATTATTTTCCTATTAAATTATAATTTTATATGTATATTATAATGAAATATTATAATTAAATTTTATGTAATTTAACCATGATAAAACATATTTAAAGAGTGTGAACTAGTTAGATTTGACAATTAGAAATACAAAAATCAACAAAAAAAGCAATTTTGATTGTTGTGAATTTTGCATATGGGAAAAAGTTTCATATGAATTTACTCCATATGAAATTATTATAAAATATTAATATCATAAATAAATATTTTTAAATATTTTTATTTATTTTACTGTGTGAAATTAGGCTTGAAAAATGTGCACTAGATAGATTTGATAACTGAAAACATAGAATTCCAAATAGAATGCAGTTTTGATTTCCATAAATTTTATACATGATAAATCATTTCTTGAAAAATTGTCTATTATGTTATTATAATGACATTGTATATTATATATAAATATTGAATAATAAATTTATGTAATTTTAATATGTGAAGTGTCTCCTGAAAAGTACTTTTTCATTAAAAATAAAAAAATTAAAATGTAGGAAAATGACTTTGTAAGAATCAATGTGAAACTAGTTTCACTTGTGAATTTAATACTTGGGATGAAATTTTGTATGAATCATTTTTAACCTTAAATTATCCTCACATTTTTATATCATCATAGAAGGTTTCAAGAGAAAAAATGTGATTTATATGGGCAAAAATAAGTTTAAAATGTGCACACAAGTAAGCTTTAAAAATTAGAAAGACAGATTACAAACGAATAAACAAGTTTTCATCACTATAAATTCCAAATGAATAAATAAGTTTTCATCACTATAAATTCCACACGTGATAAATAATTTTGTGAAAATTATTTTACCATTTCATTATTCCCATATTTATTTACCATAATGTAAAATTTCAATATACTTGGAGTTCATTTATCCACGTAAAATGCCGCCTGAAAAGTGCTTTCAGGATAAATTTGAAATATAAAAAGATGCACAAATCAATGTAAAAGATTATTTTGATTGGTACTAATTTTTCACAAGGGAAAAAAACTATGGTATTTATTTTTAGTGAAAATTTAATTTGAATTTTAAATATATTCTACCTACTCTAAAAGACTCATAAAAAATTAAAAAAATTAAAGGTAAAGGTAAACATAAAGATGTAAGATTATTTTATAGTGAAGCAAAATTTGATAAAATTTATTAGATTAACTCCATGGAATAAATATACTACCTAACTAATAAATATACAATACACACTTTATCTATCATTTATCTAAATTTATTCCAAATATTCCATTTTGAATTGAACAATTTCACATCAACCATTGGGTTACCCTACAAGGCAAGACTTGGCAGTCATGAAAATTAGGGAGATTATTTTTCCTTTTAGGAGAGGCTGGGTAGATATACACACTTCCTAAGTTTGTGTTCCAAATGACCCATAAATAATAATGATAGTTATAATTTGATGGTTCCTTCACCAATCATGTCTCGGGAGCATGTATCTTTCTTATCACTCCACAAGAGGATCTTATCCCAAAATTATTTTGACTAAGATTCCCTTGCACAAATAAAATTTCATATTATTAATCCTTTTATTCTAGTTTTAAAATATTCATCCAATGGGATATTCAACACTTGCTAGTGTATGGTGAATCACATCTTATCATAAAATAAGTCAATAATTTTTTAATTTGATTAGGTAAAAAAGCAAGTTCTAAAAAGGTCTTATAACCTAAAGTTAAACTAGTATAAAATAAAAATAAAGGAATACCCAAGGGATGAAAAACATAGTACAACTAAAACAAAAACATCTAGCAAAAGTCTAGTGTAAAAAAACAATAACAAAAAGAGAAATTACTCAAGAAGGGTAGTGTCCTCCATGAGTACCTTGTTGGCATCCTTGTCCTCCACCTTATCCATCAGCCTATTCTTGATGATTTTTGCCTAATTCCTATTACCTGGACCTTAGTTATGTCCTTTGGTAGAATCATTCTTGGCTTCTTATGAGGCCCCTTATTTGAGATATTCTTAAGGGGTTTATTCACATTGAGGGGTTTGGAGGAAGGTTTTGGAGTGATTTGAACCTCCACCTTATCATTGAGTAAAAAATGATAAAACTATCCCTTGGGAAATAAAAGTTTATAGTATGAAACAATAATTCAAGCATATTCAATTTGATCAGATTCCTTGTGAAATAAAAAAAAGTAGATGCCATGGCCATCATTGATTTTCTTTTCAACATGCATCCTGACATTAGAAAAAATCAATTCTTGGTGGAATAATTGATTATTCCATCATATTAAATCCTTAATAGAAATATTTTTGATAGATTATTGCTCCAATTCCCCTTGGTATCAATACATCTAAACCTACCTCCATGACAACATCATACCTCTAAACTTATCCCATAACCACAAAAAATCATTTGTCCAAGTACTTCTTGTTTCACACTCCTTGATAGCACCTTATATTATAGATAAAATAACTCTATTACATTATTAAAATTCATACAAGGCCACCTTAGATATCAAGGAGATCCATGATGTCATTTGTGGTGTACATACTAGCATAATGGTCCTTATAATGAAACTTATAATAACAAGATATTATTGGCCTACAATGGATGTAGATGCCTGCTAGTATGTTAAAGGTTTGTAGCATGTCAAAAATAGGGTTATATTATTGATTATTCATCATGTTAAGGTTGACATGCCCCCATTTTTTAAAAATGGGAACCCTTGTTTCAAATTATTCAAATTTGTACCTTAAAATTGAAAATTCACTTGATTAGAGATCACTAACAAGTTTTCACATTATTTTTATTTGAAGATCATACACACGTGGTTTTCATTTGGATTGATTGACATATTTTCAAGTGATCATTCTTTTACCCCTTCTAATATTTCTAATGGTTACCTTTTATGTTTATAGGTTACATATTTAATGGATTCTCAACATTGTGAATAATATTTAGGGTTTTATACTTCAAATGATAATTTGGCCCTTTGCTAAGTTCTAAGTCTTTAAATTTTTAATTGAATTCATGAGCAAACAATGTTAAAACCTAGAGTTTTATACAACAAAATGTCTTCTAACCTAGGCCCCCTTTGAATTAAATTCAAAATTATGTGGGAACAACTTGTGTGGGAATTATTTACACATGTCATAGACTTAGTTTAAATTTTATCCTAAGGCTTATTCATTTTTACCAACACAACCAAGACTTAGTATAAAAATTTATACTTAGTCCTTTATGCCCTATATCCCCCTTAGTTCCTTTTATCTCCACATGGTTTAACTAATCGTAAGGTCCCCTTTTTTATACCTTAGTCTTAGCTTAACACCTTTCCCTAAAGTTTTAATTTTAGTTGATAATACATCAAAAACCTTAGGCTAAAGATTTATGCCATGTATTTTACTCTGTAGGGTCCCCTTTATTATTTCTTAAAACATAGATTAAATATTTTATCCTAAGGTTTTATCATGTTTATAAACATGAATAAAACCATAGTCTAAAATATTTAACCTAATTTATCTATATTTCCTAAGATTGACTTAAATATGTTTATTATCTGCAAGATCAATGGTCCATATTTACTCAGGTGATCAAGATCTAAAAGTGTGAGATAAAGTCAATAAGTCAAACACTTTGATCAATGATGTGCATTCACTTAGGCATAGAATATCTGATGGTGCAAGTTCAATAATTGATAATTCAAAGGACTTAGAGCAAGTAAGTGATAATTTTCAATCATGTAGCTCATGATTAAATCTCAAACATGTCCCTAAATATCAATGGTACACAGTTAAGCATACATATTCTAATCAATGATGCATATCAAGTCAAGACTTTAATAAAGCCCCAAGACAAATGAGAATTTAAAAAGTGTCATAATTTTGGTAAAAGGATAGTAAGTATCTAATGGTATTCCACCCCTCAGATTGAGATCCAATGGAGCATGTTGATCCAATCAAACAAGATCTAATAGTGCATGATGAAAGTTAAAAAGTCAAAATCCCTAAGAAGGAATGTGGAGATGACAAGTGGCATAACCACAAGCCACAAATTAAATATTTAGCATATTTTAAAGATCTATGGTATGAGGATGAGTGTACACATTCTGATCGATGATCTATGTAGAAGAGGACATAATTTATTAGATCAAGATCAAGAGAACACATTAATCTAGGTAGAGATGATCTGATGGTATGATATCAATATTGACATTTAAACAAAGATCATGATGAATACATAAGTGATAAGTTTCACAACTATAGGGAATATAGAAAAGCAACCAATGGTGTTAAATTTCTTAGATCGAGATCAATGAACCATGTTGATCCATGTAAATAGATCCAATGGTGCGAGACAAAGTAGAATTTTCTAAGGACCCAAAACCAATAAAATATTAACACATGTCCAAAAGTGATAAATGGTCATATTTTAAATATTAATCAGTAGGATTCCATGGTGATGACACATCAAAGCCACATAAGTATAATATGCCAAGTTGAAGATTTTGGGGACCCAGGGAAATGCAAAAGTATAAATATGCAATCTAATTGAGATCTAAGGCATGAAATTTGTAAATTAAAGTTCAAACCACCATTAAAGTATTGAGAAGACCTTTAGAGAACCCCTAGTAAATATGAGAACCCTAATTTGACCCTATGCTCATTGTAATCAATCCAAGGAAATTTGAATTATCATATATGCAAGAACAATTCAATCTAGAGCCAAAGTGTAATCCATAAGTGAATAATTTAACAAAATTCCCAACCGTGGCAGCTTAGAAAGGTGTCTCTAGGGAAGATGTGGAACTTTATTTATTTTTTGATGTAGAAGGGAGGATTTACAAAGATACATTATTTGATGCTACATCTCTAAACACAGGGGATAACAATTTGTCTAAGATTTTTTGGACCATTTAAGAACAACCTACCATTACTAGGGAGGAGAAGAACGTGTCTACTAAAAGGAGATAGTACAACATAATGGCAATTCAAATGACTGGCCTACACTATGTAGTGGCAAAATCTGAGGTAGTCCATTTTATAGACATTATTGCTCCTATTTTTAAATATGTTAAAATAGATAAGGGCATGATTGTACATGAACATAGTTTTAGGAAGATTGCTTACATTTATCCCATAGCCTTTGAAAGTTATTACAATTTTTTTAAACCCTAAGTAGACTAGACCACAATAAAAAAATTGGGCCAAACATCATGATTTGAAGAGCATCCTTGCCGTATGGTTATATTCTAGGAATCAAGTGTTTTTAGACTTCAATAATAACATCCCCATTGGTAAATTAAGATATGGGATCATGGAAATGATGAACAAGTTGTGTGGGAACCCAACCACTACATATCTAGATAAAATTTAGGTCCCCTTGGTCTATTTCATGGTCAAAAAATTGGTCACCCCTCCTCTAAGTGAGGTAATCAACATCTCTTTAAGTAGAAATTTTTTTTAATCAAGAAGAGGAATGGGACTTAATTCTACATGATTTCATACCTTTTATATTCCCTTATTATTATAACAAATATTCCCAACTTTAGGGAATGGTCACCTGATGGGACATAGACTTTTTCATAGTATTAATCTAAGATGCACATATTTAAATACAAGGATCACATCCAATTCATATGTGATTGTGTTTACCTAACCCTTAGTGAGGCCATAATAGGGATCCCAATGATGAGATTCAACCCACTAATCAATAAGACTATTGAATCCATGAGGGACATATGGCTATATACAGAATATGCAATCATTAAGATAAAAGGGACCCAATGCACCCCACTAAGGTTACCTATCCATGTACCAATTAAGATAGTAGAGTAAGAAGTGGCTTATCAAATATGTAATGGAATATATGGTCTTTTCAAGACCAAAAGGAAGGGACTTATTAACACCCTCCCCATAACCATTGGTAGGACTATGTTTGTATTATTGGATAATATTGAGGTAGACTTCAAACATAAAACATCCTTCAATCTAAAAATTGATGAACTAATATAATAGGATCCACATGGAAGAGTTAAATAATATTTTAAATATAAAGGAATTAATGTCCTTTATGATCACCAACCTTGTCCTTTTGACCCCATATACTTAAAAGCATCTTCATTCTCTAAGGTCACAAAAAGATTGAGAAAACATAACATCAATCCAGAATCCAAGATGTAGAGGGAGAAAAAGGGAGGAGGTGTAAATGGAAATTAGGGCCAAGACAATATCATTGGCTAAAAAGTGCACCTATTAGATGTCCATCATCTCAACCACAAGAAAAAACATAGATTGAGCAAAGGCCAAAAGAAATAAGGCCTGACGAGATTGTATCTTCTTCATCCCAAGTAGAAGAATAAGGATCACCATGGAGGAGGTTCACATAGTATAACTGGACCCTGATGAGACCATATAATATGCCCTCAAAATGTTGTCACTAGCCTATGAATTAGATGATGAAAAAATGGAGGAAGCAAATGAAGAAAAGGGGAAGGAAGTTTTGGATCTAGTTCCTATAGATACCCCCAAATGAAAAGCTAAATTGGTCATTGTTATAGTGAAGGATAAGAATCCCAAGGTGATTTTCACTCCTCCTTTGAGTGAATTTAACCTCTTTAGTGAAGAAAATTTGATTCATGGTCCATCCATTCCAAAATGGTTCATCTATGGTAAAGTGTAGAAAATACCTACTACACAACACCCTTGGGTAATGATGAATGGCATCAATATCCCAATGCATGAAGACATCAAGCTATGGATCTTGGATCTATAAAAGTAATATGAAAGAAGAATTGCTATTCTAAGAGATTCAAGTGGAACATAGATGAAGACTCCAGCGCTAAAGGTGACATAATATTCAGTTGGTGTCAAATTTGACCAAACAACTACCAGTTTTTAAAGGTTTCAAACTAATATTTATGCTTATTTAGACAAATATCAATATTCTTTGAATATATATGAGTAATTATGGTAAATATATCTTAATCTTTATCAATCCAAGGCATTTGAGGTTAGTAATAGAAGTCTTTTTCTAAGATTGATTAGATCTTTGAAAATTTGAGTTTATCTAAGCTTTAAACATGTAAAGAACACTCATACCTATGTATTTGGACATATATTTTAGCTAATATAGTTAAATATTTCTATCCTTTGATGTTATTTATATAAATTTATGCAAAATTTGCTTAATGTGTGAAGTTGATCATTGTTCTTTGTAAACGTAAGATTTACACAACATATTTCAAATAGGGTTCAAAGCTTTCAATCTAGAATTACCAAGGATAAGGAGCAGATCACGTTCAAAGGCAAGGGTTCCTTTTCTTTCATTATACGTTCATAAGAGATCTAGGCAAAATAAAGGTAAGCATAGACTTTCAAAGTCTCAACCAACTTCACCAATTTAGGGTACTTTTGTGTTTAATCCATATCAAGGTATGGCTTGAATAGGAGTTTCTTTAGCTAGGTGTGGTACATGACCTTCCTTGAAATCCTAAAAAATATTTTCCCACTTTTCGTCCTAATGGTGTTGTAACTAGTAAAGAACACATTAAAAGTTTCAAAGTTGCTTTAAGACTTTTGAATGTTATTCATGAATATGTAGCATGTAGGTTATTTCCTTTTACTTTCAAAGATGTTGCATATGAATGGTTCCTTAAACTTCCTAAAAACTACATAGATAATTGGAATGATTTTAATAATTACTTCATTGATTAGTTTGGCAAAATCATTAGTCTTTATGTCCTTCACCTATAATTTATCATAGTTAAAAGAGACTCAAATGAACCCATAAGGGCCTTTAATTATAGATTATAGAATATTTTTAGTAGAACCATATCCCCTTACAAACTTTATGAGGCTTTATCCTTATAAATTTACAAGGATTCCTTGGATCCCATGACTTTTGTGTTTATAAAAAGATCTGTTCGGGTCATTAATACACTAGCCCTAGATTATGTTAAAGTTGTGATCATTAATGATCAAATCCAAACCTAGGGCCAAATGGCATAAATTATTCCTAACATTGATCCATATTTTCTTATTCTAAATGTCTTTTCCAATGTTAATCAAAATATACCTTTCTTAAATCAGCTTCTAGTTTTAAACTAATTGCCTTTGAACCATGCACACCTAGGTAAAAACCTAGGATTTTATAACAATATTACAAGTGGATCTCATCCACAAGACCAAATATCTATAGTTACTATAGCTATTATTAATACCCACTTGCATAATTCAAAGGCTCCAAAGTGTGATAATGACTCTATCTTGAAGATGGTTCAAAAGCTAAGAATTTATTTCCTTCAACTACAAAATCAAGTTGGAAATACTAGGGAAATCTCTAATACAAACTTCTCTTTCCAAAGGTTTAATATACATTTAAACAATTTTAAAAATAATAAAAACAATAGCCAAAATAATGAGTCATCTGATAGTAAGAATGTGCCTAATATAAATCTTAGTGATGTAGCTTTATGTGATTATTTTAGAGTGCATTGTACTTCAAAGCATGGTGAATTAGATTGTCTAGAATTTTTCCATGCTTTAAAATCTTTTCAAGAAGAGTTAGATACTTTAAGTAGTCCATAATAAATATATTGGTGTAGGTACATCAATCTCTTCAAGGTCATTTAAATATTTTGATTCAACATTCATGGTGGAGACATTTGAATTCCCATTTCAAAAAGAGAATAAACGTGAGGATATCCCTAGAGAGATTCATGATTTTTAGCGATTTCTAAAGAAGACCTATCCTATGGGGAACAAGGAGTAGAAACAACCTTTGACTACCTCAAATCCACCAAATAATTTTGAAACTCCTCTTGATACTACATCAAACAACAATCTAGAGCCTCTTAAGGAAAGTACCTCTAAACCCAATGCTGATACATCTAATTCTTCTAATAGGACTAGATATAATATAGTGGAGGACATGAAAAATATCAAAGCTAACATTAATTTTCATGAATTGAATTAGATTAAAAAATAAAGGGATTTGGTATTGGAGTCTTTATCTAATAATCCTAACAAACCACAAAAGGTTGGACATGCTAATGTTTTAATACACAAAAATAAGGCAAATGTTCCACCTTTCCTTTTTACAGTTAGAATCTTTGGTAATAATTTACATAATTACTTATTAGAATCTAGTACATCTACAAATATTATACCTAAAGGTATTTGTGAACAACTTGGTTTGACTCCAATTAAATCTGATAAATTTGTAACTAAACTAGATAAATCAAGAGTCAAAGTAATTGATGAATTGTTGAATGTTCACATGCAGATTTCTTCTAAATCAAGGATAGAATAATTCATTGGAATATAAGTGGTAGACATCCCTAATGATTATGGAATGTTTTTGAGTATCTATTGGACAAGAGCATTAAATGGTTACATTTCAACTAACTTTTCACACTTGTGGTTACCCTAGAACAAAGTTCTCAATTAGATCAGGATAGAGAGGGAGCCTAAGATGAAGCATATGATCACCGAGTAAAATGAAAATAATGAGAGGGTCAACATGGTTAACTTAGATTTAGGTGTCTACACTCTTAACACCCCAAAGGTATGTGACTGTTAAACTTCTCATGCTATGTCAGGATTATGAAATTTCTACATTGATGGTGCTAAATGTAAATTAGGTTCTAAAGTAGGCATGGTGTTAATCAGTCCCTTTGGAAAAGAATAAAATGCCTCTTATAAACTCTAATTCCCATTTACTAATAATCTTGTAGAGTATGAATCACTTATTCTTGGATTACAATTTAAAATCAAACATAAGATCAAATAACTATTAGTTTTGGTGATTCTGAACTAGCAGTTAATCAAGTCAAAAGTAAATATCAATGAAAATTATCATGCCTTAAGAAGTATAAATTTAGAGTGTGGGACTTAATTGAATGTTTTGATGCTTTTAGCATTATGTCAGTCTCTAGGGAAGAAAATAAGGTTACTCATGAAATTTCTTTAGCTATAACCAACATTATGCCCAATGATATTTATAAGTTACAAAGCCTTACCATTGAATTAGTTTCATGTCCCTTAATGCTAGATAATGTTAACAATCTAAAAGTATTCAGTTATTATCATTGGATCATAGATTTCATGACTAGCCTAGGGATATTAAAGTCTCACATCATTGATGAGGTCAATGAAAACACAATTAATGATGACAAATTTAAAGGTAATCTTGATGACAAGGTCATTAAATTGAATGAGAAAAAAATACCCAAAGTAATGATTGCTCTAGAAAGGTTGTTTGATTCTGACAAACTAGTTGAGACTATCAATATCCCCAAGGTAGATGGGAAGGACTACAATGCAATTAACCGAGGTTCCCAAGGTCAACCTTAACTAGTGAACATTGGTATAGCCTATACAATAATTGAAACCAAGATATCCAAAGATTTTTTGACCAAATATAAATATGTAATAACATGGTCCTATAATGACTTAAAGATATTTGATCCTATATTCATAACCCATAACCTATCATTGAAATGAGATTGTATACCTTTTAGGCAGAAATAAAGGCCAATCAACCCTATCTTAGAACCAAGGATATAGAAAGAGTTCAAAAATTTACTAGATGCTAAGATAATATTTCCCATTAGACACTCTACCTGGGTAGCTAATCTAGTGCTAGTTATAAATAAGAATGGTGAAATCATATTGTGCATTAACTTTAAAATTTTGAATAAAGCATCTTAAAAGGATAATTACCCATACCTTCTCTTGACCAAGTAATCCAAATTTTTTCTAGTTCTTCTATGTTGTCTTTTCTTGATGGATTTTCATGGTATAATCAGGTGCTAGTGAATAGACAAGATGAAGACTACATTTACTACTAAGTGGGGCACTTTTTTTTGACAAAATAATACTCTTTAGATTAATTAATGTAAGTGAAAACTTTCAAATAGAAATGGAACATGATTTTCAATGGTTGATAGGTAAGTGAATTATCATTTACATGGATGACCTAACTATATTTTCAAAAAATAGGGAAGACCACATCTTGCACTTGCAACAAGTATTTGAAAGATGTAGAAGGTATGGAATCTCCCTCAATCCCAAAAAATTATTTTTTGTGTAACTAATGGAAATCTATTAAGACATGTTATAACTAATGAAGGGATATCTATTAACCCTAATAGAGTAATTGCAATATAGAAAATAAAACCCCCTACTAGTAGGAAGGAACTAAATTATTTCTTTAGCAAAATCAACTTTGTAAGAAAGTTGATTTCTAGTTTTGTAGAAATTGTAAAGCCATTGAATAACATGTTGAAGAAAGATGTAAATATCACATGGAATGAAGAGATCAAAAAAGATTTTATAGACATCAAAGAAGCAATTAAATAAGCACCATTCTTGATAAGTCCAAACTATACTAATCCTAAAAATTCTTAGTTGAACTATTATTTGATTGACAAACAAGCATTTACATTAGTTAAGGTAGTAAAGAAATTTAGATACTATATTCTTAGGAATTAAGAACTTGTAATCTTGGGAGACCCTTCCACTAAGCTAATGTTGAGTCAATATGAACTTCGAGAGAGAAGAGGTAAGTGGATGTTTTTGATTCAAGAGTATGATATTGAAATGAATACTACCAAGTTATCAAGGTGTCAAAGTTTAATTCAGTTTATTGTCAATACTAATCCTAAATTGAGTGTTATGTAGGTAGAGCAACAAATTTTTCAACCTAATGATTGATTTGATCCTATTTTCCATTTGATAATCAATCATTATTGTCTTTTAGGGTTAATTAGAGAGAAAAATATATCTTTGAGGCTCAAAGCATCCCATTTCCTGATCAAAAATGGGGTACAAATTTCTCAACCTAATGATTGATTTGATCCTATTTTCCATTTGATAATCAATCATTATTGTCTTTTAGGGTTAATTAGAGAGAAAAATATATCTTTGAGGCTCAAAGCATCCCATTTCCTGATCAAAAATGGGGTACTATATAGAAAAAACCTTGAAGGCATTTACCTAAGGTGTGTGTCTAAGGAAGAAGTAACTGAGATCTTGAGCACCTTTCATTAAAAACTAGAAAGTGGAAATCCATCTGGAAGGACCACAACCCATAATATCCTTAGGGATGGTTATTATTGGCCTACTATCTTCAAATATGCTCACAATCATGTGAGAGAGTGTCATGAGTGATATTTATTTTCAACACTAAAGAGTCCAAGGCAACCATGCCATTGAAGCCAATCATGATCACTAAACCTTTTTCTCAATGGATATTAGACTTTGTGGGGACCCTCAACCCCAATTCCTTAGATGGTCATAAGTATTTATTGACTACTACTGACTACTACATAGGATGGATTGAAGCAGTAGTAACCAAGCAATATAGGACTGAAGAGGTGATCAAATTCTTAAAAGAAAACATATGTGCATGGTTTGGCACACTAGTGTCTCTAGTCTATGGTAATGGATATGCTTTTATATCCATTGAAATGACTAAATGGGAATATGACAACAACATTATACTTAGGTTATCATAAAAACATTACCCTCAAGGTAATGGAGTCTCTAAATCAACAAATAAGAACTTGATGAAGGCAATAAAAAAGTCTTCATCTAATAAACCAAGGACATGACACAAGTTGCTCAAGTATGTCCTTTGGGTAGATAAAATAAGAGTTAAACAAGCCCTCAAGGCATCACCATTCTTGATATTATATGGTCAAGAACCTATATATCCCATCACATTCAAACTACCAACATATAGGTTCATGCAAGAGTACATGGAGGAGGATCAAGAATTTGAAAATTTAATGCTACTTGAAATCATAAAGATAGAGGATTCAAGAGAGGAAGTTTTTGCCAATTTTAGTAGACACCAGACCATAGTTAAGAATTGATTTGACAAACGTTTGAAGATAGATGTGTTTAGACAAGGAGACCTAGTTCTTCTTTGGGATAAAGCCTCTTAAATGAAAGGAAAGCATAGGAAGTTCACACCTTTGTGGATTGGTCCATACCAAATTTTTGAAACCCTCGGAGATAACACCTTCACACTAAAAGGATTACAAGGAGCAGAGTTTACATTGCCAACCAATGGGCAATACCAAAAGCACTATTTCTCTATTTTCCCACCTAAAGTCTTCATGGAGTGAACTATAAGACTATTTAGAGTTAGTGTATGTAGGCTTCAAATTAGTTTCTTTTCTTTTGCTTCCTTCTTGTCCCTTATTTGTACATAGTGTGTGTATATATTTGTTTGCTTGTTTCCTTTACTTTCTATTGGTGTGCTTTCTATTTGGTGTGTTTGTTTTCCATTCTTTATTTCTTGCTTTTAATAAGTCTTTTTCAAAGATAACCATCATCTCAAAATGTATGTAATTACTCAATAAACTTCACTAATCAGAAATGCAGGTATGACTTCTTAGCATTGGTTGATCATGGGTTGTTGAAATATGAACTTGATGTTATAATTTGGATAAACTAGTAAGGACTAATAAGTAGGTTAGTTATTCCTTGATATTTTAAGTCTTGTTCTGATCTAAGTTTGTTTCTATGAATGATTACACATATAGGGTGAAATCTTGAATTATTAGGACAAATCCATGTTTGCACTTAAAAAACATTAATTGCTTGGGACAAAGTTTATAGCCAAGGATGACTAGCTAAAGATCAAACATTTGACTAAATCCCAAAACCTAGATAATTTGGTTCCCAACCTTTGCTAAATAATTAAAATATATAAAAATACAAAAAATAAGGGATTATTTTAAATTTCAAGAAATTTTTGAGCACAGGTGATTCTAGTAATCTCCATTAGGTCTATTGATGCCTAAATGGTAGTGGAACAAGGCCTTGAGTGGAGCCAAAGGTATATCTATCATGGCTATGGATGCTTAGATAGAAGTAGAACAATAACCAAGCCTCCCATTAACTAAAACATGATTCTTAATGAATATATAAATATGTTTTAAGTCAATGTTAATGGTTGAGGTCATGAGTCTATAAGTTGTTTTATAAATCATATTATAGTTAGTAAGTGGAATCAAATCACACACACATCTTGGCTATGTTTTGATGTTTTATCTTAATTTTTCATGTGCAAGACTTGTTTTAACCATGACTTGATCTTAATAATGGTGCTTGATCAAGTGGAATAAGTAACCTAATTATTTGTCTGAACCAAAGTCTTTGAATACTAAGATATTGTTATGTTTTTATAGAAGTCATCATTTATTGAGGTCAACATAGCCCTATTTCTAAAAAATGGGGACCCTTGTTTGAAATTATGTAAATTTGTACCTTAAAATTGAAAATTCACTTGATCAAAGACCACTGGCATGTTTGCACAATGTTTTTATTTGAATATCATTCAAACTTGGTTCTCATTTGGATTGATTGACATATTTTCAAATGATCATTGTTTTACACTTCTAAGATTGCTAATGGTTTCCTTTCATGTTTACAGGTTGAAAATTTAATGAAGTATCAACATTGTGAACAATATTCAGGGTTTCATACTTTAAATGATATTTTGGACCTTTTCTAATTTCTAATTCTTTAATGTTTTAATTTAATTCATGAGAAAATAATGCTAAAAACTAGGGTTTTATACAACAAAATGTCTTTTAAACTAGGTACCCTTTGAATTAAAAAATGAGGATTTTATACAACAAAATGTCTTTTAACCTAGGTACCCTTTGAATTAAATTCAAAATTACGTGGGAGTAAATTATGTGGGAACAATTTTTTAATGTCATGGACTTAGTTTAATTTTTATCCTAAGGCTTAGTCGTGTTTATCAATAGGACCAAACCTTAGTCTTAAAATTCATACTTGGTCCTTTATGTCCCATAACCCCACTTAGTTCCTTTTATCTCCACATTGTCTAACTAATCACAATGTCCCCTTTGTTATATCCTAGACTTAGCCTAAAACTTTTCCCTAAAGTTTTAATTGCATTTGATAATACAACAAAAACCTTAGGTTAAAGATTTATGCCATGTCTTTTATTTCATGGGGTTCCATTTATTATGTTTTAAAAATTAGTTTAAATATTTTATCCTAAGGTTTTATCATGTTTATAAACATGAATAAAAAAATAGTCTAAAATATTTAACCTATGTTCTCTATATTTCTCAAGACTGACTTAAATATGTTTATTATCCATACGATTGATAGTCTACATTTACTCAAGCAATCAAGATCTAAAGACATGAGATAAAGTCAATAAGTCAAGTGTTAGGAATATAAAACATAGAGTAATATTAATGAATTAAGGATACAAATAAAATGAAAAAAACACAACATAATAGAGACATAGATTTAACATGGTTCACCCAATATGGGCTACGTCCACACAAAAACAACTAGTCCTTACTATTCAATCCAACAAATGAAGGGAAAAACTTGCAATACATCCACTGCAATATCTCTTCAGTTAAACATAGTATTCCACCATGATTTCAAGGTCCTCATATCAAAGGAGGGTTACATATTAGGGAAAAAATATACAAATATAATTTCTACCATTAGATCTATGACCTAATAGTGAAGGGTCCATATTTTCTACAAAATTAAAATATTTTATAATGATCCCCTGGACCCCCATGATGACCCTAATGGGGGGTGTTCCCCCACCCCACACCCCTATATCAAGAAATGGGCATTAAAATAAGATCAAGTTATACCATCCAACAATCTCCCACTTAGAGACTAATTTTTATAACTCCACCGCTACAACTCTTGCTTGGAATTTTATTTAGACTTTAACCCTGGCATGTTTCTAATCTTCCTTGTTATCCTTGAAGACCTATTGAAGCTAAACAAAACTCTAGATTCTCTTTAGTGATTTCTTTATTATCATATCTACAAGATTTTAAATCATATGGATCTTTTCCAACTTTAGTTGACCATCTTCCAAAACTAAACAAATGAAGTGATACTTGAGTTGTATATGTTTAGTTTTTGAATGGAATGCTGAGTTCTTTGATAAATTAATTACACTCTGGCTATCACTATAAAACTTTAAATCTTCCTAATTTTGCCTCAAATCTTCCATGAACCATTACATCCATATCATCTCATTGCTTACTTAAGAAGATGCAACATATTCTACCTATTTAGTTGATAAAGAGACTATCTTATGTAATTTTAAAATCCAACTAACTACTATGTCACCAGCCATGAATACATAACCTATGGTACTCCTCCTACCATCTACATCTCCATACATGTTTGCATCAACATATCCTTGTAAGGTAACATCTGACCCTTCATATCATAACTTTTTATCAGTGATCCCTCTCAAGTACTTGAGAATCCACTTGACTACATCCCAGTTCTCTTTTCCTAGATTATTCATAGACTTGCTAACAACTCCCACTACATGAGCAATGTCTGGTCTAATTCACACCATAGCATACATTAAACTTCCAATTTATAAATCATAAGACACTTTGGACATGCAATTGAGTTATTCTTGTGTTTTAGGACACTATTCCTTGCTTAATTTGAAGTGCCCTCCCAAAGGTGTACTCACTAGTTTTGCATCTTGCATATTGAACCTGACTAACACCTTTTTGATGTATTCTTCTTGAGAAAATGTCAATTTTAAATTTTTCATATCTCATTTTATTCTCATACCAAGGATTTGTTTTGCATCACCCAAATCCTAAATTTCAAATAAATATTCTAGTTTTATTTTGAGCTTATTTATATCATGCATGTTAGACCCAACAACAAGCATGTTATCTACATACAATAAAAAGATAATATAGATTCCATTATCTAATCTCTTAAAGTAAACACAGTGGTTATAATGACATATACTATACCCTTGTTCTATCATAAACATGTCAAATTTTAAAAACCACTATCTTGGAGCTTGCTTTAGGCCATACAAACTCTTTTTCAACCTGCACACCATTTTATCCTTAACGTTAACTTCATATCCATGTGGCTGATCCATATATATTTCCTTCTCCTAGTCACCACGAAGGAATGTCATCTTCACATATAACTATTCAAGGTGAAAATATTTTACTGCTACCAAACTTAAAACATTTCTTATAGGATGTCATTTTAACTACTAGAGAAAATATTTCATCAAAATCTATACCTTTCTTTTGTGCAAACCCCTTTACAACAAGTCTATCCTTGTACCCCTTTTTGCCTCCATATTATTCCTTCAACCTATAAACTCATTTATTTTATAGTGCTCTTTTAGCTACATGAAACTAAACCAAATCCCAAATTTTCTTATATACCAAGGAGTCTATCTCCTCTTTCATGCCTTGCTCCCCCTTCTTTTTGGTTTCTAAGCAAGGAGTTCTGTAAAGTTTGTCCACATTTGCTTATGTGAATCACTATCATGGCTTCTCTCTCATTTTTTTGGGCTAAATATCATATATGAATTATCCTTATGAGTTCTAGATATGCATCTTTAAGTACAAAGTTTCTAATTTGTGTTAAAGCTAGATTAGTTAACAATTCTAAGGTTTACTTTATTTTCTTTACTCTTCTTGCATATGTGCTAATGTTATTTACTTGCAAGGGTGAATCTTTAAATTGAATCTAGTCTTGTTTGCATTATTTCATATTATCCATATATTTTGGATTGATGTGTGATAGGATTTGAGATTATGATAATTCATGTCATATATTGGTTAAATTCTTGTTTAAATGAAACTTGAACTTTGTCATAATATTTGGGTTAAAGATCAGCAACATATGTATTCTCTGCCTTACCCTTCTTTTTGATATTTTTTTATCAATTCACCTTAGATTAGCTTCATTGTGAATACTCATTTTTTTTAGCTTTAGACTTATGTTTAACCATAGTTCACTTAAAATAGCACATAATATCTTCTAAATCAAAGATCAACTATCAAGCCATGGTGGCTCCCAACCACCAACTAATATAAATTTGTGAAACAATCCACTTATTCTTCTTCTATTCCACCAAATATAATAGGATTATCATGACCTATAACTCATGAATTGGATTCTCTAAATTTATAAGTGAGTAGTGTTTCTTAAACACTGAGAACCACATGTGGTAAACTTTTAGGCATCAACACATCACAAGCTTTGTATCCTGTAGAAACTCCATGGCCCTTTTCCACATGGGGACTCAATATCATTGGTAAAATCAATCCTAATTATTATTATGGTTATAATCATAATCACCACCATAGAATACTTCACCAAATTAGTGGAGGTAATACTACTTACCTACATAACTAGCAAACAAATAGCTAAACTTATCTAAAATCATATCATTTACCATTATGGTATCCCATCCACTATCATTTATGACACTAGTATGTATATTAATATTAAATATTTCAAATCACTTAAAAAATAAATTTCATACCCAACATAAATGGTCCACACCATACTATCCCCAAGGCAATGGCTAAGCTGAGGCATCCAATAAGAACATTCTAAAATCCAAAAATGGGTTGTTAGTGACATTGGTTATGACTGGCATTTATAAATTTATCTTGCCTTATGGGATTACCTCACTATTATTTGCACACTAACAGGGGAAACCCATTATTCATTTATACATTAAACCAAGTCCATTTCACCAATTTAGATCGATTACCTTCATTATGTGTCTTCTTACACAATTTAATCAATGACGAGGAATATAAATATTCAAGGTTACATCAGCTATAAGTCTTGGATGAGAAAACACTCCATGCACTAGATCACCTACAAACATATCAAAACTAGGTGCATCATAGCTAAAATAATAAAATCAAAGCCATGGAGTTTGAAATCAGAGATATTCCTTTGAAAAATAATCAAAAGAATCTCAATGTTGATTGAAAAACAATTTAAAATTTGAGCCAAACTAGTTGGGTCCTTACATTTTCATACCTAATTATATGGATCAGATGCTTACAAATTAGAAACTAAATATAGTGAAGAACTTGATGATATTATGACACCATGCCTATCAACTTCTTCTATTCTTAATGGCTTTATTGTAAATAAATAAATCTTCTAAAAGTGAAAACCATTTGTATGGCTATTTGAGCACATACGATAGTGAAAACTAGTTTTTTTCACCATGTGTAGTAAATATTGTCTATAAGTACCCATTTTAATTGGGGGCATCCTCAATCCATACCATATTTTATGTGTCCAAAATTTACCCCATTGTACAAATCCCATCTCACTAAGGTTGACCTATCTTAATAAATTACCATGTTCTTTATTTGAGTCTAATCTTAACATGTATTAGAATATAGTCTTGAGTCATGTTTTAGAAAAATTTAAGTACACACACATTGTCAAGTAGTCATATAACCACACATATGTGCATCACATAAGGATGATTGGGTATATAAATACCATTTAATGCAATCCTTAGACATCCATCCTTCCACCTTCACATCCATAATCATCCCTCATCATCCCATTCCTAGTGTTATAACTAAGTTTTCCTTTGTATATAGTCTATTTTTTATTACAAAAATCTCTAAAAATCCCAAAACACATAAATATCCTATAAAATTCATTTTCTTTTTCCAAAAAATATATTTCCTTCATTTAGCTAAGAAATCTTATCCTATCTTAGATAAATCATTATAGCCTTCTTGGAATATATCATTCATAAATATACCCTCCTCACATATATAATTACTTGGGAAAAACAAGGCTACCATTGTCATTATCAAAAATATTCAAAACATCAAGTTTCTACCTTAGCAAAGGACACACAAAAAATATTGCTTACTTACTTTTTGCATTTTCTTAATTTTTTTATTTGTGTTTTGTTTGTTTATTTTATTTTTTTTATGCTATTTTTTTATTTATTGTTCTGAGGTAGTCCATTACACATATTAAAATAGATTCATTATGGTATTATATACCATTGACGCATCTTGTCATCTATAAAATAAAAATAAGGTTTCTCAAACCATGTTGGAATTCCATATAAATATAATCAACTATTCATCACATCTACATACATACCTCACATTTATAATAGAAATCAAACCATTCAATACCAATCGCCACTTTAAATCTTTATTTCACACATCTATGACTAACCTCCTCAATGACTATGTATGATTCAAAATGAAATAACTTAAGAGACACTTATGCATCATATCATAAACACATCCATAACATTTACATAATAATAAAACATAAGATACACAATAACCCCATGAATTAATATATGTATATGTATATATTATGTATTATGTATTATGTATGTATATCAATATTCACATATACATATCATATCATCATAAACAAGTCATCATAATACATCTAAAACACATATCATAATATGGTCAACTCTCACTCTACCATTCTATTAGAGGACTCTAAATAAGTGACCTTAGTGGTTCTCTCTATTGTGTGCTCCATGGTGGACCCATAACACATTGATATGGATGTATTACTAATCATTTTTATGTCAGCATCCATGTTTTCCTACTCTATGATCCAAATCTCATGATGGAATACTATATAAGAGAGGGTGTTCTCTAACCAACTACTATTACTTGATAATATAATATCCTATTGTACAAAGCATGATCCATGGCATACATTGCATCTAATAAGGCCTTTTTAAGTTTAGGTGTAGTAAAAAAACATTTATTTTATCCCTCTCCACTCATAATGCATCACAATCTCACTATAATCTCTATACATCCCATGTCATTATGCCATGCTCAATCTATGTCTCTACATAAAACATAACTAAGGTCGCATCTCACCTCTCTAACCTAATATTTAGTATATCTACATCACCCTATAATATCACAATATCCATCAATATCAAGGCTAGATGTTTATCTCTCCATATAACATCATATTGTAAGCTTGATATTTACACATCCATAGAAGTAATATCCCATTATAGACTATCAATTACTGCCTTTTGCTACATTAATCAAAATGGATATGATGTCCCTCCTCTATCTCCTCCAATATCTGGTAACATAATCAATGGTCCCTATCCCCCATTCCATCTTCTCTCCTCCTTATCATCACTATCTATAAATTTCATTAGAATATCACACCCCTATCTCCTCCACCTTATGTATCCTACCCTTTGTCACCTCCATTACTTTCACCTTGATATTACCATATCCCCTCTTTCATCACTTTATTCATCACCATCAGTTAGTTTGTTATCTATCACCCTCCTCTTATATTTTATGCACCTTTGTGTTACTACCCTTAGAGCTCTATGTATCCTCTCTTGCAGTGTCCTCCATGTATGATATGGAAGGGTAAGTGGTTGCATCTTCTACCATCATGCCATGTAAGTATATTTCACCCCAACATATAAAACATATCTCCTATCCTAAAAAGGTATAATTTTTACATGAATCAGGCTCATTTAAGTTATCCTTAAGTCTATACATATCCCACATTATTGTTTTTCCCTTGTTGACTAGGAAAAAACATAAGGTGTTTTTGGTACATCTTATTGAATAATAAACTATCTCAAGACCCTTTATAGTATGAATCTCTTAATTATATCATCATGCCTCCACAAAATGTAGCATTGTGTCATCACAAATGCTAAGAACACAATGTCATTAACCCAATCTAGATCTACCTCCTTGTATGGTCTCTATGTAATATATTGAGGTGTGAGCTCATCAAATACCCTATTTTAATATGTTAATTCACCTAAATACATCCATTAATCACCCATTATAACATTCCATATGTATGAAACTATCTCCTTATCTATTCTCCCATGCAACTATCCAATTAGCCTATATATATCAACCATAACTAGGGTCCTATATCACCTCTCTAACTTGATAGTCAATTGATATACCTCACCCTATAGTATCACAATATCCATTCCTTTCAAGGATATTTAATTGTATCCTCATCCAACATTACCCCATAATCCAACAATAACCACATCCCTATAGGTCATCTACCATCATAGACTACCAATTAATGCCTCATCATCCTCAAATGACACTAGTCATGATGGCCCTTCTCCATCTCCTCAATAGTCAACATCATAGGTGATGGCCCTTATCCTTCATCCTCTCTACTTTCCCCCTCATCATCATTTTTTATAAAAATCATTATAATATCACCCCCATCCCTTATACCCTATGGCACCTATCTTTTATCTCATCCATCACCTCCACCATGTTTGTCATTACTATATAATACCCTATCCCATCCTCTATCTCCTCTAGTTGGTCTATCCACTAACACCCTCAGAGCTCTCTATATCCTCTCTAAATGTCCCTTGCCTTTTATATGGAAGATAATTCTCATAGGTAACATATAATCCCTACATATATCAACCCAACATATACAACATCTATCCTATATTTGAAATGTAGAGTCTATATGTGAATTATCTAATCTCATCTACCCTTAGGTTTATCCCTAGATCCCACTATTATCACTCCCTTTCTAATTAGGAAAAAACATGATGTGATATAGAGACATCTTATTGAATACAAAATTGCATCAAGGCCATATCTAGACTGTATCTCTTAATGATATAGTAGTACCTCCTAATAATGTAACATGGCATCATACAAATGCTAAAAACACAATATCCTCAACCTAATCTAGATTTTCCTCCATATATGATCTCCACATAATACCCTAAGGTGTGAAATCATCAATTTCCCTCCTACAATAAGTCAAATAATCTAAATTCCTCTACTAGCCACCCACCATAACATGTCATGTACATGAAAATGGATCCTCATCTGCTCTCCACCATAATGGTCTACCTATCCTCTCTAGAGCTTAACGCTTACATGCCCATACCTATAATAATGTCAAAGAACCAAGGATCTTCTTATCTTTGTATGCCACTACATTAAAATCCTTTTATAAATGTGCTAACACACATAAGACCCATGCAAAGTTTATGTAAAACTCAATCATATCCTAAACCACATCATCCAACCCTATAAGAAATAACCTCAGACTATTTTTAATAATAATATGCTGCTAAAAAAGCCATCAACACTAGTGTTAGAGAGTCCATATCTCTAATTCCATAAATGCATCCAAATCTATTCCTAATCTAATCATCAAATAGTCTCACCAATTACATCTCCTATGTCATCTCCCTTCCATACACTATTGTACCTTGTATTGAGATACACCAAATTTTTCATACAACCTTCAAATTAAAAGTAATCTCCCATGTAGGTAGAAGCAAGGTACTCATCTATGAGTGTCACCTCTCTACCATTGTAGGAAATATATCTATGTTGGCATGGATCTATAACATATCTACAATATATTGCAACCCTATAACCTCTAGTATGCCAACCTCATAATATATAAACTAGCTTTTCAACTATAACACTACCAATATCCTCTCTTGGGAAATCAATATTGGTAATCTATCCTAAAAACAACAAATGGATGTATATATAGTCATAAATTCACCAATCATAAATACATTTTCCACCAATAAGTTAATAAAACAAAAAATAAATCAAAACCATAATTTACCCCTTACACATTCTATTAACACTCAAATTCATCCAACCCCTAAAAAAATTGCTACTATAAAGTATGTATTTTACAAAGCCCTAAAAACTTCATTACAACCCTAATGGATCTCACACTAAAGGATGAATTTAATACCATGCATGAAAAATTCATTATTGTATAATATGGATTCACCACCTCTATAACAAATTTAGTATTATACAATATGGCTTCACCACTATTTTGGAAAATTGTATACTACTACACAAAATCACTATTTGACCTGGTTATTTATTGTTTGACTATATGATTTTAGTGACAAAACAACCTTTATCCCAATAATGAATTCATTTTTACTAATGTTTAATAACATTTATGACACTAAATTTCAAATTTCACAAATTTAAAACATAAATTACTAAAGGCCCACATTTTTATGGTCTATGGTGCTCCTGTTAGGGACCCGTGCCTTACCCTTCTCTTTGTAGTATTAGTGTAATAATTGTTATGGATGCATATGCTTTGTAAGTCATCCCTTAGAGCATATTTGAATTATCCCACATACAAGGGAAGTAGTAGTTGTTAGAATAGAGTAAGTATATAAGTAAGTGTTGAGGCCTAATGAAGGTATCCACAAATTTATTGTATTAAGCTTGCTCAAAGGAGGTTGCCCCCTTGAAGTGGCCTAGGATCAATATAAGCTTTCTATGTTTCTATTATTCATAAGAGTTATTTTATTTTCACATATTTTGATTAAATCTATTGTAGGAGGTACTCTATTGAATTAGGTTCTTCTCATCTTGTATTAGTACACTTTCTTGGCTTTGTGGGTAGATTTGGAGCAATTTTTTTCAAAGCAAGGCTTTTTAGGAGCTGCACCATTTTTGGCAAGATTTTTTTTCATTGTAGGTTCCATCATTTTGGATTGGGTAAATACCCATCTACTTAACTATGGGAAGTGTTTGGGCATAAGCCCTAAAACTCATTATGAGGAGTACCACAAGAACCCCAAAGTAGCTGGCCCATTGAGAGGACCTACCAACGAAAAGGGAAATGGTCCCATCTCGATTGAATAGTTCCCACCCATGAGGTAAACCAAAAGCTATTGTTAATGGGTAAACCCATGGCCAAATTTTATTGGAGAGTGGTACTCGATCAGACAGCTTTGGTGGCCAGAGAGAATTTTAAAAAATCCTTTAGGTAGCCAAACAAACTTAGGGTCCATATCCAACATATCAAGTTTAGAGAGAAAACAACAACATATCCATAGTTGAGGATATTTCCAACCACAGAGCTGTAGACAATCTGTTTCTAAAGTAGCAGTAAAAAAAATAGCAACAAAAAAAAGAGCATCCAAAAAAAAATTCAGGGCTCTGCCCTGAACCCCACCCTGCATCACGATAGGGAACATGAAGGATCCCTGGATATTAACAATTGGCTATGGTCACCACTCGTGTAGGCACAAAAATCATGGAGGAAGAAAACACCACATTGAAATCTTAGGTTATAGAGTTAACCAATATGATGCGTGGCTTGAATCAACAGAATAACATCTTGCTCAACAGAGTGCAAGAGGAGTCTTCTTCAGAGCATCGCTCCTTTGCTTCCAACTTCTCACATGGACCTAAGCTAGACTTTCCATGGTTTAATGGTATAGATACTATAGGATGGATATATTGAGCTGAACAATTCTTCAACCTCCACAATACTTATTTTGTAAACAAAGTCCCAATTGCTTCCTTTCATCTAGAACAAGAAACACTTCAGTGGTACCATTGGTATCTCAAGTCAAATGATGAACCCGATTGGTCAAATTTTGTATCCTTAATTTTGGGTAGGTTTGGTCCCTTGACAATTGAGGATTTCATAAGAGCTCTCACCAAAATCCATCAAATAGGTACTATTCATGAATATCAGATTGAATTTGAAAAACTTGCTAATCACACTGAAGGGTTGTCAGATGACTTCTTCAAAAGATACTTTGTTAGTGGCCTCAGAGAGCTGATCCACTTAGAGGTAAAAATGTTTTGACCTAAAAATATGATGGACACTTTGGGTCTAGCTAAGTTAGATGAAGATAAACTCTCCACACAGCATCGACCTCCCACCTTTTCACCAGCAAAGAACACAGTGAATCAACGGACAACCATAACCACAACAATCAACCACCTGACTGAGGTAGAGATGTGGGCTCAAAAAGAGAATGGATTATGTTACAACTATGATTAAAAATGGGTTAGGGGTCACAAGTGCATCCAAAAAAAACTTTACTTGCTAGATGTGGAGTAACCACCAGAACAGGACAACGAGCCTGACATTCTAGAATTTCAAGATGCTGAAGAAGAACCTAGCATTGAAGAGGACCCAATAATTCAAGAGACTCAACCTAAGATCTTAGTGCATACACTAGTAGATTTCACCACTCCCTAAACCATGAAGGTCAAAGGGTGATTCAAAAAGATCCCTCTCACAATCCTCATTGACTCAGGTAATACTCATCATTTCATCGATCCTCACATTGCTAAGGTGGTAGACTACTTTGTATACCCTTGTTCTAGCTTTGAAGTCATGATTGCTAATGGGGGCACATTTCCATGTAAAGGGAAGTGTTGAAATGTGTGTATTGGAATGGGCAATTATAATTTTTGCTTTGATATGTTTGCCCTACCTTTAGGAGGGTGTGATGTGGTTTTAGGGGCACAGTGGCTTCACACATTAGGACCTATTTTATGGGACTTCTCTGAGCTTTGGATGTAGTTCATAAATAATGGTTAGAATTACACCTTAAAAGGGTTATTACCAAGATCTACTAGCATCATTAGTTCTCATCACATGGAAAAACTTTTGAAGAAAGGTTCACATAGGGTCATTGTACAACTACATTCCATTCAACTCCCACCCCCCGCTGTTACTAACCACCCTACAGATTTACAAGCCATACTCGACAAGCATGCAACCATTTTTTTAGAACCAATAGGTTTTCCCCCTTCATACCTTAAAGATCACTGCATTCCTCTCATTCTAAGAAGCATCCCACCCAACATCTGGCCATATCGTTGCCCCCATCTGCCAAAGATTGAAATTGAGAACTTAGTTTGGGAACTCCTCAAGTCTAGAGTTATTCACCCTAGCACCAGTCCATATTCCTCCCCAGTGCTTCTTGTCCACAAAAAAGATAAGTCATGTCACCTTTGCATTGACTTCAAAGCCCTTAACCACCTCACTATCAAGGATAAATTCCCAATTCCTATCATCAATGAGCTTCGTGATGAGCTCCATGGGTCCAAATTCTTCTCCAAGTTGGATCTGTATTCTGGCTATCATCAAATCCAAGTGCATCTTGATGACATTCCTAAGACAACCTTCCATATGCATGAAGGTCACTATGAGTTCCTTGTCATGCCATTTGGCCTTACAAATTCCCCTTCTACTTTTCAAGCACTCATGAATAAAATATTTCAGCCTTTTCTCTGTTAATTTATTTTAGTTTTCTTTGATGACATTTTGATCTACAGCCGCACATGGGCTGAGCATATACAACATATTAATAGGGCATTACAACTATTAGCATACAATCAATTATGTGCCAAGCAATCCAAGTGTTCATTCAGTCAAGAGGAAATCGACTATCTGGGGTACATTGTTTCAGCCAATGGGGTTCACGTGGACCTAGAAAAAATTAGTGCTATGCAAAATTGGCCTCAACCAACCACCCTCAAGAGCCTTCATGGTTTCTTATGCCTAAAAGGATACTATCACAAGTTCATCAAAGATTATGGAAAGATTGTAGCTCATTTTATTTCCTTATTTAAGAAGGATGATTTCACTTAGGGTGCAACAGCTGATCAGGCATTTGTCAAACTCAAACAAGCTATGTGTAGCACACCAGTTTTGGCACTGCCAAACTTCACCAAAACTTTCACCATCAAAATTGATGCTAGTGGCATTAGCTTGGGTGTTATTCTTCTCCAAGAGGGCTGACCAATTGCCTTCACTAGCAAAGCCCTTTCTAGCCACAATTTAGCTTTGTCTACATATGAAAAGGAAATGATGGCAATTTTACATGTAGTACAAAAATGGAGACCCTACTTACTAGGAAATCATTTTTACATCAAAATTGATCATCAAAGTTTGAAATATTTCTTGGAATAGTAGGTCTCATCCCTAGCTCAGCAGAAGTGGGTCAGCAAACTCATTGGTTATGATTATGAGATCACCTATAAGAAGGGAAAAGACAATGTTGTGGCTGATGCTCTCTCAAGAACCTTTGAGGACCAGCCTTCCCTCTCTACCATCACCATGCCCATTCTAAACTGGTTAGAATCTATCTAATAAGGGTATGTAAATGATCCCTCCTTATGCCACGTCATTCATCAATTGGCCACTAACCCCTCTGTAGTACCACATTATTCATGGGATGGTGCTTCTTTGTGATACAAGGGTCATCTAGTGCTTTCCCAAAGTATAGACCTACATCAGGCTATCTTCTATGAAATCCATGCTTCCCCCTTAGTAGGGCACTCAAGATTTCTAAAAACCTATGAGTGAGCACATCAACACTTCTTTTGGAAAGGTATAAAAGCTGAAATTAAATAGATGGTGGCCGAATGTGATACTTGCCAATGAAACAAAGGTGAAACCACATTGAATCCTAGTTTGCTCGAGCCTTTGCCCATTCCTACTAGGATTTGGATAGATATTTCCATTGTTTTCATTAAGGGCCTCCCAAAATCTAGGGGAAAGATAATGATCCTAGTCATAGTTGACCACCTCTCCAAATATAGTCAATTTTGTGCACTCAGCCACCCATACATAGCCTCCATAGTCACACAAGTTTTCTTGGATCAGATCTTCTATCTTCATGGCATTCCTTCTTCACTTGTCTCAGATCATGATGCCACTTTCAGTAGCCATTTTTGGATAGAACTATTTCATCGCATAGGCACACAATTGAGAATGAACTCTGGGTACCACCCACAAATAGATGGCCAAACAGAAATAGTCAAAAAATTCTTAGAGACCTTCCTTCATTGCTTTGCTTCAGAACAACAACATCAATGATCAAAGTGGCTTACCCTAGTTGAATGGTGGTACAATACCTCATACCACACTTCCACCAAAATGACTCCCTATGAAGCAGTTTATGGTCAAGCACCACCACCACTTCTTCCATATAATCCTGGCAGCTCACCAGTTCAGGCAGTTGACACTACTCTTCAAAATCAAGATCAGATTCTCTGCACCTTGTGGGACAATCTCCACATGGCATAGAACTAAATGAAGTAGCAAGCTGATCAACACCACTCTGAGCATACCTTTCAACTTGGTGATATGGTCTTTATTCATCTATAGCCATACAAGTAATCATCACTAAAACTAAAAGGGTTCTAAAAGCTTGCTCCAAAGTTTTATGGGCCATATAAGGTTCTCCAAAAGATTGGGTCAGTTGTTTATAAGTTAGAGCTTCCACCTTCCTCCCAAGTTCATCCCATCTTTCATGTATCCTATTTGAAGCAAGTTCTTGGATCCAACATCTAAGTGTAGATAGTTTTACCAGCACTTGATAATGAAGGCTCCATCCTTCTCAAGCTAGAAGCAATCTTGGATAGGCGCACCTACCAACTTCAATCTCACTCCATCACAGAGGTCTTAATCCAATGGTATGGCATGCAACCAAAAGATGCAACATGGGAACCACTCTTCTAGATTCAACAATAATTCCCACATCTGAAGCTTTGAGGGCAAAGCTTTTCCTAAGGGGGAGGGGATGTTAGGAACCCATGCCTTACCCTTCTCTTTGTAGTATTAGTGTAATAATTTCTTTGGATGCATATGCTTTGTAAGTCATCCCTTAGAGCATATTTGAATTATCCCACATACAAGGGAAGTAGTAGTTGTTAGAATAGAGTTAGTATATAAGTGTTGAGGCATAATGAAGGTATCCATGAATTTATTGTATTGGTCTTGCTCGAAGGAGGTTGCCCCCTCAAAATGGCCTATGATCAGTATAAGCTTTATGTGTTTCTGTTATTCATAAGAGTTATTTTATTTTTGCATATTTCGATTAAATCTATTTTAGGAGGTAATCTACTATAGGAGGTTCTTCTCATCAAATTTAGTACTATACAATATGGCTTCACCACTATTTTGGAAAATTGTATACTACTACACAAAATCACTATTTGACCTAGTTATTTATTGTTTGACTATATGATTTTAGTGACAAAACAACCTTTATCCCAATAATGAATTCATTTTTACTAATGTTTAATAACATTTATGACACTAAATTTCAAATTTCACAAATTCAAAACATAAATTACTGAAGGCCCACATTCCTATGGTCTATGGTGTTCCCTCACCTACTTACTATGATGCTCATTAGCTAGGATACAGTTCATTTTCACTCACTCAATTATAAAAATACATAATAAATTAAAAATCCTATGTGGAATATAGTATAAATGAATTATAATTTACCCATACACCCTATTTATTTATCCAACCCACCCATATTTTTACTCCCACATTAAAAATTCAATCCTTTTTTCACATACTTATTCTTATCCAACATCCAACCTTATCTATTTCTTTATTTTCTATTTTCATATTAATCAACTACTTTTATCAAAATCAACAAGATCACATTATTCCTAATCCAATCCCACTATTTAATTAGTATGTATTATTCACAAATCTTCCCTCTTTCATATAAAATTGCCTAGGTAAAATCCAAAGCATGAAGTTTTTCATCAGTAATTTATTTCCTAATATACACATATATCCTTACTAGGGGAGAAATCTTATTTCCACTCATAATCACTCACCACCTTCAAGCATTTGATCAAGATTGGTAATTTTGCATATTCATAAAAACCCTCTTCTATTTATTTCATTACAACCACAAATGCTCATATTCCTCATTTAGAGTCCATGTCCACATCTTATCTCCTTACACAACCTCTCGAGGGGTAATTTAATGACCTAACTAATCACTTAAGCCACTTGGGGCATATTTCTACATTTTTTCTCCATTTTAATTTTATTTATTTATTTAAAAGGCATTATTATTTTTAGCTACAACACCCTTTCAAAGAAGGGAAAATGTAGACACCTAAATTATAACACATTAGTGTATTTTAACTTCACTAAATATCAGCACAAATCAATATTATTCATCACTAACTTGATCCTCATCTAAAATCAATATTTTTATCCTTTTTTACTAATATAATTTTATCCCCTATATTCAAATAGTTAATTATAAATATTAATTAACTTATTAGTTCATAGTTAAACATGCACACATAATTACATACATAAATTAATTAAACTAATTAAAAAATTCAAATTTTAATTTATCCAACCATTTCCCCAATTATTTCAACAAATGTTAACCCATCAACTAATTCTTTGAAAACTTCAACTAACTTGGTGAGTCATCCAACTACCTTGACTCATTCATGGAATATTTCAACCATCGTATAAACATGGAAAAAGCTTTGTTAATTAGTTTGACTAAATCATATAGTTACCCAAATAACTTCCTCAAATTTCTCTACCACTTGAGGAATTGGTCTTCCCCATTGGAACAAGAACTCAAATATAGCCATCCAAAATCAAACTATTCAATAGTTCTAGATTAAATCAGACCATCCATTTTATCATCTAATAAATCTATAAATAGATGTTATTTAATCCACTTTGGATCATCCATCATCAAGATATCAAATTTATATTAAATTTTATTTATGAATCCTTTTGAGAATCAACATACCCTACCATTATGATGTTGAATTTACTTTACATTTGAGATTAAAATTGAGCAACCGCATACCAATTTTCAATAGCACATCCAAGTTAGCCAAGAAAAAATATTCATTGGTTGGTAAGGTGAAGGTATTATTATTATTTTTATATATCTCTTTTTGAGGTTTTATTACAAGTTTATAATATAAATTCAATCATCAGTGTTTGGTTTTTTAGTTTTAAAGATCCAAATTTTGAGTATTACAATTATGATAAATCTAAATCAACTTGATCAACTGATCAAATTTATTTGAGGATATAAACCTAGTATTTATTTTAGAAGATCCTAAAAAAGGTATTTAAGTATGGGTTTTACTCACCAAATTCATATGGATGTTTCTATTCAAAATAGTGTTAAAATAAATATTTTATATGTTTCCCTTTTATTGGATAATTTCAGTTAAATAGTTGCATCATTGATTTTGGAGCTTTGTATAATATAATGTTGGCTAAGTTCATACATGCCTTTGATTTTGAAATTCACAAACACATTTTCCTATTATTAATATATGGAATAAAAATAAGTTCCTCTTATCAATAAAACCAAACATGCTCAAGTGGCTCTAACAACATTTCCACAAAAAAGAATCAAGATGAAAATATTGGAGGTAGATATTCCTCCAAGATATGGTATATTGTTAAGTAGATCCTTTTGCAAGGATCACGATGGGGAAACTTAGATGGATTGGAATCATGATACCATCCTATTTAAGGTAATTAAATAAAAACTCCTACTAAATCCCAAATCCAATCATTTGGTGCAAAAATAAATGATCCTAGAGAAAATATTTTATATGAAGAGATAGGTCCTAGTACATACATCATGATATCAAAAAAAGATCTATAATTTATTGATATTATCAAATGAGATGAAAATTATATGTGGCCCTTATAATTTGATGAAATTTTTGAAATTTTAAGATCAATGACAGATAATTTTGATTTCTCCTCAGAATGAGTTATTCATTTTTTTCATATAAACTTAAATTTGAGTGAACTAATAACACAATTGAATATTAATAATTACTTTTGGGATTATAGGTGGTAATAAAAATGGGACTTTAGAATATTATTGTAAGGGTAGATGCTAAAATAATATTGAAATATTTGTGAAAACAATATCAAGTTAATTAATATATACTAAAACACTATAGAGAGTCTAGGATTGTGTTAAATCATTTCAAGACTTCAATAATGTAGGTGTTCTAAGAGTATAAGATTGTAAATAAAATACTTTGGCTTTATCTGTATATTTTTTAATTACTCATCCTAATATAGATAAGGATATATATTATTTGAATAATATACCACCTAAGTATATTGGACAACTTAGAGCATTGACAAGTGTTCAATAATGATGAAAATATCATTGCTTTCTTGGACTAGGCAAATTTTTTTTTTATATGTTTATTTTTAAGGGATTTTATCTATATATAAAAAATATTCTTCATAGTAAAAAATGTGTTGATAAAGATTAAATATAAGAATCAACATGTGCTGAGTAAAACAAAAAAATGATGAATGGTCATTCAACTTAAAGGAAATAAAATCCTGAGAGCTTTGGTATCACTTTAATAATTGTTTTAAAATCATGAGCGGTATATAAAGAATAAAATACAAGGATACCAAGGGATCTTCTGACTATGAAAATATCAACATAGGTATGGAATAAGAGCCATGGTATGTGAATATCAACAAACACTACTCTAAGGAAGAAAAAATGCATATCCCTCTTCAAACTATACAAGGATATTTTTGCTTGGTGTTATGTTCATCTAAAATATTTCCACCCAAAATACATGAAACATAACATTCCTTTAAAATAGGGCATCAATACCTTCAAGAAAAATATGAGGCACTATAACCCTAGAATATCAAATAATATTTATGAATAAATTAAAAATATGTTATAAAAATCATATTCCCAATACAACACTCCACATGGTTAGAAAACATAGTTTTGATAAAAAATAAGAATGTAGAATTTAATATTTGTATAGATTTACACAATATGAAGCAAACTTCACTCAAAGACAAATATCCCCTATCAATAATGGATTAGATTTTTCAATTGGTAACATGATCTGATATGATGTATATGTTAGATGGATTTTTTGGATACAAGAAATTAGAGGTAGCTCACGAATATCAACACAAAACAATATTCACCACACCATGGGGTATTTTTTATTATTAAAGACTACTTTTTGAACTCATAAATACTAGAGCCACTTTTCAAAGAGCCATGGAATTATATTTTAGTGATTTGAAGAGTAAAATCATACTGGTCTATTTAAATCATCTCACTATATTCTCTATAAGGAGAGAAGATCATTATGAAGATTTGACTATGTTATTCTAAATATGTAGAGCTCATGTTATCTTTTTGAATCCTAATAAATCTATTTTTGAAGTCATAAATGAAAAAAACATTAGACATGTAATGTCTAAGGAAGATACCAAGATCAATCCTAAAAGAGTTAAGGCAATATAATAATTATCTTTACTTAAAAGCAAACTAGGTACATGTTCCTTTTTAGGCAAGGTGAATTTCCTGACAAGGTTTGTACCTAGTTTTGCCAAGTTGACTAGACATATTTCTCAAATTATGTGAGAAAATAATTTTTTCAAGTGGATTAAAAAGGGAAAGACAATTTTTGAATAAATTAAGCAACATATTTCCAATTCCCCATCATTTACCTTCCCATATATTCATAAAGACTACATTTCATACTATTACTCTTCTGAGTACACATTGTCAAAAATTCTAGTGCATAAAAATGAGCAAATAATTGAGTTTGTAATTGTTTTCATGAGTTTTTATTTGAAATATCATGAAATAAAATACTATTTTGTATATAAACACATATTTTTTAGTCAAAACCATAAAACATTTAATATTTTACATCTTGAATTATCATATGGTGGTGTTGGTTATAGATCACACCATCAAGTATATCTTGGCACAATAATAACTAGGTTTAAATTATGGAAGATAGATAGCCAAAGGTGAATAATACTATTTGGATATAAAACCTCTGATTTTGATAACAAGACAAGTCCTCTGCCAACTAATATTAGAAGGATATGATATTCAAAGGGGAATCAGTCAAAAATATCTTAGTAAGAATGAAATATAAAAGTTACTTCTCATGGTGTTCATTGATTCAATAAAGTAATGATATTTGGATATCACATACTTATTATCATATACAACATGCCTAACTCAAAGTCCAAACTAATAATGGAAACCAATATAATAGCAAAAATATAAATTTTTTGGGATAACACTATATTTAAGAAGGGAATTGATGGAGCATTTTTGAGATATGTAAATAAGGAATAATAATAATAATTTATTGAAAGCCTTCCACAATCAATATTATGGTTATCATTTCTCTAATATTGTCATTATATTTAATATTTTACAAGATCATTATTATTTTCACACGTTGTTGAAAGCTATAAAAATAATGGGTTTCAATATGTGAAGCTTCCCAAAAAAAATTGGAAACCAAAGTTAGTAGCCCTACCTAGATGTCCTATAGTCATTGAAGAACATTTTAAGCAATGGAGTTTATAATTCATTGTAATTTTGAATACTAATTCAAGTGTAGGGCATAATCATGTGTTGATATGAGCAAATTACTTCATAAAATGGGTACAAGTTATTCTAGTTATATCCAAAACTTTATAAGTTGTTTGTAATTTCATTAAAGAGAATATTCTTGTCATATTTAGTGATCCTCAAAATATAGTGAATGATAATGCTTTAAATTGTTATTAATATGAACTCATATACATTTTATATGAATATGTAACTTATTTGGCTCACTCTTATGACTATTACATTTAGGTTAATGGTAGAGATTAATCAAGCAATAATAATATCATTAATTTTTTTCACAAATTGGTATATTAAAATCAAATAAACTAGCATAAGAAACCAATTCTCATTAGGAAGATTCTATAACTCAAACAATATAAATTGGGGTTTCTCATTTTCAAATAGTATATGGAGTGGATTCATCTATTCCCATTTGTCTATAATTACTAGCTCTAAAACTAACTCAATTTGTGGAGTATATTCAATTCAAATATTCATTGGAGAAAATAATTATGTACTTGACAAAGTTGGAGGACTAAATAGTGATGATCATTGATCATATTTCAGATCACCAAGAAAGATGAAAGATCTATTTGATTTCAAGGATAGATAATGGGGTTTTTAAGTTAGAGATTTGATCCTCTTATGGGAAAAGAGAAGATAGATAAGAGGGAGTCATGGAAAGTTTAACTCCTTATGGATGGGGCCTTTCAAGGTTTACCATTTTTGTAAATAAAAAAATTTATACTTGGTATATCATGATTGAACACATTTTCCATTTTCCTATAGTAGGAATTTATATGCAACTTTAAAAATATCAAAGGTAATTTGTGCCCTAATGGGCACATAGATTATTTAGGATTTTGGTGTGTTTCATTTCTATCAGTGTGTTTCCTTCCTATTGGTGTTTATACTTTTCCTTTCCTTCATCTATATATTTGTAAATTAACCCCATATCCCAATTTATAAGGTATTATCCTTGAAACTATGATATTATAAAGTTTTCTCTATGTCATTTTCAAGTCAACATTTGCAGTTGAAGCCAACTATTGTTCTCAAAATTTCCATGGCCAAATTTACTTATATTTTTCTATCAACACAAAAGGTTATTTATTGAATTTAAGGGTCAAATTTGTTCCTATTTTTGAATTTGAGGAATAACTTAGATTTTCCATAAAGAAAACCATATCTTTATTCCTTTCATTCCTATAAGTCCAACATTATTTGACCTTCTTAGTGTGATAGACATGTGGATAGGGTTAAATAAGCATTGGTGTAACTTCTCACCTTCCACACCCATGTGTTTGAGCTTGTATGTCCTCATGAGAATGTTAAATTAAAAGTTGTGGCTATGTAAAATTATGATACAATGTCACATTCACCTTGCCTATGAGGCCAAAGAAATCAACCATGAGGGCATACTACATGTGTGCACTTGGGGAGATGTTTTCACCTAAGCATGTTGACTTACCCCCATGTGATTATTAAATATATTTTAAGTACCTAATTTAGAAATATATTCCGATTTAAAAATAATTAGTTTGAGTATTATACCCACACAAAGTCAAATATCCAATCTTATACCATTTCTCTTTTCAAAGTTGAAAATAAGGGTAAGGAAAATAAACAATTTTGTTTATTTGGGTAATCATCACTGGTGCAAGTTTCATAAATTTTTGAGGATGTTTCATTTTAAAAGAATATCTCAATAAATTGGGTACTTTAAATTTCCATTTAAATATTGTATTCATTTGTTATAGGATACATAGGTGAAACAAACACTGTCATGACCATTATGGATTTTTATACATAACCACACAAACATTTCCTACCTTTGGATACCCATGGAAACCTATGTTATCCTATTGAGGTAGCTTTTATAACCCCAAATCAGCAAAAATGATCAAACTTATCGACCCAGTTTAACATTTTGCATGCATGTTTTCAAAAAAATTCGATCTTGTTGACCTAGTTCCATAATATTTTGAAGTTTTTTATTTTGTAGTCAACTAGGTCAAGCTGGTCAACTAGTTCCATAATCTTTTTATAGGTTTTTCTTCTGTAGTCAACTAGGTCATGTTGGTCGACCCAGTCTTGCCATTTTTTTGATAACCTTAATTTTCCATTTTCAAGCTACTAACTTGAGTTATTTGACCTAGTTCATTTTCCATGTTTTTAGTTTTTTTGCCTCTACAGGACTATGTTGAGCTAGATGACTCATTTTTAGTTCTAGAAATTGAGCTTTCTCAAAATACTAAGTCAACCTAGTCAACCTTGTTTAGTTTATAGGTTCTTTCTTACCTACTTAAAATTTCAAATTTTGTCAATTACTTCAGTTTTATAATTATTTTTTTAGCTTCACAAATCAATAATTTACTATTTTTACTTACCTAGTTTTAGTTCATAATGATTCCATATTTTTAACTTCCAATTGGTAAACAACACTACATAATTAAGAATTTAGATCAGAATCTCATGTATATTATCACTTCAAATGAAACTATTGAATTACTCCATGCCTTCCTAATCCCAAACTAATTACTACATAACATAATATAGTTTAGGTTATTCATCCTATTCCTCCTCTTACTACTAATGTTGGGAACCCTCAACCCAACCATCCATCCCCTACTACCAATACAGGGAATGCTCCTCCTACCAAACCTAACATTCCACCTCCTACCACTAACAATAAAAATACTTGCATTGATACAACTCACATTATTTAACAAATGAATTTTATTCAAATAACTAACCATTCTCAAATGATGCACATTCAATCTCATATCTTACAAATGACTAGTCAACCACCTGAAGTCATCATGTCTAAACCAAATCATAATTTTGTCCCTCATCTTAAAAATGTTACTGGGAATCTCATCCCTCAACCCCATTTTCATAATAAAATGCTTCAACATCTTTAAAATTAACCTTTAGATCCATTCATTTCATCTATAGACATTGGAAACATCTCTCTAACTATAAAATATTATGGAATAAAATATACCACTACCTTTCTTAAATATTTTGGTAATCTATATAAGGGATGGGTCCAAAATAACACCTTTGATACCACCAAGTTCTTATCCAAAACCTTTGTTGGTGATGCACTTGAATTGTATAATCAACATCCTAGACATTCTATTCCACAACTAGAGGATTTAGTCAATGCTCTAGTGAATGAATTCCAACATAATTACCTTCCTAAAAATTACCTTAGACACTTCATCAATGCCAAAAAACTTCCTAATGAATCTTCCCACACTTTCATCAGATGATATAAGTCTTTATCTCACAAAGTTGACCATAACATGAATGATGATACTCAAAAGGGAGGACCCAAATCAACCAATTTTAACCCCACCAACCCTCCCTTGATTCTAGAATAACTTAATAAGAAATATACACTCTTTAAACCCATGATATTTGATCCTTCCAAACCTCCTCCAAAATGGTACAATCCTAATAATTTTTATTGTTGGAATGCTATGATAGGCCATTCCCATAATGCTTGTCATGATATTCACCAATTTATGCTTACTTCCTTGATTGGTCCACATTTCAATATTGATACTCTTACAAAACAACATCATCAAGACTATCTTCAAGCCTCACAAATCCAATATAAAGGATCACAATCCATCAACATCAATTACGTAATGATCAACAACACTTACCCCATACCTCTACCTCATCAACTATTATTGTCTAAACCACTATTGATACTTATTACTACACCAATAAGGAAAGAATAAATAATGTGAACAACTTAAAATGGTTGGTTGCATTAGACAAACCTCAACCTTTTAGGTCCTATGAACTAAAAAATCACCTAGTCCAAATGCCTACTCCAAACTTCATCATAAATGGTCCTCCTTACTTTATATACCTATCCATATCTCTCTTTCACGTCATATTTAAATTTTAACATACTTAAAATCAAACATACCAACACATTTACCTATCTCTAAATGCACCTACCAACCTAATGCAACTCATTCTAATATATTAGATTCACCTCATTCCATATCACATGTTAGGGCATATTTTAATGCCCATAAACATATCACTTTAGACTGTGGGGCATCTTTCAATGCCCATCCATGCATATAATTACCCTTTGAGGCATCCTATGATGCCCAATCATATTCTACATTACATAATAACAAACAAATTTAACTTTAAGAAACTTTTTGACACACATAGGCTTATATTTCACATGCTCATCTTTGATATAGACATCAACATAGATGTTTATTTTGATTTTTGTCTCATTTTTCTTTGTTTTTGTGAATTTTATTCCATTTAGTTCCATGTTACTTAAACCATTATTTCCTTTGGGTTCTTTGGTTTTATTTCACTTTATATTTTGTGAGTTGTATTGTAACACCTCGAATAGGATCAAGTCTTCCTCATAAACACACTTTACTAGAACCACTGTTTCCTTTGGGTTCTTTGTTTTTATTTCAATTTATTAGAGCCATTTTTTCCTTTTTGGTTTCTTGGTATTATGACATTTGTCCTTTGTTTCCTTTGTGGTTTTTAGGTATCATTTAACTATTTATGTCATTATTTGCCTTTATAGCTTTATGATTCTTTAACACTCATTAATTTCCCCTTCTTTTGGGATGACTACTACTTATATTGGTGCTTATGTTAGATACCTTATAGGTTAGTACGTATTTTCTAGTGACATGACTATCATAAAAGAGCCCCATCACTTTTAAAGTACTATGTTACCTCTTTGTGATTAGTTATGAGTAAATTCCTCATTGTATCACTTATTACATGGATGGATCTCTTATGATCACCATCTTTCCCTTATTTCTTTTCATTTGAGGCACACATAAGTCAATTTTGAGATAACACACTTAATTTTGGGTAATTATTGGAGTATTTAGACACCATGGGATTTAGGTAATTTATCTACTGATCAAGTGTAATCTCTCTTGTGTTCATCACCTATTTCACTCATGATTGGTTCTTTAAATCCATATGGAGGAGGAATATAAAAAACTAAAAAATTAAAATCCAAATCATAAAACAAACAAAAGGCAATGATTAAAAGGTAAATAAAAACAATCTTAAAATTTAGATCACACCAAAAGACATCATCTATATTTAGCACATCTCCCATTCTAGTCAAATCTCAAACTCCATAGTTGGCCTCATAATAGAGATGAGGTCCGTTGGGGTGATGTAGGCCATTAAACTAGGATTGGAGGTCTCATTATATCATATATTATATAGTACCACCTATTTTCTCACATTAGTACCCAATCTTAGTGGTAGACCAACAATTTTGTAAGGGATCCTTAGGAATGATGAACATGTTGTGGGAAAGTAGGTCCATTTTAATTTTCATGCATATAGCCTTCATGGGATGATTTATTTACTTCACTTGTTAGAACAAACTTTGTGTCCATTGGTCAAAGTTTCCTAAGTCATTATTATTAATCTTTATTATTTTTTCTCACTTGCCTAGTGTGTCTCATTCTTGTTGAGGATGTTCACATCACCCATGTGGTGACTCACATTTGTTATTTGCATCATATTTTCCTTAAATTTCCCTTTTTGAATTTTTTTTTATCTAATCACATCTAGATCACATTTTCCTTATTACACCTTTTGGTTTATAGTTTATGAGTTGACTTGTAATACCTTGGATAAGGCAATGTTTTTCTCACAAACACCCTTACACCATTTCCTTACCACAACATCTCATTGTCATCCTCTTCATGTCATTAGGTGGTTATGTTTTCTTACATTGTATATTAAAACAAACACTAATTTTGATTTATCATCCTTTAGAGCTTTGGATTCATCTATCTATCATGTTCTTGTGTGATTTTTTTTTATATTTCACTTATCTTAGATAAGAAATTTTACATACATGCTTTTATTTATGTGTGACTTGGCATGCTTGTTTTACATCCTAACTTACATTTCATTTTTAGTCATTTATACTTTATTCATCTGTACTTGACATTTTTGTTTTACATCTTGACTTACATTTCATTATCTATCATTTATTATTTATTCATATTTATTTGATATACGTTTATTACATCTTGACTTAAATTTCATTTTTTATTCATTTATGCTTTCTTCATATTCATTTTAAATACTTGTATTACATATTACATCTTTACTTACATTTCATTTTCAAGAATTTATGCTTTCATTATGTTTGATTCGAGAGGCTTAGCTTATATAATGTTATATTTCATTTACTTACATATCTTTGTTAGAGTTTTCTTGCATTGATATTTGATTTGTCATTTATGTTTTAGATACTTCCCAACTTTATTTCGTATGTTCTACATTCTTTTTTATCATTTTATGTTTTACATGCTGCCCAACTTGATTTAGTATGTTCTACATTCATTTTTGACATTTCGTGTTTTACAAGCTTCCCAACTTGATTTAGTGCATTATACATTATTTTTTGTCATTTCATGTTTTACATGCTTCCTAACTTGATTTAGTATGTTCTGCATTCATTTTTATTATTTGTGTTCTACATTCATTTGTCATCATTTTCTCATCTAAATGTTTGGCCTTTTGGCTCTAACCTTGCCTTAACAATCCTATTTTTCCAAATTTTAAAATTAATTTAATTAGTTTTGACAGTTATTCATTTCTACTTTAACCATCTTATGTACGCATGTAATGATTTTATTGTTAGTCTTGAATCCCTAGGTTTTCTCAAATTTAGGCCTTTATGATCAAGACTAAGATATTTACATGAAATCATTCAACAAAAAGGTAAGTCAAGGTATGTATATGGTACTTTTAGATACTTTAATCTCCTTTTATTATTAATTTTAGTATTTCATTTTTAGTTAGCTCATTTTTGTGTGTTGATATGTTATTGTTTGAAGATAATCCCATATCACCCTTTCATGACACGTGATGACATTTGAGTAAGGTATATGTATACACACTATATTTTTAAATGTTTAATACTTACCAAAACTTATTTTATTACAATAACCCATTTAGTCTCAATATATCTGAGTACATGCCTTAAAGGATGCACTGAGAAAAGAGTGGGAAGACGTTTAGTGCTTTGCAAGATTGTTGTTCCCTATACTACCACCTAAAACCAATATAAACCCCTCCCATATGTTTCACTAAAATTTTAAACCTCACTCACATGCTTATCTAATCAATTTACCACCTCAAATATCCCCTACCTAAGTAAAACCATTTTTTCCATTTACCAAATGCAATCAAATGGGTTAACCTAGTTCTAAGAATAATGCATGTTACGGGACTGAGTTACCCTAAGATGACCTAGTTTGGGATCTAATGGCTTTATTTTATACCTAAAAAGGTCAATTGGTTTTATTTCATTGAATAAAATTCTAAAATGTCTTAGGGTCAAATTATACTATATATACCCCTCTTTCACCTCATTTACAATAGAGAGAATAATTCTTTTATGCTTCTTTATCTACATTTATACCATTCTACTTGAGGAGTCATTGTTTAGGGTTTCATGTTTCTTGGAGGAGAACCTTTGTCTTGTGAAATATTGAGATTCACTAGAAGGTCCTTGGATAAACTATAGTCCATTGTCCATCCTTAACTTCTTCAAAAATTCACAACAACCTCTTTAAAATCACCATTGGTCAAGGGAGAAGTTAAGGCTCAATGGGTTCATCTTCAAGATACATATTCCTAACTCTCACTCCTCTATTTTATTAGATATATTTGTATAAATAATGGAGATTGTATGTATTATATCTCTTTTCTTAGGTTACCTCTACATTTAATTGAGTAGATTTTGACTTTGCATGTTTATGTTTCATGTTTATCACCCTTTGTGTCACAAGCTTTAGTGAGCACTAGATTAATTTTACTTTATTATTATTGCATTATTATACATATCTAGGGTTATTATGTAGTGTTCCTTGAATAGAGGGTTTGGATATCTCTCTATCCATATTATAAGATAAGAGATACATTAGGTAGGTTTAGTGGATCCATATTGGTCATGACTTTGATTTTCTAAGCATTGTCAGTAGTATAGTTAGCTGATTTATCTTCTTTGAGTTAAGATTAATTTATAGATTAGCTTCAATTTCACTTTTATATAATATGCATTATGTTTAAAATCACCTTGGTTTTAACTATAATTTTATTAATTCCAAAGATGATCGTAATATTGAATCCTCAATTTCTTAATTCATGATGCATCTTCACACAAGCATAGCCTTTTTAGACAAGGGTATGTGAAATATCATCTAGGAAGTGACTCCTAATATTTTTAGAAACCACATATTGGATATTATTTGGTTAATTTTATGTAGATTAATATAAATTTTTGAGACAATATTATGGTCAATTGAGTTTTAATTAGATCAAAAAACTCATTAAAACTTGGGTACTAGAATAAATGGTAGATGATGTGAGTGATTTTCTTGATCCATCCTACACTAAGAGGATCATATTCTCATGTCTATCACTAACAAATTAGTCTATAAGAGAGATGAAATATCTATAAATTTAAACCAATATAGTATTATAAATGTCAATTAAATCATTTAATGATAATCTTGCATAGCTCATTAGAGTTAATGTCTCAATAAGATTCATAACATCAACCCCACTAGGAAAGCTTTTTTATCAATTCCCAAAATAGTTGGTATAATTTGTCTCAATTCCATATGTCAAAATTTAATTTCTATAGGAGTTAATGGAGATGGATAAGATCCAAATCAACCCAAGAAACTGAGTGAGACTTGTTGTGAGGGTTCTACCATAGTAAGAAAGTTTCAAGCCAAAAAGTCAGTGTGACTAAAGTCATCATATTCCCCTATTATTGATTCATATTTATTTATTGATAACACCACCTATGAATATATTTCCTCCATACATGTGTTGTGAATTTTTTACCCCAAGCATCGATATATCCTCTTCTTTTAACCTCTCCTCAAATTTCACATTTTCCACATTCTACACCACCAAGGTAGACTACACTACCATCCATTTAGATTAATTCTGGTAGATAGATGGTGAGCTTTAGTGATACTAATTTCTAATGGATGAAGCCATTATTAAGAAATAATAAGAGAGTATATGAGGTTAAATTTCTTGATTTTAATTCTATAGAAAACATCCTCATGAATGCTCCTCTAAATAAGGCCAAAACCACTTCAATATTAGTGTATGATCCATTCCAAGCTTAGTTCATTTAAATTAATATGCTTAATGTAGAAAATAATTAGGAGGAAATGACTATGTCTAACTATACTCTTAAAATATTATCATTGGGTATAAAAATTCATGAGACTAATGTTCATAACTTCTAAGAAACCAAAAAAGGATAACCAAAAGGTCAAAATAAGATGATCTAACCAAATAATAATAAAGGATCAAATCCAAAAGCTAGTGGATTATATAAATTACCTTTTGAATCTAGTGGAGGCTCCAAAAATTCCCTAAGTGGATGATCCAACTCAATTTATTTATATTAACAAAGACACCATTTCATAAGTAAATAAATATAACAATTATGGAAAGACTCTTGAAGCTTGATTTGACTCATTGTTTCTAGATGGCCTAAAATATATTAATGAGATGATAAAATTGTATGAAAATATTAAATCAAAATAGAATAAGGTTGATAAAAAAAATCAAATCCATCAAAAGGATTTGAGTTTATGGAAAAGTGTATAAGGACAAATTTAATAAATGCAAACCACTGATGCATATCTACTAGTCAAGGCTAGGATATTTGATAAAAGAGAAAATAATACCTCCTATGATTAGTTAGAGAGAATTATTCATAAAATTGAGGTATTGATTAAAGAAATGGAATATATAAAGAATCAATCATGTATTGAGGATTAAAACAATAAATATGTTCAATTATGGGAAGTTTGCATTATAACTTGTTCAAAGAATAAGGTTTTGGTCAATACACAGTCAATGAGATAAAATTATAGTTCATAAAGTTAGTCAAGGATTAACTATTCAAATAAGGTATGTTGAATTTTACATCTATGAATGTACTCAATGAAACTCATACCTTTATTGAAGATTTAAACTCCCAACTATCTATATTGATTAAGATCCCTAATATGATGATGTCAATATCTTATATATGGTTAATATAGTCTAATAATGTAGTGGTTACCAAGGGAAATTCAATTGTTAAAGTTTCCAATTCTTTAGGAAAAACATCTTGGGGTGTATTCCAATTCTTCTCTAAAATGGTTCTCTTTCTATTTTGATAAAGTCCTATTTTTCTTTTATAAAAATATGAATATGTATGTAAAATATAATAGTATGAAAATAGGAATATGAATGGTCAATATATTCCCTTATACGCCTATATATATCATAAATGTCTTTTTTACAATGTTTTTTGATGTCCATTGTATTTTTATTGAAATGAAGAAGAAAAATCTGTGTTCACTCTTAAAATCTAAATACAAAAAATATTTTAGAAATTTGTGTCTTTTAATTATATATATATATATATATATATATATATATATATATATATATGTTATTATTAATTTTAATTTGTTTGTCTCAATCCTCAATAAATACTTTTTTCACTTGTTATATGATAGATTTGGCTAATATATCCTACATAGGATTATAAGAACTTAATGAAACACTCTTATGCTAGAGATTGAGTGTGAAATATAAATTGTATTGTATCAAGGAAAGTGAAACCCTATGAAATACAACTTCAATGATGAATTGATTCAACTTGAATAAAAGGGATTGAATTCATTCCATTACTCCACATTCCTCACTTCAAATTTCACATTTCACATACAAATGCACTATTAGAGTGTTTAATATATAGGAAAGAGAGAGTGGGGTAGATAACCCACAATGGGTATGTCAACACTATATGAAAACACCAAAGTGGTAGATAACCAATAGTGGGTATGTCAACATGATGTACACATACCAAAGTGGTGGACAACCCATAGTCAGAACCATGTGTAAGTATTCATGATGGAGAATGACAAGATTGTGCACTAAACACATGTGTACATAATTAAAAACATAATTGTGCACTAAATACATATTTAAACTATTAAGCCCTAACTAAGCTTAAAGTGAAGAAGTGTGAAATAAACCTAAAAGTAAAACTAGTTTGGGTGATATCCATTTTCACACCAGCACCCCCTTAAGTGTAACTCAGGAGGAAAGTAAACTAAAAACATGCAAAAAAATAATGGGTAGTGTAAATAAGGCTTAATGAGGTTTCCATGTATAAAATTATCCCTTCAAGCAAATAAATAAGTAAAAAAACTATAGTTAAAACTCCCCCTATGATAGGATGAAGGAAGAAGGTCATGTGACTCTCCTTAAAGTAGTGTTGAAGCTAAGTGTCCCTATCGATGATAATCCATCTTATCAGAATATATGGATGTCAAGTAGATGTAACCACCAAGTGAAATTTTGAATTGGTGTTGAATACAAGGATCACTCAAAATAAAAATTGATATCCAAAATATTAGGTAGAAGTGTAATAACCCAATTTTTTTTAAAATTCTAAGTTATGCAACATGGTTCCAAACCTAACTAAAAGAAGCTAACTCACATGAGCATGATTAGGTCCATAACTATGTTAGACCAAACACAAGTATTTGACTAAGGTTAAAAATTCCTAAAGGACACTGTTAGGAAGTTATTTTAACCAATTAATATGTAGATTGGGGTGTAGTAATGTACTTAACATACACTCATACACTCAAACATATATACTTATTCTATGGCCTTTCTAATAGGAATAATTACCAAATTTTATCCTTGACTATATTCCTAAACTTGACATAAAATAACATGCACCTTGGCCATTAAATGTAACTAAAGTCTAACCCAATAATACTAGTCAAACATCAAGAAGTATCACACCAAGATAATGCAAAAAAAAATCAATTCATAATAGAAGAATCATAATACTAAGCTTATGCATTCAATGATTTACATAATTATGTGAACAACAAGACTTAAGCTTCAAGTTTATATCCAAAATAAAAACAAGGTAATTTGTTTAAAAGACTTCCAAATTTATATGCCATGAGAAGACTATTGCTACAAATTAGGGATACCTGCTTATATCACGTAATCATGATGATTTAGAATCACTGCCCTCATGGATTTTATAATAATAACATTCAAAAAAATTGACTATAAAATATGAATTAAATAAACCTCCATTATTTGTTCTTGTAATCAATGAATTTTACCACATATGTGGTTGTTACATCAAATAGAATCACCTACAATTGTATATAATAAAATTAGTTAGATTTAAAACCATTTACTTAGGTGTAATTACCTGATCATCCCACAATACCATATAGTAATAATTAATAAATGTAAGACATGCTAGTCATATGAATTAATTTCACTTCATTAAGATAAATGGCAAATGATTATCAAGAATTCATAGGAATCATAAACAAGTAGTTGATGTTTCAACAAACATGCTTGTGTTTTATATAAAGATGACTTAATAATCTCATGAAGACTTACATTGACCCAACCTTGTTTCACCAACTAACAATCATCTTAATATTTACTTAATAAAATTTCCTTCCTAAATAAATAAATACTAAGTGATAAAACTCTTTATTTACTAGAGTTTTAATTTAAGGATCGCCTTGTGTATTTACCTCATAATCATTTCTGACTTTTAATGTCTATTATTTTATTATAATAATTGAATATAAAATAAAAATAAATATTTACCATCTATTAGAAGAGGTTCTTGGCTTCACCAAAACATATTAATTATAGGGATGACTCCTCTAATTTTAGGAAGAGCTTGCAATAAAGGAAAATAATTACTTGATATTCAGCTTCTAACTTAGGATCACAGAGGTTTATACAATTCTTAGTAATCCTGTGACTTTATACTTTGACATATATTTCATGGTAAACTTAGATATGATGACATAGTTTTCAAACTTGAAGATAAAAGACATTTTTTCTATTCATTAATATAATAAGATTTCTAATATAATAAAGTAATTTATAGATGGTTATAGAGGAAGAGTATCAATTCATGAAGTTATTATGTAGTATCACCCAACTTCACAATGGGAAGATAATATCCATTAAAAGAAAATACCATTTTCATAAGAGAGTCTTGTAACACATATCATTACCCAAAAGATATATCTCACATAGGAATCATAAAGCTATTATATTAACCATAAAATACTAAGTCTACTTATAATATTCATAATATATGAAGCACTCATTACACTTCATTCCAGATATCTTAGGATTTACTCAAAAAGGCCCATATACAATATTACCCAATACTATCTAACACTATCCAATCAGTTCTACTATAATTCATAGGAATATATAATCTTGAAAACTATATTATTATAACCATGAAGTCTATACTTAGTGTCCAAGTATGTCAACCTATATTCTATTGCTAAATATTTCATGTACATGATCTCAAATGAAAATATAATATCTTCATAAAAATATTGTAGAATAATCACTAACCAAAAAGAAACCATGACCCTTGTCCACATGGCATGTTCATTGATGTAAGTGATTAGTGTATACATTTCCTAGCTAACACTTTCCTAGACTTAAACTTTTGTCTCGTCCCAAGATAAGATTGGAAATAAATAGGAGTCCATAGAATAAAAAGCAAGTAGAAGACACAGAAACCATAGATCACTTAAGGTGTCATTTATCAAGTTTCACCCATTATTCACAACTTAGCCACCCTCAAAGGTTTTCAACTAAGTAGAAAGCCAATATACCACCATTTTGGGTTTTCAATAGATTATAAAAACTAGAGGGTCACCCTTACAGGTTTTAAACCAACCTAGCTTTGTATGTTCTTGTGAACCTACCAAACAAAAAGTTTGACAAGTAAAATTTTAAAATTATCCACTATAATTTTTTAAGCTATATGGAGGAGACATCGATGAAGAAAATAATGAAGTCATTGGTTGTGAAGTGGATTGATCATTATGTTAAGAACTCAAAGCATCAATATTTGTCTTGAGTAACTATTTTCTAGAGCTAATTAGGAGGAATAATGGTAGGAACATCAATGAGTGCAGTGATAGTACTATCAAATTCAGCCATGTTCATTTTATAATTCTTTCAATCAATCAAATACTCATGAATGATAGACATAAGTACCTATATAGGAATCTAAGCATACAAAAATTGTGAAATATCACTATTTAGAGTAGAAAAGAGAGTGTCTTTAGTAGTAGTCATTTATTAGAGATGTCTACATGTAGATGGGTGAGCTTCTCAACACAAAATTGTGCTTGGATCTCAAAAAAGTTGTTATGAAACATCTAAGTCTACCACACCTGTAACTGATACATAAAGGATTTTCAAGCTTGTATAAATGAATTAAATATAGACACAAACCTAGAATAAGTGACAAAGGGATACATTGTGGATTTAGAAGAACTCATAGTAGTGAAGAACTCAGAGAGTGCACCATTCCATACTACATCCACGTATTATTTAAAGTCTATCAATTGATGTGACATAAACATGTTCTAGATGATCACAACAATGAGTTAAAATTGATATATCTCTAAGAAATTGTATAACTCATTTGACTCATTAAAATGTTGAACTTGAAATTCAAGATAGTTAACCTCTTAGATGCTCACCCAATCTTGCATAAGTTGGGCCACTAGATTTGGAAGTTCATGTGATCCAAAATAAAATAAGGGCCCATAAATTGAGAGTAAAGGGTGGGATAGAAGTCTTTAATAAAAGTAACAGTGTTGATAATCACACTCTATAGGTTAGAGTTATCATGTTATAATCAGGACACCTTATTCTATAAATAAATAACAATCTGTGTAATGGTTGCTTACAAAATAGAATTACCTTCCAAATTCTTAGCCAAGAAAATTTTAGAAACATTTTGAGATGCTTTATTGGTGGTTGAAATCATATCAAAGATAATAGTGGAGGTTGTAGAGGGAAGGTGATACAATAGAGTGAGGGGGAATGAAAATATGGTGTGATGGTAAGGAGAAAAAGGAACATCCATGAGGGATAAGTATTGGAACATAGATTTCATAGTGGGATCGGGGTTTGGTCAGTTTGACCTATGATTGGGATAAATTAAGAAGTGAAAGAGGTGGGATGTGGAGTCATAGATAGTGGTTATGGAGGAGCAGTCTGTGTAACCTCAACCTATCATGGAAGAGTGGGGGTATCCTTAGGTAACATGGGCACAATGGTGGTATCTATGGTTGTTGGTAGAAGTGAAGGAGTGAGAGGAATAGACCTTATGGTTTCTACATTCCTAGTTTTTATGGCCTCCTGAATGTATTGAGTGGGAGATTTTGATAGTGTCGGTACCACCTTTATGATAAGATTGCACTTAGCCTCATCATCAGCCTACTTATTTTATATCTTAGTGATAATGTCTGGATTGTGCACTTCCTTGGCCTTAGTGATATTTTATTATGGTTCTTTCATGTCTACAATCTACATGGATGGGATGGGTATATCCATTGGCACATGAATAGTTTACATAGTTAACTAGGAAATTTCCTCCATAGTCACTAGTTTTTACAATTCAATAATGGGTTATGGATCCACTACCTATAGGGTCACCATAGTCAATTGAGGTTGTTTTACTTCTAAAGCCTATAATTTTTTCCATTTTCATCTATTGTTTATTCACTTTTTTTCTTCATCTATGCTCAGCAACTCATCGTGCTTCTTCTCGGGCAACCTATTTTTCCTATGGTGTTTGTACATTTAACACCACCTCTTCATTATTAGTGAGGGGTTCATTAGAGTGTAATGAAGAAAATTACAATGTATCTATGCATCATTTCCCTTGACACACATCCTTTCTAATTCCTAAAGCTAGTGGAGTCCTCAAAAAAGGATGGTGCAATCCCTCCTAAAGATATAAGAGCTACTACGTATTATTGGGATATAGGTGTAACCTCCTACTCTTCCTCCTTCATAGTGGGGTTTATATCTTTGTAGCATACGATGCTTGTGCTAGATTTATTGTGGTGGACTCTCAGTAAGAGGATCAATTTACTGGGTTTGAGAGGACTCATTGAAGACACTATGGAGGATCAATTAAATTATATTGATTCCAACTGAGAATTATTTATCCAAGATTCATATTTACATAGGAATATGAGATCTTAATAGTTACAATAAAATAGGAATGACAAAACCAAGTAAATTGAATATCTCCCAAATATTACATGGGAGTAACAAAATGTTATGATTAAAAGATATTATGGATTTACTAAAATAAATAACCCAACAACTTATTAATCGTATACTAATTACTAATTACAAATAATTATGAATAATGAAAAATTACTCATTTATTTTATAATGGTGAATTAATCACCCTAACATTGCCCCCCTTAATTCAGCGTTATCTCAAGTGAACACGAGAGAAATTATCTGAATGCCTTAATTTTTTTCCATGCAAGTGTTTTGTTAAAACCATCTGCACATTGTTTATCTATCAATAAATACTATAGCTAGATGTTGTTGTTTTGAACATGTTCATGAATGAAATAAAATTGCACCTCAAAGTGTTTACTGCATTCATGAAATATTGGATTGTGAAAAATCTTCACTACTCCTTCATTGTCTACATGAAGAATTGTTGGTTGATCATATGGTAACCCAGATCCTTCAAGTATATGTTTGATCCAAATTGCTTCATAGACAACTCCTCCTATGGTATGATATTATGATTCTGTGGAGGACCTTGAAACATAATTTTTCTTCTTACTCTCCCATGATATCAATCCAGATCCCAAAAAGAATAAAAATATTGAAGTGGATTTTTTGTCATAATTGTTCCCTACATGATTTGATTCTGAGTATCTTGTCAATAAGAAGTTATCATTCTTCTTGTATTCTAGGTCAAAATCCATAGTTCCTTTGATGTACCTCAATACTCACTTTGCTTATTTCTAGTGACTGATCTTAGGCTCTTTCATGAACATTGAGAAATAACTGATAGCATAGCTAATGTCTAGCCTAGTGTAGGTTAGGTAAATGAGACTCCCTATCAACTAGTGATATAGAGTTGTATTTACCTTTGGTGATGGATCTGCTTGAAACAACTAAAGTTTTATCTTTATAGGTATGGTAATTAATTTCTTATCCATCATTTGAAATTTATTGAGCATTGTCCTAGCATATTTGAGATAAGATAAAAGAATGTGATTTTATCTCTATCAAATGCCTAAGCCAAGATAATAGTGTAGAAGCCTGAGATTTGTCATGTCGAATGATTGATTTAGATCTTTTTTTGTTGATTCAATCATCTTCACTAAACTTTCAATGATGAATAGATCATCGACATATACAACTAAAATTAGTATCTCCCCCCCTTATTATTTGAGGTAGAGATTTGGATCATATGGACTCCTTTCAAATCCATGTTTCAAGAGATGCTCATCAAAATTGATATACCATGCCTTGGGAGCTTGTTTAAGACCATAAAATGATTTGACAAGTCTACAAAATTTATCTTCTTTTCTAGATTTTACAAAACCTTTTGGTTGAGTCATGTAGACTTCTTCCTATAAGTCTTCATTAAGGAAATTTTTACATCCATTTGATAGACTTTCTTGCCAAACTTTGTGGTTAGAGTAGAAATCATCCTGATAGTTTTGATCTTTGTTGTGGGAGCAAATGTCTCCTCATAGCCAATGCCTTATTTATGAGCATACCCTTTTACAACCAATATTACCTTGTGCTTGTTAAGACTACCATTTGATTTGTACTTCATTTTAAAGATCTATTTTCAAATTATTGTCTTCTTCCCTATTAGAAGATCTAAAATCTATCAAGTTTTATTTTTCATCAATGAATTATATTTTACATCCATAGAATCTTTCCAAGGTTTCAACTATAGGGATTCCTAAACTATAGAGGGCTTGATAAATTCAATAACTATACTCATTAAGGCCAAATTGACCTCACCACAAGCCATACTATGAGTCCTTGGTCCATTGGTGGATGTGTTTGGAACACCATCCAATTTTGCATCTCTGAGTGTATTTGTATATATTTAGGCATATGTGGAGTAATTATTTTGGGTGGTGGAGTTGCACCATTATTCCCATCATCATTATTGTATTCATCTAGGAAATTACATCTTCTATATTTTCTATGGGACTAATTTGTTTATTAGATGAACTTGTAGAATGATCTTTTACTTCTTTCTTTTTAAATAATTCAACATTCCTCTTGGTGTAGATTTGTCTAGTTTTTGGATCCATGAGTCTAAAGGCAAGTGATTCTTCACAAGAACACATATTTTTTGGCTTTAATATCAAGTTTGGTATATTCTACTTTGGTAATTTGCATACTTGCTTGACATCCAAAAACTCAAAGATGTGTTATAGATGGATTTTTCCCTAACTTGGCTTCATGTGAAGTTACCCCAGCAAGAGCTACAATGGGTACTCTATTGAGTATATATATGATAATTTTGGTACCTTCATCCCAAAATGCCTTTGTCAAGCTTGAATCATGTATCATACATCACACCATTTATACAATAGTATGATTCCTCCATTCAACAATTGCATTTTGTTGTGGTATATTTGGAGGTGACATATGACTATGAATGTCATTTGCTTGTAGAAAATGTTTAAACTCATTATAGTTGAACTTCTCCATGTAATCTATGGAAAGGGTCTTTATTTTTCAATCAAATTCTATTTCAATAACCACTTTGAACTTCTTAAAAGTTTCAAAGGCTTGATCCTTTATTTTTAAATAGTAGACCCACATTTTTTTGGAATAATCATCAACAAAGAGCATGAGGTACTTAAATCCAACATGGCTAGCTATTATTGGTCTACAAAGATCAGTGTGAACTAGATCAATTTTACCATTGGATCTATAGGTACTTTTATAAAATGGAACTTGATGTTGTTTACTTGTTAAGCAATCATGACATTTGTCTGTACCCTATTTAATAGGTGGTAAGACTCTTATCATGTTTTTGTGGTGAAGTGTGTCAAGATATTGGAAATTAATGTGGCCAAATCTTTTGTTCCATAATTATGTTGAGTTTATGTCCTTTGCAATAATTTTGGAGTTTCTAGATTATTTTTTTGAATATCAAGTTGAAACATATGGTTCACATTAGATTCTCATGTAATAATTTTGGAGTTTCTATATTTGTCTCTAATCAAACATAATTTCTTTCCACCTTTGCTTCCAAAGTCAATCTTCAAATTGTGATCTAAGAGTTAACTTATTGATAACAAGTTTTTGGTTAATCTAGGTACTTAGAGAACATCTATGATTTTACATGTTTGTGTGCTTAGGGGTAAGGCAGTGTGTAGACACCACAAACGTGTCTGCACCTTGGTCCTCCCCCTTGTTCGCCTTAAACCCCTATCCTAACCCTTGGCCTTGGCCCCCTTTCCACCCTACCCTTGCCACCTTGGATCCTCCCTTGAATCCCTCCACCTTCCCCCTAGCATTTATTAGGCCAAATCTCTTCATTATCTTCCCCCCACGCCCATTTTGGCATCCTTGTGACCGTTCTTCCCATCCCCCCTCGCTCGGCGACATGCAAGAATGGGCAGAGGCTATTTTTAGCCTCTGTCCCCATTCTGCGACTGCCGACGTCGGCGACCCTTCGGCCGACGTCGGTGAAACTGCCGGCGTCGGCATCCTTCATTACCCTTTTCTGCATCCGTTGCAGCCCCCTAGACCCTTGAGCTCACAAACAGATCTCTCTTGGTGTTTTGGCATTCGTCTTGTCTCCGTTTGGACCTCGTGCAACAACAGCAATAGGTGCAAAGGTTCTTCATCAGAGTTCTCTTCTTGTAGAATCCTCTGTGGCTTCAACAACAGCTTCTTCAACTCTTCATTCAGCAAGCAAAAAGGTAAGCAAGTCTGTTAATTGATTCTGTTCTTTAAGTTTTCAGTTATCTGCTATTCCTATTCCCTCCATCCTTCCCCTTGAGAGGCTGAAAAGCCTTCTCAGGACCTGTCCTCTGTCCATCCTCCTCTCACATTGTCCCACTCTTCATACCAATCCCAGACAACTCCCTCATCCCCCTTTTGCCAACAAAGACCCTGTACAGGGCAAGACCACTCCTCAGTCTTGACCTTGCTCACATCCTGGACCTGTCCACAGTCCAGAACACATCCCAGACCCGACCACAGGCTATTACCCCGACCGACGCCGGTCACTTCTCCGACCGACATCGGCAGGATAACCGACGTCGGCATACCTATTAACTGATGCCGGCAACATTTCTGACCTCAGCGACTGTCATCAGCCCAACTGCTCCTTTCAGGTAATCATTGGTGTTTTCTTTCATTCCTAATCTATTTATCACTTCTATATTCTGGCATCTTATATTTTCTTAGTCTTTATCTGTCTGTTATCTGTGGGTTGACCTCCCTTTGAGGAAGTTTTTACACTTCCGGGAACAAGCTTTCGCTTGGCAACCCACTGCCTATCTATCTAACATCCTCTTGTCCAAGTTTCTTTTCGTTGCAGGTGTCATTCCTCCACAGCCAAAGAGGGGTGCTCACAAGCGTCTGGATTACGGTGCGCAGTCTACATCCAGGTATTCCTTGCCTCGTCCATCTTCTTTAGTTTCTTTATTCAACTTTTGAATGTAGAAAGCGAATTAGCTCAAGAAACACAGTGTTTCCAGTTCCTTGCACACTGTATGAGGTATCATCACCCAAAGAAACATGATTTTTATTGGGTGTGTCCTTAAAAGTAAAAATCCAATCTTTTCTACATATCATGTGTGGGGTTGCATGCAAGTCAACATACCATATGTAACTTTATGATGTGGATACATCATGGATATTTTCATAGTATAGGTAGTCATATTCTTCATCATGTTCTTGTTTAACAATATTGCCTTGTTGCTTTGATTTCTTTTGTCAAGTCTGATTTTTCTATCCTTGTGGCTTATTGAATGAGCTAGGAGATTATTATTGGTTAGTGAAATTTTGACCACTAGAAGATCCTTTTCTAAAGGTATTATACCAATAATATTTTAATTCATGTCTTTGATGACCATAAATGAGACATTATTTTGTACTTTCCTCCTTGTGAATTCTTCTTTGAATTATGTTTTGATGACGATTTGACCAATTTCTTTCCTTTTTGTTGATGAGAAGCTAGTACATGTTATCCTTGGTTGTCATGAGTATTGAAAGATTCTTCCTATTGGAACATATTCACTAGTTTTTCAAAACTTTGTTTATGTTCTGTGATAGTCAAAGTGGTCACAAATATCTTGTATGAGGGTATCAGTTCTCCCAAGATAATAGGTACAAGAAAGTCATCTAAAACTATTTCACCCAAGGATTGAAGTGATGTCCTCAACATTACAACACATCTTAAAAAAGGCTCCATTATTTCTCTTGATCTCAATTTGAGAGAGTGAGTTGACTTTTAAAATACATAATTTTTCTATCATTTTTGGCCTCATATATAGTTTGGAGCTTGTCCCAAGCTTACTTATATGCTTTGGCTTCATGAATGTGTGGTTTAAATTCATTTAATACTCTAAACATGATTATCAACTTATAATTTTGATTAGCTTTGTCAGATTTACATTGTTGATCAACATCTATTTCATGTTAGGTATATGACCCATCTATTACAAACCAAATTTATTGAAACTCTAGTTGAGTTTTGAGCTCTATCTTCCAATAGAGTAGTTGTAATCTTTGAGTAACTATGAAGCTGGTAGAAAGAATTTTGGAGCCTATGTAGCCATTATTAATAGTGTAGGTGATGGATTAGTTCTATATGATTCCAAGTATACAAGTTTCCCTTTATATATACCATCAGACCAATATACTAGACCTTTATTTATACATACCCTTCCTTTATACCCATCAGTATGGAGAAGAAGCTCACCCTTTTTGTAGACCGGGTAGTATGAGAAAGATGCATAAATGTAAGGAAAGAGTATGATACTTGACACCTAAATTATATTAAAATAGGTTCATTCAATAACTATCACCTTCTTATATGGATTTTCACATACGTGTGCATAACCTTGCTATATACTTGGAAATGCCACCAGTCAGGATTTACATCCTTTGATTGTAATGAATGGGTAAATGAGGGGAAGGCTATGAGTTTTTATGCCTTATTTCTCCCCAATGACTTAAAGGGTCAATGCCTAGATCTTGTTGTTGTAGCTATATTAGGTTGTGTATGTAGTAACTCAAACATGATGTCATTACCCATAAACATGAGTTAGAGGCGTAGCTATGACCGAACTAAAAACTTGTGATTTTTTGCAATATAATTACAATGTTTTACAATAAAAATAAATAAATTTACAATGCTTTGCAAAAAATAAAAAATCACTTTTCTTTTTTTTCATTTTTGGGCTCTTTTGCCTCTTTTTAGCAATTTTTTAATTTTACCTTTTCTATTTTTATTTTTTTTATAGTACCTTTTCTACTAATTTTGTTAGTTATAAATAAATTTAGTAGTTTTCTAAATTTAGAGGGATGCTAAAATTTTCACAAAAAAAATGTTTTTGTGGGATTTGAACCTCCCACCTATCCTCTACAAAAGACCTTGCCACCAACTCACTTATGCATCATTTTTAAGGATATAAAAGGACAAATTGATATTTAAAGGCTTATAATTCTAATTTTTTCTAAAACCATCCTCCCACCTAATACCATAGATTTCTAAATAGGTGGTTTTTACTAAAATTATGGCAAAGGAATAATGTCATAAGTAGTTTTGGAAATTAGAAAGTTGGTTTTGAGGATAATGTGTAGTAAATAGAATATTTTGAAGGTGGTTTGGTGGATTTAAGGGTTGGTTTAGTGCCTTGGTTAGATCTAAATACTTATGAATTTCATGTTATAATTGATAAAGTCAAATAAACTATTACCAACCTTTTTCAAATGCCAAGATCCTCAAAGATGATGCCTTTGTTCTCATGATGACAAGGATAAATTAATTATGCAATCCTATCCTTCAATGCTGAGCATAATACTCTTTTTTTAAAATGTAAATTTTCAACATTATCATAATAATTATTTTCCTTTCAACACTTGGTCTCCAAGGATGATGCCAAACTATTTTTTTAAATGTTGATTTTTATGATGCTAAGCTCCAATAGTTTTGTTTTCAATGCCTTTTATTGAAAATCCTCACATCCTCCATGCTGGGTATTTGAATGCATCTAGATATATATATATATATATATATATATATATATATATATATATATATATATATATATATATATATATATATATATATATATATATATATATATATATATATATATATATATATATATATATATATTTAATATAAAACACTACACTTTTGTTATGGCCTTTTTTTTCTTATACGCCACCAATCCTCCAAAGCGAATTTCTAATGATAGAAATAAATAATAGGCAGTGAATTATAATATCACCATTTTTTCTCCTTTGTTACTTGTCTTTATGTTTTCCTCAAGGATTCTATAGGTGGCTCAACACTCATAGAGTCTTTGGATGATCTTATTTTTGTCTACAAATTTTATGGCTGCTTTTGGATTTAGTGTGGGAATGCACAGGCTCCTCCTCATACAATGAAGCTCTTTAAACTTTGGGAGAGCTCAAGATTCTTCTCAATCATAAGTTTAGAGATTTGAGAAGTTCTGATACCAGATATGGAAGATCAATTAAATTATATTGATTCCAATTGAGAATTACATAACTAAGCTTCATATTTATACATGAATATGAGCTCATAATATTTACTATAAAATATGAAAGATAAAACCAAGTAAAATGAATATCTCTCAAATATTACATGGGAGTAACAAAATGTTATGAATAAAAGATATTATGGATTTACTAACTTAAATAACCAAATAAATTATTGATCATTTACTAATTACTAATTACAAACAATTATGAGTAATTAAAAATTGCTCATTTATTTTATAATGGTGAATTAATCACCCTAACAGCCACTTGCTACCATAAATTCTATTTGGATCCATTACAATTTAGATTCCTCAACTACAATATCCATAATAATGGATTATGGACAAGCTAAAATTTTACCCACAAATGTTGGGGCACCTACTTGCATACTTTCACTATACACATCAATTTCCAAAATAAAAATACTTTTTCTTCTTCTTTCTCATATAAATCACTAGCCATATCTATGAGCATAGTCTAGTAGACCTCTTGTTCATCATTTTGAATGTTCTACCATTGACATTATACAATAATATAAGGCACATGTGGGTCATCCAACCATGTCTTTTACCTATGAGTCTTCCTTCATGGATGAGAAGGGGATTGATGACTCATAGGAACTTTAAACTTTCCTTGATCAGATGAAGCAGACATTATTGAGGGAGTTTGTTTGATGTCCACTAGAATTATAACATCATGTGGGATTGTCTTTAAATGAGTCACTTTTTATACAGCTAGAGTTTTCTATCAAGTGACTTCCTTCTAGGCCATATGCATATTTATAAATAAGGGTAAAGGTAAAAATAAAGCCTTTGAAAGCTCATGAATGTGGATAGAAATTCCTTGTGGAAGATTCACAACCACTGCATGTCAGCCTAAAAATTACATCACAAGTAATGGGATTCTCAGGTTACAGAGCTCCAATTCCATGAGTTCATCCCACCATGCGATGAATAGATGTTAATGTACAAGGTAGAATCTTTCACTATGTTTACAATTGAAATTCTTGAATGTAATGTCTAGCAAGTAATCTATATCTAGATTGATAATTCCTTAAGGAGACTTTCACTATGTAAATACAAGTAATAACACTAGAAATTGATATTGAAAAGTTTGTTTAATGGATGCAATGAATTTTTTAATATTCATTGTACGCTTAGCCACCATAAATTTTGGCCAATTGAATTCTTCCCCCTATAGGATCATGTGATGTGCAATATCAATGACCCCTTTAGTAGCCTCTTTCATGGATTTGGTGGTTTTTTAGAAATGTATAGTAATACACTCTACTAAGATGCAAACAACTTCCTTTGGGATATCATCTAAATGAATTCCTTGATTGTCATAGGTATATGCCTCAATATTAGGTAGAATAAGAGGAGATTTTAATTTGTAAGGAACTAGAAAGCATCCACATGTTATCATGCTTATGTTCCTTTAAATTATAGCTTCATTCAAATATATAGTGATTTCCATAAATAAATATACATTCCCATCATTATACTTTCCTAGTTGAAGTTCCATGATTTCACTAAGTTTTTTGAATGTAGGTAGCTAAATTAGGCACTCCACATCAGGGTTTGTAACTTATGTGGTGGTAAAATTATCAAAGGTTGTGTATTTAGGACTACATTAGGGACAAACAAATGTTATTCACCATATTTAAAGGAAGGATCAGCCTCAAGATCTAAATTTTTTGCCTAGAGTATGTTTGTGCCAACCTCGATGTCTTCTGATTATGTAGTAGAGAGAATTTTAATGAATTGAGGTAATGCAATGGTAGCCATCATGGATATATTTATGATAAGGTTAATCTAATTAGAATATAAGAGTACAGAGTGGTATGATATACTTGGAGGGAGGCACACCAAAGTAATTGAAAGTAGATAAATATGAAATATTGATTTAACTGACAGCAGGGGCTATACAAAGTTGTCATGCACCTAGTGATATTCTTGAGATTTAAATGCACCAAATTATCTCAAGATCTTCTTTTGAAAAACATTAGTAACTAATTCTTTGAATTGATTGTATGGAACACTTTTTTATGATGTGGCATATTTTTGTAGTAGTTAGGTGGAGTGATGTAACCTACTAAATCTATGAACCGATTATTCCCTTTCTTGATGTAGATCATGATGATGATTTAGAGTCTATGCTACCCATTGTTGACTAAATTTCACCCTAGGTCAAATTTGGTCAAACACCCCCTACATATTTAAATTTACCATAAGGTCTCCTAGGCTTAAAATGTTCACCATGGTCCTAAAATGAGGTTAAATCATATTTAAAGGTCATAAAATGTGTTTAAGCCTTTAGCATATTTTTTCTTCTTTTCCTATGTCATTTTATGCCATATTTTTGTCATTTAATGAATTGTATAATTTATCATCAAAAGACAAATGTTTCAAAGTGTAATCTAACATACCACATATTAGGTAAGTGTTAGAGTCAATTTTGAAACTAAAAATCTACATGTGTAATGTACAAATAATAAGATCATGAACAAAAATTAGTTTAAGATACTTGTATAGATTGAGGGAACTCACTTGGCATGCATGAGGCTTAGAGAGGGTGTCTTAAGATCTCCATAGGTATTTTTGAGGCTCAATTGGTTTTAACAAGTACAAATTTGATGAAAATTGATCTCTCTCTCATCCCTCTCTTGGGTAGGTCAATAAGGTCAAATGATTTACACTTGGTAAAAATAGGAGAAGATGAGTTGGATTGAGTGCACTTATTAGATGTTAGTATTATTTATGGCCTTACATTCCATGTTCATGTTTTCTAGATTAGTGGTATGTGTTTCATGAATAATTACTAAGATTGTTAACACCTCTAAGCTACCTGTGCAACCCTAACACCTTGATTTTCCCATCTATTTACATTGGTATGAGTGAACCAAGAAATGAATATTGTCTTTCAAAGAATGTTATTATATTTCATGTTGAATTCAACTGATTTGGTATATGTGTATATCAAAGCATAGGCAAGATCACTCCTTTGAGCTAAAAGTGAGAACTATTGAGGAATGTGAATAGTGTTTCATTTATTTCAGAGCTTATTCTTATATTAATGGATTTAAGTCAAGGCTAAAATGTTTTTTTAAACCTCATATATCAAGTTGGATCATATTCTTCATTAATTTTTTGGTCTGAAGAGTGTTGACCAAATTTGACCCTACAGGGCAAATTAGGACCCCTATAAGTAAAAATTGAGTTTTAGGTGTTTTAGGGGTCTAATATATATGTATTAAGGTGTATTATAGGTCATTTAGTGTGATTTAATGTTATAGTATCCTTTGTCATTAGTCATTTTAGTCCTTATATCATTTTGAGTCATTCTGAGGTCAAAAAGGGGCATTTAATGACTTGTATGACCTCCTTTAGAAATTTAAAGGTTCCAAAAGGTGATGTCATGTCACATGTGTCCTGATATGTCTTGATAAACTATTATTAACTAAAAGTGGTAGGTTATTTACGAGAAAAGGTAGTTTTCTTGGGAAAAGAGAAGAGTTTGGCACTTGTACAACCCACAAGGGAGTGTAACACATGGGATAAGGTCAAGGAAAGCCTCTTCAGCTTCCTTAATCTTAGTTACACATTTTAAATGTTCTATAAGTCCAATTTTTGATCCAAAACCATTTTACGTCTTTTTCACTTTTATAGACACATAGAACCAGTCATCAGGTTTGTACTTGGTAAAACCAATAGGCAAGATTCTAGGTCAAATTCATTTGGGAGGTGAAATTACACTCAGAGAGATTCATTTTCATAAAAATATTTCAAATAATGGTGGCATGTGATTTATTAACCATCCTCATGAAGTTGATTGTGTTTTTCTACTTGTTAATCTATCCACCCTATAGGTTTTGCTCTTGTTTGGATGATTCCATATAATCCAATTTTTTGTATTGGTTCTAGATGATGTTTACTCCATTATCTAAAGTTATCCATTATTTTTTTCACATTTGGAGTTGATTTGATGATCCAACCAAATCAATTTGCAAAGAGAAGTGAAGGAATGGAGTTGTAATCATTTTTACCCATTTCTAGAGGGTTCTTTTGTGTTATGGTTACAAAATGAAGTGAAGTGATTTATTATTGTTCATATATATATTTTATTTATATTCAATGCCAAATCCAATTTCAATAACCACTTCAAGAGCCAAGAAATTAATGTAAGTTAGTAAATGACCACCTACAATAGTTATATGGTTTGTTACTTCTTGGGAATTATCTAAGGTTTGGAAGGTTTGAACATGCTTTAACACCATTCATAAGAGTTTTTATAATATTTAATGCTAGTGTAACCTCAAGGAGACCTTCCAAGAAAACTTGTGGCACTTAGGGCCAAATTACCAAAACTATCAAAATAGAGGTCTAAGCCCTTATTTGAAGTTTCTTATACATAATTGCATTAGTTTCTAGAGCCTCAAAGTATTTTTTTTCAATCTCCCATATAGGTCTATCAAATTCCAAAATAAGAGATGTGTTTAAGTTGAGGACAGTGGTTTTCAAAAGCCCTCAAGTTGCTCTTTGAACACTAAAATTCCATAGTGTTATCTACAACAAGATGAGTTGATAACAAGTTTTAGGCATAATGAGTAGATTTGGTGCTTAATGTATGCAATTATAATTGTATGATGCATAATTAATTAATCTTGGATTAGATAAGATAGAGCACACCTACACTTTTGATTGGGTATACACTTGTTAAGCAAGAGCATGACCAATACGGGGATCCATTAGACCTAATTAGGGGATCACTTGTATCAATTGTCACAACACATCATACTAAGAAGGGTTACAAAGTCTACAGTCTAACACAATTTCAAAATAACCCTAAAATATACCTATGATTTGATATTCACTTATGATAATAAACAACAAAGTAAAATATTCTACTAACAAGAAAATTAAACTAATCTAGTGTGCACCAAAGCTTGTGACACAAAGTGGGGGTTAAAACAAAAAAAATAAATAACTAAACTAAACATTCATAGGAAAAATATACTTGTGTCAATTTATATGGAATCCTAATACATAGAAGAAAAGAATACATATTGCATTATCTATCTACTCTTACAAAGGATAAATAAAGTTAGGAATTCCTACCTTTGAAGATGAACCTACTGAGTCTCAACCTCTCCCTTGGCCAAGGTGATTTGCAAGAGATTTGTATGTCTTGTAAGGATAACCAAGATAAATTACCTCTAGGATACATGACCTAACTAAGCATCCAAAAGATAATTGATGGCATGCGAAGGAGAGAGGAGCGGCTCATCGACAGGCCCCAAGAAGGATGTGTCTTTGCCTGGGGCAGGAGTATCTAGTTAGGAGCAGTATTATTACAGCGAGCGCTCAAGGCTGAGCAAGATTAATGGTTTTCTATTGCGTAGACAAGATTGACCAATCTTGGTCATTCCCCCTGAAGTGGTGCAAGAAGATGTTAATTATCTGGCATCACCTACCCTGATTTGTAAATTTTTAGGAATTAGAATCTCTCTGGCGGCCCTGGATGCTTGGATTCAGCGCTCCTGGCAAATAGATGGGGATTTTGACATCATTTTGGTAGGTAATAGTTATTTCTTGGTGAATTTCTCTTCTGTCTCAAACCAAAATAGAGTGTTCGAAGGGGGTCCCTACTTCTATGAGCGTGTGGGTCTCTTTCTTAAACCCTAGCATTCAGGGTCCAATTTGGCAAAGGAGCTTCCAGCTTGTGTACCAGTCTGGGTTCACCTTCCAAGACTACCCCTAGAATTTTGGTGAGAGGATATCCTCAAGCAGATAGCTGCCATGCTGGGTAAACCAACTACTATTGTTCACTAGCCGTTGGACAAAAAGGTAATCTCATATGCTCGTGTTTGTGTCGACATTGATTTGAATAATCCTCTTCCAGATTCCATGGAAATTTGTATGGGTTCTTTGTCCTGGATACAGCAGATAGATTATGAACCTATCCCATTTTGTTGCCATATTTGTCATGTCTATGGACACCTGCACCATCAATGTCCTTAGGCTGCTAAAGACAATGAGATAGGCCTTGATTCCTCAATGCCAAATCCAATACTTGCTGGTAAAAGGATGGGGCATGTTACCTTTATTGAGAATGCAAAAACTCAGCCTGATAGAGGGGCTAAAGGGAAAAATCCTATGAATAATGCTAGTTTGGTGTAGGGACTAGCTGAGCAAGGTGTTGCTAAAATGGATGGCTTTACACCTGCCAGACGCTGGGGGAAAAGCCATGGTCTAAAGCGCAAAAACGCGAACAGGCAAGTTGAAATGGGCTTCAACAAATTTAAAGCCCTAGATAGTATGGCCATTGAGGATGGCATTCCAATTGAGACCCAGGGGGAAGCACTTGAGGAAGATAAACAAATTTCAGCCCCTAATGAGATATAGGATATGATGATCCAAATGAATTTGGGAACCTCATTAAGGCTGGAAATGGAATCACAAGTGGCTGGTTTTGATCTCCAAGAGAAGGAAACTAGATGGGCTGATTTGGTGAAGGAGGTGGATGTGGGTAGGAAAGACAAAGGACCTTCCTCGACACTTGGGTTAATGCAGTGACCTTTCAAAAAGGGTACCTCTTCCAATCCTTCCAAAGCTGGGAGAAGAAAAGATCAAGAGAGACTCAGACTTACAGGTGACTTATTGGTGGAATCAGGGGTTGTTAAAACCCTGGATGAACATTTCCCCTAACCCATTCAATGATTGTCATATCATGGAATGTGAGGGATTTGAATAGCCTCCCCAGACAAAAAGCTATGCATAGATTAGTGAAGGATCACTCTCCAAATATCTTATGTATCCAGGAGACCAAACTGGCCGTTGAACCAATGTTTGCTTGTATGCCAAATATCTGGTTATTTGGCCAATGTTAATGTATAGGTGCTTTGGGGAACTTAGGGGGAGTTGCTATGTGTTGGGATCCAAGGAAAATCTTACCAATCCATTGGATTTCATCCCTATCAGCTCTCTCAATGGTGGCCTCCTCCCTTGAAACTGGCAAGATAATACTGGTTACAATTGTTTATGCACCAATTGATATTGATGGACAAATTCAGCTTTAGGAGCATATCAGCTATGTTCAAAACTATCATCCATACCTCCCATGGATTGTTGCTGGTGACTTTAATGCAGTCTTGAGCTTGGAGGAGAAAAGAGGTGGGTTGACTCAGTTAAGCCCCTCTTCGGATTATCTGCATCACGATGCTGAAGTGTTATGCCTTTCAGATGTTAAAGCTTCAAATGGGTTGTTCACATGGAGTAACAGAAGAACAGGTAATGCTGCCATCTCTAAATGTTTGGATAGATTTTTTGTGTCTTGTTTTTGGTAGTCGAATGTAGTTTCTCTTATCTCAGAAATCCTGGATTGGAGAGGATCTGATCATTGGCCTATCAAGCTATCCTCCAGATATATTGATGGGCCAAAAAATCCCCCCTTTAAATTCTAGTTGATGTGGCTCCGTGACCCATCTCTACATTATTCCATTAGGCAGTGGTGGAGACAAGGGAGTCTTGCTTATGGAAAAGCTATGTATTCTTTCTAGAAAAAGCTTTAGTATGTCAAAAGAAAGTTGCAAATTTGGAACCGAAACAACTTTGGTAACTTACATTACATGAAGAAGAAAGCTCAAGATTGGCTTGATGGGACAACCAGGCAAATAAGAGACTGTGGTTTCTCAAAAGCACTCTGTGAGGAAGAAGCTAAAGCTATAATGAACTTAGCAAAGTGGGAACTTTGGGAGGAAATATATTGGAAGCAGAAGGCTTGCATTAATTGGCTTCAGGAAGGAGATAAAAACACTACATTTTTTCATAATTTTATGCAAGGAAGGTGTAACAGTAACATCATCTCTTCTCTGAATACTCAAGAGGGGGAGCGCCTTACCTCTACCCATGATATTACCAAGGAAGCTATCTGGTTCTTTTTAGAACTCTTTGTAAGTGATCCTCTGCTAGAAGAGATGGCTGAAAATTCTATTTTATCATGCATACCTCCTCTGGTGACTATAGAAATGAATGAGTTCCTCATGAGGCCTATTAGTATAACTGAGATTGAGGAGGTTGTTTTCAACATGAAGAGAGGCAAAGCCCCTGGCCCAGATGGATTCCCAGCTGAATTCTTCTAGGACTTTTGGGATATCATTAATCAGGATCTGCTGAATGTGATTCAAAAATCTTTCTCTAACAAAGAAATGCTGAGAGCTTTGAATGCCACATTCTTGGTGCTTATTTCAAAGAAAGAACAAGCTCATAGGCTTGACTTGTTTAGGCCCATTGTGCTTTGTAATGTGGTTTATAAAATCATTACCAAGCTCATTTCTCAGAGACTTAAAGGGTACCTTCCCAGGCTTATTTCTAAGGAGCAAGGGGGTTTTGTGGTAGGCAAATAGGTTTTAGATGGAGTGGTGATTGCCTCAGAAGCCATCCATTCCATGAGTACTTCACATGAACGTGCTATGTTTATCAAGCTTGATCTTACCAAAGCTTATGATAGAGATAGCTAGAGATTTATATACAAAGTCCTTCTAGCATTTGGTTTCAGTCAGGAGTGGATTGGATGGGTGCTTAGTTGTGTTACTACACCTTCCTTTTTGGTCCTGATCAATGGGGCACCATCAGAGCTATTTAGTGCCATGAGAGGCCTTCACCAAGGAGACCCGCTATCACCATGCTTGTTTATTATTCTGGTAGAGGGACTTGGGCGACTTCTAAAAGTTTGGGTCTCTCAAAATGCCCTGCACAGGTGGAGATGGGGGAATGAGGTAGCTACCCTGACTCATCTACAATTTGTTGATGACACTATCTTGGTGGGTAGAGTGCGAATACGAGAGGTAGAGTCTTTCTAGATTACCCTTGATAGCTACTTGGCAGCTTTTTGGTAGAAAATTAATGACCATAAGTCCTCGATCTTCTTCTTCAATACTCCTGCTCCTATTCAAAGAAGGATTGCTACCATATTAAGGTTTCAGATTCACACCCTCCCAGTGATTTATCTTAGAATTCCCATTGTGGTGGGAAGGTAGCCTAGGCTATTCTGGCAAAATATTCTCAACAAACTTAGGTAGAAAGTTAGCCACTAGACCCATAGGTGGCTTTCCACTATGGGTAGAGTGATCCTTCTTCAATCTATTATTTAAGTGTTGCCCATATACTGATGTATGGTTCAGGTAGCCCCTATTTATTTCTTGAAGGAATTTAACGCCTTATCTAGACAATTTCTATGGAACAGTAACTTACAAAATACAACATGGAGCCTCATCAACTGGGCCATGGTCTGCTAGCCTAAGAAAGAAGGAGGACTTGGATTGCAGTCTGCTACTCTTGCTAGTCAAGCCCTTATTCCCAAGCTTTATTAGAGGTGGTGTTCCAACCCCTCTTCTCTTTGGGCCTCAATTCTCTCAAGTAAGTACTTTTTTGGTGTTGATTCTCATGATATTCCCAGGCTCCCACTTGAAGGGAGAGGTTCGATGGTTTGGAAAACTCTTAAGCTTGGGGCTTAGCTTGTGAAAAATAGTTTATTCTGGGTTTGCAATAGTGGGATAGAGGCCTTATTCTAGAGTGACTCTTGGGATGGAGCACCACCCCTATTATCCTCTCATCCGCATTTACAACAACTTAGTGTTGCTTTTCATTCAGCCGAATGGCATACTGTGGCACATTATAAAGAACAATTTAATATGGGTTTGACTATTGGGTACAAGTGGAAAAGTTCCTCTGTTTGGCCACGGGGGGGCTCAAAAGAGGAGAGAAGGGAATTATCTCAGCTTCTTGGCTCTAGAGGATGTAGCTCCCTTCAAGGACATGATGTTCTTGCTTGGGGGGAGATGCCACTAGGCAATATACTGTGGCTGCTGGATATAAGGTCCTGGCTAAACATTTCTATGATGAAGGATAGTTCCTTTAGGGGAAGAATATTTGGAACAGGGCTGCCTGGCCCAAGTGTAATTTCTTCTTATGGTTGCTTACCTATAACAGATGTCTTACCTGGGACAATTTGTGCAAGAGAGGTTTTCAGGGACCTTCAGTTTGTCTTCTATGTCATAGCAATGAGGAGACAGCCTCTCATCTTTTTTTCCAATGTGAGTATGCAAAACAGATTTGGCATCTATGGTGGATTGCTTGGAGGTCTCCTTGGTGGCATGTTTGGTCTTTGGTTGAATTCTAGGGTCGACTTAGACAAGCTCCCTCTAAAATCTCTTTGCTTCAAATTGCCTGGCAGATTGGGCCCTCCTTTATATTTTAGAACTTGTGGATTGAAAGGAACAAGAGATTCTTCAGGGGTGCCTAACTGGAGGTGCATGCTCTGTGGAGAAATATTACCAATTCACTGCTGGAGACCTTGCAATTCAAGGGCACGTGGGAAGACAATTTGGATCCAGAGGTTGCTAGATTCTGCTCATGTTCGGGTCTAGACCCAACCCTAACCCACGCGACTAAGGTAAGTAGCCACTCGATGCATGGTAGCAGACAAATTTTATAGGCTATGAATAGAATTGGCCGTTGGATTCCTCCTCCTGAAGGGGTGATAAAAATTAATCTGGATGGCTCCTCCCATGGGAACCCAAGAGAGGCTGGTATTGGGGGAGTCGATCGTGATAGTACGGGTAAAATTTAGTTTAGTTTTTCAATACACAAAGGCCATCAGACTAACAACCTCATGGAAGCCATGGCTATCCTGGAGGCAGTCCATCACTGTTGTTTGAAGGGGTGGAATAACATTATGTGTGAATCAGATTTACAGGTTGTGATCAATCTGCTGAATAGACGTGTCCCTGGGAAGATGGATTGGCAAATTCAGGTAGTTATTCAACAAATCCTACAATTAAGTACTTCTTTGCATTCAATTTCTTTCAAACACAATTCCCAGGAGTGGAATAAGGTTGTGGATTGCCTTGCTAAGTGGGCCTCAGAGAATGGGCCTATGTGGAATATTATTGAGTTATGGATGCTTCCTATGTCCTTATATCATAAACTGGTCCAACTGGTGGACCAGGATAATGAATTGTAACTATTGTTTTGATGTTCTTAATAAATTTTTACCCCTCTCTTAGTTAAAAAAACTAAGCATCCAAAAGACTTCTCCATAAGACAAGATCAAAGCTCCAAAGAAAGTAATGAAACCTAAAGATTTATTCCTCAAGTAGAATGGTCAATAAATAGATGTTCATTCACACTTATTCACTTGATTATTCTATTATTATAAATGGTGGGAAATGACCTTGTATATATAGTAGTATCTTTCCTAAAAACCATTAGACATGTCACATATACTAGGTCAATCAGGTTGACCTAGTACATTCTCGAGCTAATGCCTCAAGTTTGTGTTAGGTCAGTTGGGATGCTAACAAGTTAAAATAGCAAAGATGTCCCCAAAATACAATAGGTCAACTAGTTCAACCTAGTGTAATGAATAGGTAAACAATATAATAAGGAAATAAATGAAGGAATAAATCATGATAATGACTAGAATGAATAGGAAAGAGAAGAACAAGCCGAGGGTTCAAGGGTTTAAGGAGCTAAAGTGTAGATAGAAAGTTAAAAACTAAATAACAATCTTATGAAGCACCAATGGTTTGCCCACCCCTTTCTTGGTGTACCCCTTAAGATATGCACTCAAAGATATAAAGACTTGATAGGTTCTTGAAAGATATGAAGTGTAATAATTAATAAAATTTTAAAAATATTATGTGTATACATATGCCTTAGTTGAAGCTCATCACATGTCACATAAGTACAACACAAGATGGTGCTTCAAAGATAGAACATGATAACATGTAACATTGATGCTAAGTATGGTGTATTAGAAATCAAATAAGATAAATGAATGGATTTAATTGAAGAATACATACCATTAACTTACCTTAGTACTATAGATAAAGAAAAATATTATAAAAAAGTGAAGGCATCCAATGTAAAGCACACTAGGTGAACCCGTAGAAGTTAGTGTAAAAAATAGACAAAAATAAAAAAATTTGGAAGATAGGAATATGATAGTGGAAAATAATTTATATTTCATCATGAATCCAATGCATTTTATGGTTTTCAAATCAGATGAGCAAAAACAAAGATATGAGCAAAATAAGGAATCTGAAGAAAAATAATTTTGAATTTTGAATTTTGAAAAAGTGGTTTTAAATAGGAAAAAGAGAAATAATTTTTTTATTTTGATTTGTAAGAAAGGAGAAAAATATCGCTAGAGAGAAAACAAGCTAGGATGGTGAGGGAATGACATGCTAGGTAAGAGAGGACCCCAAGAGCGAGAGTAGGTACACTATAGGTATGCAACCAAGAATCTCAAACCAATTTTTGAAATTTGCATCAATTTTAAGTTAATTTTGATTAAATTTTAATTTTAATCATTTATACATATCAAAATTTAAAAAAATTAATTTATAAGGGTAGTAGATAGGAAGATGTGAAATGGGTTAGAAGAAAATAGGGAGAAAGCAAGAAAAAGAGATTATTTTTAGCAAAATACACTAGGTAAGCACACTAAATGTACTAGGTTGACCAGGTCAACCTAGTAGGTTTAATTAGGGTGAAAATATATATGGTTGACTTATTAGGTTGAATTAGGGTGAAAATCTATATGGTCGACCTAGTAGGTGTAGGTCAACCTAGTGTATTCTACTAGCTAAAACTAAGTGAAAAGGTGTCCAGTCAGTCTGTAAGGGCCAAAATGGAACTTGAACACTGGGGAGAAGAAGATAAAAGGAAAATTAAGAAATTTAGGATAAAATAATGCAAAAATATGGAATTTTTTAGGTCAAATTAGGCTAACTAGGGAGCCAAAATTAGCACAAAAAATCATGCAAAAAGTCAAAAGAGGGTTAGAATGGCCTGAAATGACCAAAAAAAGGCAAGAGGAACCAAAATAGGATAAAAATGAATAGAGTATGCTTGTTTTTTATTAAATATAGAATGTATAGATAATGTATGATGATTATACTTGACATGGAGGAACTAATACATCCTTTGTTGTTTCTTGATTATAGAGATGACTAAAATTCTAGAGGTTGGTGGACATGTCTTGGTTACTAGATTTTTTAGAGAGGTTAATAGATGATAATTGAGCTAGATTGGTAGCCATAGGTTTAGGAAATATATTGGATATGTGTAGATCCCCCTAAGTGTGGATGTGTTTGTCATGTTCCTTTGTTGTTAAGAATGGCTGACGAACAACTTCAGATGGGAGGTGGATGGGGATGTGATAGAGGTGGCTATCACACTAGAAGATGTCCATGCCATCCTCAAACTATCCATAGTAGGAGAAATAGTAACTATATATATACTATAAAATATAGAGGAGAGGGGATCCTTAGCCATGTGGGCTATAAGTGCAACGATGATATTGTTAAGGTGGAGAGTGAGTATGGATAATGTGTATATATCATAGATTCTAGATCTCCAAAAGGCAGTGATAGGCCTTGTGACATAATGAGTGCTTTTTCACAAGTTGGATGGTAAGGTAACACTATATGTGATATCCTTGAGCAATATGATGTTGTAGGAGGGAGTGTTATATGATATGGGTTCTCTCATCTAGGTCTAGCTTGTTCATGATATATTCAAGATGTGGGTTAGAGGACATAAGACTATGGGACCAATAATACTACTAAAAACATAGATATATGAGAGATTTCCTATGTATTAGCTAACTAGGTTGGCCCATATCATTGATAATAGGTCACCTCAAGTGATGAGATGGAGGGAAGACCATGTATCATAAGCCATACCCCACATGCTAGTGTTATAGATAGTGAGATGCACTGACATATTATGGTGACCATATGAGTAGTTAATGATTACCTAGGAGAGTTGGCACACATTTGGACTATAAATAGATAGGAGAGAGGTGATAGGGAACTATACATGGTGGAGAGAGTCAAATTCAATGGCATGAGTACTAGGGCAAATGGGTTTACCTCATCTAGTGACAATGATACTCATGGTTGATTAGTGGACTTGGTAGGTGAGAGAGCCATGAGGGAAGAAGGGGATCAGACCACTAATAGTGAGACTAACATTGAGGCCACATCAAGAGATACCATAGAATAGTTGGGTATGATGAGGCATAAAGAAGGAGAAGGTGGAGGTAGGGGTAGAGATACTAGATGTACCACCACTAGCTCCATAGAGAGATGAGCCATGGCCACTAAGGAAATAATAGTGACAGAGGTAGGAGAGAGCAAAGATCATTATCTTCCTTAGTTATTTAGTAGAGGAGCTAGAGGAGAGGATAGAGAGACCACTCAAATGGAGGCTAAGATGGATGCAAGCCATGATAGTTAGGTTTGAATTGAGGAGGTGACCTACAGATGAGGTACTAGGAGGCCACATAAATATAGAGACTATGCTAGGTGGTCACATGGATGGAGAGACCATAAGAGTTGAGACATATATGGGTAAGAAAAAGTGTGATTAATTTATTACTTAAGTTGTTATTTGGTAGATAGATAGATATTATGAGATATGATAGTGATCTAATATCCATTTGGTGTGATTTTATACGTGTACTTAAGGATGATAAAGAGAAATAGGGTTCTTGGTTATGGGAACACTAAATGAAATCCTAGATGAGACTCTAAAGTCATACAACCCCCTAACATGCGAGGATTTGAGTGTACCATTTGCCTTAGCTCAGGTGAGCTAGTTCAGACTAACAAGAGAGGCCATGAGGTAGATATGGATGTAGAGATAGAGGGCACAACCATTAGTAGAGATGGATTTAGGGGAGAGGTAGGACTAGTAGCCCCTAGCTGATGAGAGAGTTATGTATTGATATATAGGGACAAAAATGATGCAAGCATATATGAAGATGCTAACCTAGCTTATGTAGGCACATGTAGTGACCCATACCAAGTTGATATAATCATAGGTGTAGATAGCACATCTATAGGGATAGGTAGAGGGATTGAGATCTTGGACTACCTCATTACAACATATTGTTTAGAGGAGTCAGACCAAGGCCTCAATAGGTAATGTGGATAGGCCATGAGATAGACATGATGGAACCTAGCCCTAGTGCTGAGGCATTGTATGTGATTGCATATGTTGTATCAAACTCATGGTATATATACATGATATATCATTTTGTCTTATCAGTTTTAGCTATGTATGTTGCCTTTATGATGGTTGTATTTGTTCATTATGGTTAAAGCTATAGATTCTTTGGATATATTTCTTTCTAGCACATGTATTTAGCTTTTTTATATATTTTATAGGAAATATATGTGATGCGGTTTATTTTCTAGAATTATGGATAACACATGCATGGTTTTAAAAAGAAATAAGAAAAAATACTTGGAAAACTATAATAATTCAAAAATGTAGTACACACTAATTCAAGCTGGGAAATGTGTAATAACATGAAAAATTACTAAGTATAAATAACCAAGAGAATGGCAAACAAGATGGTAAAAGGGGATTTGTTTTCAAACCAATGTGAAGGATTTTGGCACCAAATTTAAAATAGGTAAAATCATACTAAATATCGCATTGGGAAGTATGGCAAACAAAGTAATAAAAAGGAAGGGATGAAAAGGAAATGAATGGTAATAAAAACAAATCAAAATTGAGTCAATCAATTATACTATTTCACAATGGGAAGTATAAAAGAGAAACAAAATTTGCAAAAAATTGGTCTTAAATTTATCACACTAATTCTAGTTAGGAAGTATGATAAATTCAAGAAATGGTTGTAATCTTACATGCACTCAGAAAATAAGAAAATAAAAGGCAAAATAAAAATGAAGTAAGCATAAAGCATACTCAATATCAAGATGGGAAGTATGTCAAATGATGTGTAACCTCATAATCAATCGAATATTATCTCTTACTTGACACATGTAATTTGGATGGTGACTTGTTTATTGTATTTTCTTTTTGTTTTGCTATTTTTTGAGGAGGGTTAGGTCCTATCCATGGTCTTACACTGCAACTCACAAAAAAAATCCCAAGGGGTACCAAAACAACATTGACAAGAAGAAGGATTAGGACTGATAAATTAAGGATGTGGGTAATAAGATGGAAAAGGTGGTAATTTATGAGGAATGTTGGGTCCTATCCATGGTCTTACAAATTAACTCACAAATGAAATCCCATGGGGAGTGATCAAAAAAATAAACAATGTTTCCCAAGAGTAAATATGATGAAAGGGAATGTAAAAGGTAAATACTTAGGAATCTTATGAGAATACCTTAGGAGGAAAGAGGCATACTAAGGACAAGAGAAGTCTCTAAGTGACTATAGATTGTCTATGTACAAAATAAACCTATTCCTTTATAGACATAAAGATTTGTAGGTAGATAAGTGTGATCTTAAGATCAATTCATGAAGGTATATTGGTAAAAATACAATTAAAATGGACCTATCTCCCCATGACATATTCCCCACTCCTCAAGACCCCTTACAAAGCCATTGGTCTACTACAAAGATTGGGTATTGGCATGAGAAATTAGGTAGTACTATGATATATATATATATATATATATATATATATATATATATATATATATATATATATATATATATAATAATTCTTCTCTTCTAATCTAATAGCCTACCACACCCCAAAGGACTTCAGCTCTATTGTGAGGCCAATTGTGGAGTTTGAGCATATATATATATATATATATATATATATATATATATATATATATGTATATATGTATATATATATATATATATATATATATGTATATATGTATATATATATATATATATATATATATATATATATATATATATAATAATTCTCCTCTTCTAATCTAATAGCCTACCACACCCCAAAGGACTTTAGCTCTATTGTGAGGCCAATTGTGGAGTTTGAGCATTGACTAGAAGGATATGTGATTTAAATCATGTCTTTTAGTGTGATTTGACTTTTGAGAAAATTTTTTCCTTTTGTTTAAATGATTTGGATTTTCACTTTCTTTTGAAAGATTTTTAATATTTCTCCTCCCTATGGATTTGGAAAACCAAACATTAGAGAGATAGTGATACACATGAATGAGTGATAGGCTAAGGCTAAAGGAAGCAAAGTAACCCAAGATAAAAGACTGACTAGGACACTTAGGCTTGAAAATGAACAAGTATGTGATCTCAAGTCTCAATTGTGTATATGCTTAGTTTGTGGAAAGGGAAGAAGGAAAAATGGGATTCAAAGGAGGATCGGTGAAAGGAAATAGTAATGAGAAAGATTGTTTTCTAACTGATCACATGGTAAAAGGAGATAATAACCAAAAATGGATAGGTTAGATATGACCAATTCACCATAACAACTATCTATGAAAAATAAACATAAAATAGTAAACAATCATGAAGATACAAGGGAAGATATTTGAAAAAAAATTAAAGGAAAAGAAAGCAATGATAGAGAAAAAATAGAAATGATAGGGAAAAGACAAGTATATATGAAATATAAATAATCAAAACTAACTATAGTACAACAATAAAGGACAACATGATATAAGATAAGAAATAATTTGACATAATGTCAAATGATATAATCAAAAAAAGATACAAATAAGATTGAAGCACGTTTTTGATCCACCATTTATGTGCTCATAAATACTAGTAAATCTATCCACACACATTATCCAAGACATTGGATAAATCTCTATGAAGCTGGACACAAACTACTACTAATGTCTCATTAATCTTTACTAAATACTGGGTGAACATTTCTTTTTTAAACTCCTCAAATGAAAAAGTAGGAATACTCATTGGATCATGCTAATGGGAATTAGGTGAAGGATGGTTAAGATAATGTGTGGGAATGGGATCTATGGGAAATTATAGAATCACTAGTGGAAAAGAATCCATGGGTGAAGGAGGGTCCATAGGTGGAGAAGGAACCACATGTGGAGGCACAAAAGGTGGTGAATGGACCATAAGAGGTGTAGTTGTGGGAGAAGGAGGAATGTTCTTGCAAGAAAAACCTATGGGAGGAATGTTAAAATCTCCAAGAATAGATATAATATGATCCTTGAGATGCTTGTGAAGGATAAGACAATGATCAGTGTGATTTGTGTTGCATTGGTGCCATAGACAATACCTCTCACCATACTTAGGTATATGTTCAGGAAGAATCTTTGGAGGAGGTATGGTAGTGTCTATTGATGAGGAAGAAGGATGTAAGGTATCAATATATTTCCATAATTTATGCCAATAGGTATAAGAGTGATTATCTATCCCATGGAACCAACATATATGCTTATGAGTATTATTATGAGAAACACTCATGAGAGAAGGTGTAATAGGCATGGATGAAGAAGGAAATGGGTCATCAACCCATTTGGTGGGCAAAGGATCCATCTTGGGTAAAGGAATAAAGCCATCACCAAGAGAAGGTGGTGAGGGAGAAGGAATGGAAGTAAGCTCAATAGGAGTACTAATGGAAGAAGTAAAAGTAGGCTCATCAATAGTGGAAGAAGTAATAATAACTAGTTCTAACATAGATTCCACTATGGGAGGAGAGGGATCAATAGAATTTATAAGGAGTGTTGTACTGACCTCAAGAGTGAACCAAAGATGGGAGTCAAGGAACCTATAAAAATGATAAGCTCTGGTTATAGCATGATCCATGAGCATAGTCCTATAGTGCTCCTCAAAAACTAGAGGTGTTGGTGCTATCTCTACTCTGTGATAAATAGGAAATATGCAAGAATAAAGAACTATAAATGTTGGAACATGAGAAGATGCATGAAAAGACTCAAATAAAGAAGAATGATAATGCAAAATCTTGGCATCATGGGTTTGGACAAGGTTTCCTAATAAAGTATCATCTAAATAATAGCCATCATCATAATCTGTAGTATGAAGATCAATTACACAAATTGGAATAACTTTGTCATCAGAAGAAGCATGGTGAATAGAATTCCTAGTCTTGGATAAGACTACAATAATGTCATCACAAGGTGGTTTGTGAGAATGAGGCTACAATGAGACTAGAGGCTATGAGATGAGGCATGAGATTGGAAGTTTTGATCTTTAATTTAATCTCATCAGGCTCATCATCATCAGAGTCTAAAAGCTTAGGATGAATGTTAGCAATGAGCTCAGGATGCCCATTGTAACCTCTAGTTGAGTTGATGGGAAATTTGAAAAGCTTTGATTCACATAATGGAATACTAGGTAAAGGCTCAAGAGTAGGAATTTTAAAAAAACCATGATCTTGGAATTGCTCAAAATTCTAAGGGTCAGCATCTCATTGAATCTTGGAAATGACTCCATTATAATGGAACATAACACATTGGTAGGTAGAAGAAGTGATAGCTCACATACGATGAGTCCATGGCCTACCAAGCAAGATGTTATAAGAAAGAGGTAATTAAAGATCATTTCCTTTACATGAATGGTAATAGGTTGGATAGTAATGGGAATCCATACACACCCAAGTGGAGGAATTTACCTTCTATCATATCCTTGGTGATACATGTAGACTTAAGATTGCATTTTGAATATCCAAGGGTTTTAATGAAATCAAGAGAAGAAACACAAGTGCCATAACCCTCATCAATCAATGCTCAATTGACTTGGATATCACCTATTTGGATACTAATAAATAAGGGAGGATCATCTACATGAAGTGGAATCTCATCAGTAATCATAGATGCAATGTGAAATTTCAAAGAAAGAGAAGTGTCAATAGTTTCATTAACATTGATGGACATCTCTTCACATTGTTGTAAGATACTATCCTCAAAACCAAACAAGGCTACTTCCTATCCTACTATGGGAGGATGAGGGACATTCATCTCAAATAATAGTTGTATAAGATGGTTTTGATGATGGGGAGTTGTCCTCATAATCTTAAGAAATATAATTTGAGATGGGATATTAGTGAGTTCTACAATGGGATCCCACTCATCATAAACCATGAGAAGATTGTTAGATATAGGTACATAATGGTTAAGGAGGTCTTTGGAAGAAAGAACTGAAGAGCATTGAAATTTGTGTTGATAAGAATGAGAAGGTTTAGAAAAAGGTTTTAAACCATTTGGTGATTAAGAAGTAGTTTGTTTAGATTGATCTTGAGAAGTATAAGTGTTAATAAAAGGTTGATTATCATCAAAAGATTGATTACCATTGTTATTAGAAGATGATGGAAGAATAGTGGAAATAGAATGAGATGTGTTATCTAAAGGAGAATCATAAATTGGATCATCATCAAAGGTTATAATATCTTTCCCCAACTCATTCAAATGAGTTAGAGAAGAATTTTACATAACATGGAATGTCTTAGAAGGAGGCAGTGTGTAGATAGGTTAGGAATCAATGAAAGCCACCACCCTTCGCATATTAGTCATACTAACCAAATTTTATTTGGAAGTGGGTTAAACAAGACATTATACACTATTGGTGGAATATGTGGGCTTGTCTTGGGTTTCTTTAATAGGTTAATGATTAGGTAAAGGATTTTTGTAAATAGCTAAATGAGCATTTGCTTGATTCAAGGCTTAGGTTTTATCATTAGTTTTTTCATCCTTGAAAGAAAATTCATAAGCTTGTTGATGCTTGTGAGTGATAGCATGATGATCAAAATTAGGACCAAGAAAAAAATCGATAGATAAATTATGAAGTTGTCTACAACTCTCATGAGAGTGACCCTAACTAGCATGAAACCAACAAAACTTGCTAGGATCATAATAGGTTTTCGTAGGATGAGTAGTGTCTTTCTCTCAAGGGAGAGGCCTAGGTAGATGCTTAATAAACTAAGGAAACAGGTTTATAGACATTAACAATGTTTGGTGATGAGAAATGAGGATTAGTATATTTTTGAAAAGGAATTGGTTTCGAAGAAGGGGTAGGAATGATAGCTTAAACATTGTGAATGGTATCATATGAATCAGTAACACCATCATTCATAATATTTTGGTTTTTTTAAAAGTAACTAATGAGTAAAAACAAAAATTTAGGGTGGATTGAATTGACGCATAAGTAAATCTTATCATTTATCTTGGTCAATGGCCTCTTCCAAGGTAAGTGGAGAAAGGGTATGGACTTGATATTGTAATTTAGAAAATAAAGCATTTGTAAAGAGATGAAAGAGATTGTCATCGACCATGTTATGTTAAAACTTGTTTGATAAAGTATTCCATTATTTAACAAAGGCTTGAGTGGTTTAATTTTCATTTTTTTTACAATTGATGAAAGAGGCCAAAGTGTTTTTGGGAAGATCACTAGTTTGGAATTTCTATACTAAGGCATTCACTAAATCCTCCAAACTAGTAATGGAATGAGATCTAAGTTGATTATACTAATCCAAGGCATCACATATGATGGTTTTGGAAAGGAATTTGGTAGCAGAAAAGGTGTTTAATTTAACCCAATCCTTTTAAATATTTCCAAATGTTTTAAGATGAAAGGTAGGATCAGTTGATCCATTATAAGAGATGGTAGGTGTTATACCTCCAATATCAATATTAGCAATTTGAGTAGTAAGAGGTTTATTTTGTAAATTCTTGATAACTTTGTTTAGGAATGAGATTAACTTGAGAATCTCAAAGAGGGGGAGGAGGCACACTTTGGTTATGTGTGCCCCAAGCCATTGGTTGTGGTATTGTTTGAAGATAAAGAAGGTGGTTTTGCATTCTAATCATTTGATTCATGTTATGAACTTGAAATATGTTCACTTGATTGAGAGTTTGTATAAATAGTTGATGAGTTTGATTAGTGTTATTATAAGTAGTGTTGGTTTTTGAGTTAGTATTAGTGACTTGGGTACCACTATTAGTATTGACATGAGTTTGAGAAGAGCTATGATAATTTGAAACACTAGTGGAAAAATTTGCTTGTAAAGAAAAATATAGACTAGTAAATGGTTAAGATGAATAAGCACTATAAGCATGATTACCTTGTGTAGTAAACAATGAACTAGCGGATGGATTAAGGATAATGGATCTTATGAGAGGCCCACTAATGTAAAACCAACCAAATTAGTCAAGATATTAGGCATGGAGGTAGAATAAGATGTCATAGCATAAGAAGTAAATATTTAAGGGAGATTTTGAGAAGTAAATAAATCAATACCCCCAAATCTAGTTGAGAAAGTGGAAGTAGGAGAATGAGGCTCTTCAACTTGATGGTTAATCATGAGGTTGTAGATGGTAGAAGGGTTTTTCCCTCTATGTTGAGGGAATTCCATGATAAAGAAAATCATTTCAAGAGTATATCATAACTAATATTGATATTCTAAGAAGAGAGGGTTATGATACAAATATGTATTATGAGAATTCCCATAATTCATTATATGGGTTGTAATATGGACATTACTAGCATTCTCAAAAGGAACCCTAATTTGTCTATGGAAGACCTTATTAGGATTGGTGAATTCCATCATATCTATTGATTAATATTTAATGTTATCACCAAATAGATAGTACATGATGAAATAAGGAAAGGCAAGATGAGATAAAAAAGGAATCAAACAGTGACTATACCTGAACTAGGTCGACCTAGTGCAAAAATTGGGTATGTGAAACTGTACTAGGTCCACAAGATCAACCCAGTACAAAGAATAAAAACTAATAAAAAGGGTAAAAAGTCTAAAAATAGTGATAGTTCTACTAGGTTAACCTAGTGTAGTGTACAGGGGTTGGAAAATATGCTAGATGATCTAATCGACCTAGCACAATAAACAAGAAAAAGAAAGAGCCGATAATCAAGTTGTGAAAATAAAGTGAGATAATTTGTAGTTAATCTAAGAAAGTAACTATTGAAAGTAAGCAAAAAATAAATTTAATTGATGTTATTCAATCCAATTGATGCACCCAAAGCAAAAATATTGCACCAATATGAGTTAGTGCAAGTTCTTATGAACACAATTGAAAAAAGAACAAGTAAATAACTTAGAAAGTAAAGCTAGCTAATTGGTCAACCTAGAATGTTAGATTATTAAGAATGATTTTACATGATAGAAATTTGGTTGTAAATAAGGTACTAAATATAAATCTATGTATGGTTTCAAGTGAGTTTAAGATGAAAGGGACTATAGTGGCAATTATATAGGCATGGTATTAGGGCCTACCCCCTCATTTCACACATTGCAATGATAAGGGTGTCAAGTGCTTAGCCAAATATACCATTAACCATGTTTTATACTTAACCAGAGTATTAAGGCAACTTCCCCCTTGGTAATGAAATCCAAGTAGGTTGGTCTGGGTAATCAAATGTTAAAATGCTTTTTGAAGTTAAGTGATTTGGCTATGTGTGCATAAAATAGAAATAGTAAAACTAAGAAGTTAATTAAAAACATCCTAATTAGACTATGTGAACTATTATAAGAATGAAAATGGCTAAAATGAAAGATGTGATTAGTATATAAGGTGAATTCTAACTTTGAAACAAGGTATAGTGAAAACACTATATACACAACAAACAGAACTAGGTCGAGAGTGTCAAACTAACACTATTGAAAATAGGGTCTAAAAGAGATAATAGGTTGATCAGGTTGACTTAGTTGTTTTAGATAAAAAACAAGACACAGAACTAGGTCAACCAATTCGATCTAGTTGGCTATGTAGAGGTGGTTTTGAAGGCTAAAAACATGAAAATAAAGTATTGAAATAGAGAGATATAGAAGAATATAAATTCACCTTGATGGTTCAGAGATAGACATTTTTTATCAATTTGGGTCACTTTGGTTGACCAATTAATACATAAATCTAATGAAAAAGTGCTAAAAATCCACTAGGTTGACCTGGTTAACCTAGTTGGTTGGACTAGAAGTCTGGAAATGTACTAGGTCAAGTTGGTTGACCTAGTAGGATGATCTGAAAGTTTGTAAATTAAAATCTATACTAGGTTGAGCTGATCAATCAAGATATACAAAACTAATGTAAATGTGATAAAAACATACTAGGTTGACCTATTCAACCTACTTGGTTATATTAGAGGCCTAGAAATGTACTAGGTCAAGCTAGTGACCTAGTAAGATGATCTAAAAGTTTGGAAACTTGAATCTACACTAGGTCAATCTGATCAATAAAGTTGTATAAAAAAATACTAAAAAGTGACTAAAAATACACTATGTCAATTGGGTTAACCTAGTAGGCTAAACTAATATTCCAAAAAGTGCTAAAAACTTGTACTAGGTTGAACTAGTCGATCTAGTTGCTTGTTCCTGCGTATAAAGAAAAAGAAAAATGGGTTAATAGAATCGAACTAGTATGTAAAAATATATGATAGAAATGATGGAAAAATAATGAAATAAAAGTTAACAAATCCAAAAAGGGTTGGATTCATGTTGGGTTCACTAGAATGTATGTAATTGGAATTACATGATGCATAATGAATTAATCCTATATTAGATAAGATCAAGCACACCTACTCTTCTAATTGGGTATACACTTGTTAAGCAAGAGCATGACCAATATGGGGATCCACTAGACTTGATTAGGGGATCAATTATAAGAATTATCACAAAACATCATGCTAGGAGGTGTTCCAAAGCCAACAGTCTAACACAATCATACAACAACCCTAAAAGAGCCCTATGATTTTATATTCACTTATGTTAATAAATAAGAAAGTAAAATATTTAAATAACAAGAAAAGTAAACTAATTTAGTGCACACAAAATCTTGTGGCACAAATTGGGGTTAGAATAAAAAAGAACTAAACTAAACATGCATATGAGACATATACTCACATCAATGTATATAGAATCGTAATACATGGAAGAGAATAATACATACGACATTATCTATCCACTCTTACAAAGGAGAAATAAAGTTAGTAATACTTACCTTTGAAGATGGACATGTCGAGTCTCAACCTCTCCTTTGGCCAAGGTGATTCACAAGAGATTCTTGTGGCTTGTAAGGATAACCAATATAAATCAGCTCTAGGCTACACAACCTACCTAAGCATCCAAAAGACTTCTCCACAAGACAAGATCAGAGCTCCAAAAAAATTACTAAACCATAAAGCTTTATCTCTAAAGTAGAATGGTAAATAAGTAGATGTTCATTCACACTTCTTCACTTGATTCTTCTATTCTTATAAATGGTGGGAAATGACCTTGTATATATAGTGGTATCTTTCCTAAAAACCATTCAGACATGTTGGCTATACTAGGTCGATTGGGTTGACCTAGTACATTTTTGAGCTAATGCCTAAAATCTATGCTAGGTCAGATGGGATGCTAACAATTCAATATAGAAAAGATGTCCCCAGAATACACTAGGTTGACCTAGTGTACTAAATAGGTAAAAAGGGTAATAAGGCAAGAAATTAAGGAATAAAGCATGATAATGACTAAAATGGATAAGAAAGAGAAGAATGAGCCTAGGGTTCATGGTTTTAGGGAGCTAGTGTGTAGATAGAAAGTGGAAAAAGGAATAATAATATTTAAAAGCACCAATGGTCTACCCAATAATTTCTCGATACACCCATAAGGCATGCACTTAGAGAGATTGAGACTTATATGAAGTGTCAGTAATCAATAATATTTTGAAAATAATATGTGTATACACTTAACACTAGGTTAGAATGTATTTTCAATCTAAATAATGTATAATTACTATGGAAAACATCAATGAGGTACATGTAATATGGTTTTCATGCACCAAGGATGAGTCAGTCCATACACATGGCTTAAACATAGTCACCTACAACCATACTGCCTCCTTCAAAGCTTAACCCAAAGATGCAAATAAGACTATTCCACCATAAGTGAGTGTTTATAAATGGTTAAGGAAAAATTAATTATCTAAAATAATATAAATATAAGATTATAAGTGGTTTCATGTTCCTCAAACATAGCTATAGGTATTCCACCATTTGAGAATACACACCTACAACCAAATATAGGAACACATAGTCCAACATGTAGGTTTGAGATAGAACCACCAAGGATGATAGATGATAAATGTTTTATAATGTTTAATGAGATTTAATAATGATTTTTAACCTTTCAAGAGAATAAAATACCCCTACAAGGTTTCATCTTCCCAAACATAGTTGACTATGTTGACTGAGAAAGTCACTGAGCATAAAGAGTGATAATTCTTAATGTGGCATTATGTAAACATGAATACACAGATCCAAACTAATGTATGACAATTATAAGGGACTATAAATTTATTTTTAAACATTTTCTAGAGTCTAATCATGAAACTATACCTACAAGTGCCTTTGCAAACACAAAACATAGTAGAAAATGCTAACATAATCCTATTTTAAGGGTTATTTTGAAGAGTTTGAGGTGCTTGAGGACCAATTAAAGGAGTCATACCTTAATTTTTAGTATATAGAGTCCCTAGGACTTTATTTATCTATTAAAAATACTAATTTATCCATAATATAGATGGAAATACCCCTCTATTTTGTCTCAGAGGTAGAGCACTCTTGAGGAACAACAAGCCTATCTAAAGAGTATGAAGAAGGAGAAGGTAAGTGGATGAGTTAAGGGATGATAGATCATTGATGGAATATTTTGAGAGTTAATGAGTATATTTAAAGTGTGTTAAATCATCTATAAAGGGATCAAGATAGGTATCACATAGTCCTTATGAAAATTCTACATACATAGCACTCCTTTTGCATGGTCTATTTTAGGTTTTAGAGCCTTTTTAAGGTCAAATGACCTAACCAAGGGATGTATTTATATATATATAATCTCTACAACTTTTATAATATTATATAACTTTCACTTAATCTATAAAAATAGGTGAACTACCCTTTATTTTGTCTCAGACAGAGGGTACTTCCCCTTAGGCATAAACTAGCAAGTTGAGGAAGGAAGATGAAAAAGTGGACTAGAAGAACATGGAACCCTTAAATATGGTGTGATAAGTAGAAATGAATATTAAAAAACATGAATATAATATCAAATAAATAATAAACCTAATAGGGTGACCTATACCCTCAGACTTGTAGACAAGCTTATTGAGCATGGTGAAGCGTGGATTCCAAATGAGAGACCAATGCCACTTCTAGCTCTAGAAGTGGATTCTAGAGGACCAAGACATGTTTATGGGGGTATAATATATGTGTTTAAGCTATTGGTATGTATATGAAATCATGAGAAAGTTATTTTGGGTCTTAAACCAACTCAATCCTATTAAACAAAGTTTAGTCCTAGTGTCTAAATGGGGAGTCATTCACACTTCTAGCATGAGATGGGAGTTATAACCTATTGAAGAATTATTTTGGAATCATTATAGATGTTATTGAACTATTGGAATGTATGATAGGTCACAAGGGAGTCATCTTTTGGATCAAAGGCAACATTAAGCCTAGGGAAGGCAAAGGAAGAATTTGATAGAGAACCTTTGGAAGCTTACATATCCTCTGAAGATTTTCATGGAGATATAAGACATTTGGAGATGTTAGATAGGGACCTAAAAACCCTTCTTTTAGAATTTTTTTTCATGTTAAACTTCAAGTTTTTATGAACAAATATTAAGTGTCAAAACTACTCATAAACCTTAAAAACCCTTTCTAGTACTAGTTTGAGGAAATTAAGTTGGAGAGTTTTTATAATGGTATATTTTTCCTAGGATGATGATTGAACCTTCTAGGAGACATTCTCAGGCTACTCCCCATGATTTTGGACTATACAAATAGGGTACAAAATAGGGTAATTCTGACTATTTTGTGTGTTTTATAGGTTCCAAGAAGATTCTAAAGATGAAACGAAATTTGGGAGAAGGATTAAAACTTGTAATAACCACTAAAGTCCATTTAATTATTTATAACAACTCCTAAGTGTTCAAACAAATAGCTTCATCTTAGCCATTCAAAACTGGCATAGTGACCATGCTATTGAGAAGGGTGGAAAACTTCAAGTGAGCTAATTTTAAGGTTTTCCTAATGCACCTAAGGATGTGGAGTGTCTTTCTAAGTGTCATAAACTCCCCCTAAATTATTTTCATGGATATATGAAGCCAAATTTGAAGCCAAGTATGCAAGGTGTGAGAAACAGGAGTTTATTATACTACAGATGATGATAACTCATTTTGGGAAGGTTTTAAATGACCAAGACTACAACTAATACGTGGAGAGGCATGTATGAAATACTTAACCTTCATTCCAATCACTAGACCTATCCCTAATCATTTTTAGGATGTTTAAAAAGGTCCAAATTATGAAGGTAGTTTTCTAAGCCAAATGAGAACTTTCATGCCACTTTTCATGAGTTTCATGCCTTGTATGGCCAATTGTCTCTTCTAAAATTACATGGTTCATCCCATATCATCTTCTCATGCACAATTAACTCCTTTAATCATCTTTACAAGTGTCATTATGACCCTTTGACTTATCTCTCTCTCTCTCTCTCTCTCTCTCTCTCTCTCTCTCTCTCTCTCTCTCTCTCTCTCTCTCTCTCTCTCTCTCTCTCTCTCTCTCTCTCTCTCTCTCTCTCTCTCTCTCTCTCTCTCTCTCAAGTTTTAAAATAAATAGACATTTTGGCCATTGTAAGTTATGGTCCACCTAAGTTTGGTGAAGCCCTACTCATTTTCATACCATTTGACCAATAATATTACTAATTTTTACCTCTTTATGGCTATTCATATTGTGTTTTAATTGGATGATTGATCTTGCCTAGTGATAACTATGATTTCCTTAACATGTTGTCTCATTATTTCATCCTATTTGTAGTTGGAAAGATTATTCTTGCAAGGCATGTTAAGTGTTCTAGGAAGTATCAAGGTTGAGTTATTTTGTTAATTCACTAGTTCCATTTAAGGCCTCTTGTCTAGTCCTCCTAGCCTAAGCATTCATCTATAACCTCATAATGTAATATTGATGTGAAAAGATACAGATTAGAGAAGTGTATGTTTGGTTAGTCTCTTGGTTTCAAGTGTAACATGTATCTAGTTTGAATTCATCAACTTATTTGGTGTCTCACCTCCCTTAAGATAGCTTAGTTTTAGTTTTATCTCTCCCTTTTCTCCCCTAATGTTTAGGTGTAGTAGTGATCCAAAGTGGTACATCAAGGGAGCTAGCCATATTTAGAGATTCACCTCATCCTTAGGCTACCCAAAATCTTATATGTGTTTCAATTGTGCCACTTGGATGAGGAGAGCTAATACATCTCCTCAAAGGGTGAAAATTTAAGTGATAATAGTTGTTGGCATGCCTAGTGGGACTCTTAGTCTAAGAGGTTGAAATATTTTTAGTACTATTATTTAATAATAAACCTTCGAAGGCATTTATCTAATCATAAATGGTGACTTTGAGATTACATTAGCTAATCAAGCATCCTAATTATTCCTTTTTAATATTGTTGATAATCATTCCTTGTGTTATTGCTTCCTAATGAAGTTTCATGGCTGACTTTGGTGTTGAGTGTTTTTTTACACAATTCAGTAAGGTATATCAAGCCTATGTCATACCCTATTACAATTTCCATGATCCTTACTAGTTCTAACATTAAGTTTATTGTCCCATTCATGAAGTGTATCAATCCTATGCCTAGCCTTCTCAATATTTTTCTCCTCTTAGTCAACCTAGTCACTTCTCAAGTCAATCCATTTCCAACTTCAAGAAAACACTTTTGGGTTATGAGATGTACATGTTGGATCTTGAAAAACTAAGGGTATATATTTAAGAGGTTCTTATTCATCTCATTCATAAGGTGAGAGATGCATTATATCTAGTCAAAAGAGAGTGGGCACTTATTGATAGAGCTAATTAGCAAAGGCTCATAAATGAGATGATAGATGTGAGTGGCCTAGTTTCTTCATTCGAGGATAGGCTAAAAGTTCATGAGAGGTAGCCTCACCAAACCTATTGTAAATTCATATCCAACTCTATAATATTTATATTAGTCCTACATGGCTCCCACTCATGAACCTAATTGAGCTTGTCAAATTAATGATTTTTGAAATTAGTTGGAAGAGAGAGTTGAAAAGAGAAACCTTATTTTTGAAGTTAATATTGATAGGTAGATTGAGTTGGATAATTTGCATATGTAAAAAATTATAAAAATAAGTGTAATCAAATCCCTCATTTACATCTATAATTACATCCCTAGGTTAACAAGTGACCTTTAGATATGAGATTCCAAGTTGGAGACAAGGTGGAGAATCTAAGCCTAAGGAGATCCCAAGTTTTTTAAACACTTCACCCACTCCTCAAATTGAATCACCACCTCAAGATAAGATGTATAATACTAAAATCCTAAGCTGGATTAACATATTTGAGTCATGGGGAAAGAAATAGGAGAACAGCCTAGATAAAGAGTGTGAAGTTGATGAAAAACTTGATCCTATACAAGCTCCTCCCACCCTTATTCAAGATACCTCTTATGTTCCATGTCAGCCCTCTTATACTCCTCATCCTCATGAATATTCCTACGAAATTCAAGAAATAATTTTCCAAAAGAACCTATCCAATCAAATTAAAGAGTTAATTCAAGGATGAAATTGCTAAGTCAAGGTGTGATGGAATGCTTAGAGCCAAAACAAGATCCTTTGCTCAAACACACCCCATATACCCCTAAAGAGATTCCTCAAGATAAATAAGATGTCAATGAAGTCATTATAAAATATAAGGAAGAAAACCAAGCTATTTTATCCCAAGGTCTACCTCCCCTTCCTCAAGAGCTCCCTAAAGAATCCCCTACAATGCATTCTCAATCTGATTTTGAGTCATTTGTTCCACCTCCACCAACTAGTTCATCTTGTCCTCACCCCATCACCATTTGCCTTTATGTAACTATGGTATGGGAACATAAATATAATTATTTGGTTTAGTAAAATTCATAACTCTTGCTTGAATAAAATGCAACTCTTTGGTAGCTTTATTGGGCTAGGCCATCATATTTCAAGATGCCTAGCCTTGGCATCACCAAGAAGGAGAAGGAGATTGAAGATCTTTCAGCCCTTGAGAACAAAGATCAGATTATGAAATATAATACATAATTTAAGATACCTCAATAGGTCCTAAGTGTTGAATAAGAGGTGAGTCCTTGCATTGAGTCTTCTTGTTTGGTTGATGATGAAGAATGCTTCCTTGTGTTAAAGAAGAAAGCTTAGATGAAGACTTTTTGGATTATAAAGAAGAGGATGAAGGATATCCTCTTATTTTTCCCCTTCATTATTTTGGTCAAATAGAAGATGAGGACTTGTGGTAGTAGTTAGAAAACATTTTCAATGAGTTTGAATCTCTCAAGGGGTCTACCACTTCCTTGGAGTTGATTAAAGTGATGATAAGCTAGATGACATTTTTAAAAATGTCATAGATGAGAAAGAGAAAGATTCACCTCAGCCTTTATAGGTCAATACAAACTTATACTACGCTCAACCTTCAAAGGAACAATAAATTACTCCTCTTGAGATCATGCCTACAGAAAAGGTGCAAGTTGATCATGAGATGAAGAGTGGGTAACAATATGAGGTATGTGTACAAGGCCAAGAGGAATAATTTTACATTTGTGACCTATTTTAAGATGATATAATTGAGATAATATCAATTGAATTGATAATAAATAGGTATGATCCATTAAGTGTTCAATCCAAAGAGCAACATGCTTGGCACCATGATTCATCTCATGAAGAAGGAGATGCAAGAAATTTTCCTTTTGATCCTAGAAAGGGAGGTATGTCTAATTTTTAGTTGTATATAATTTTTTGATTCCTATTTTTCCTAAGTAATTTGATCACATGTGTGTCTTTTTAGTGTGTTTTCTTTGCTTTTTGTGTGTCCTTTATTTTGTGTGATTAAGGTAGTCAAGTGGTCTTGTCTTGATCAAAGCATGGTTGTCAAGTGGTCAAAGGTGTCCTTATGTTTATCAATCCTTATTTTGGTATCATTAGCCTTATCAAAGTATGGTTTTCAAGTGGTCTTGTCTTGATAAAATCATGACTCCCTAAGCCAAATGGACTAATAAGGCTACTGATCTAGTTAGTATAGCAGGCATAATACCCCTATGAGTCACCAATTTGTTGATCAAATTTGACCCTGTAGGTCAAACTAGGACCCCTATAGGTAAAATATTTATTTTAAGGTGTTTTAAGGGTCTAATAAATATGTATTAAGGTGTATTATATGTCATTTAATGTGATTTCATGGTGTACTAGCCTTGGTCATTAGTCATTTTAGTCTTTATATCATTTTGAGTCATTTGAGGTCAAAAAATGGGCATTTAATGAATTTTTAAAACCTCTTTGGTAAATTTGAAGGTTAAAAAATTTTATTGAATGCCCCATGTGTCCTCATATTTCTTAATCAATTGTTGGTAACTAAAAGTGGCAGGTTCTTCAAAAGAAAGGGCAGTTTTTTGAGGAAAAGAAAATATTTTAGCACTTATATGATCCATAAGGGAATGTGACACATGGGATAATGTCAAGGAATGTATCTTAAGATTATTAACTATTATTTAAACATTTTAAGTGTTATATAAGTACCATTTTTTATCCAAAACCATTCTAATTCTTTTTCACCCTTCTTAACACACAAAACCAATCATCAGGTTTGTACTTGGTATGGCCAGCAAGGGAGGTTCCACATCAAATGAATTTTGGAGGTGAAATTAAAATTATATAGATTAATTTAAATAAAAATATTTTTAATAATGGTGACATGTGACTTATGAACCATCCTCATGAAGTTGTTTATCTTTTTTTGCTTGCTAATCTATGCACCCTAGAGGTTTTGCTCTTGTTTGGATGATTCTATACAAACTAGTTATTGAGATTGGTTCCATATGATTTTTACTCCCTTATATTATGTTTTCCATTATTTTTTTCACATTTTGAGTTGATTTTATGATACAACCAACTTAGTTTACAAGGAGAAGTGAAGGAATGGAGTTGTAGTCATTTTTTCCAATTATTGGAGGTTTCTTCTATGATATGGTTCAAAAATTAAGTGAAGTGATGTATTATTGATAATAAATCTAATTGATTCATATTAAATGCAAATAAAATTTTAAAAACCACTTCAAGATCCAATCAATTAATACAAGTTAGCAAATGACCACCTATAGTAGTTGTACAGTCTACCACTTCTTGGGGAAACATGAAATGTGTGATTGAGCATTTTCTGAGGTTTAGAAGGTTTGAACATGATTTAAAACCATTTTTAAGAGTGCTTATAATATTTTATTCTATTTTAACCTCAAGGAGACATTACAATAAAAATTGTGGCACTTTGGGCTAAATTCCCAAAAGTGTCAAAACAGAGGTTTAGGCCCTATTTTGAGATTTCTTATATAGAGTTGCATTAGTTTTTCAGAGCCTTCAAGTAAATTTGTTTTTAATATCCCATATATGTATATAAAATTTCAAAATAATAGAGGTATTTTATTTCAGGAGAGTGGTTTTCAAAATCCCTCAAGTTGCTCTTTGAACACTGAAATTCCACAATGTTATCTACAACAAGATGAGTTGATAACAAGTTTTAGGCCTAGTAACTAGATTTGGTGCTTAAGATTAGGTTGGAATGTATTTTTACACTAAATAACACATAATTACCATGGAAAAAATTAATGAGGTGCATGAAAGATAGTTTTTACTCACCAAGGATGAGTTAGTCTGTACAAATGGCTTAAGCACAGTCACCTACAACCACACTACCTCCTTTAAAGCTTAACCCAAAGATGCAAATTGGACTATGCTCCCATATGTGAGTGTTTATAAATGTTTAATGTTACATTAATGATATAAAATACTATAAATATATTATGATAAGTGGTTTCATGTTCTACAAACACACCTATAGGTGTTCCACCATTTGAGAATACACACCTGCAGCCAACTATAGGAGCACACAATCCAACATCCAGGTTTGAGATGGAACCACCAAGGTTGGAAGATGAGAAAGGATATAAAATTTTTCATGATATTGAATAATTATGCTTAACCTTTTAAGAGAATAAAATACACCTATAGGGTTTCATCTTCCCCAACACAGTTGATTATATTGAATGAAAAAGGCAGTGAGCATAAAGAGTGATAATTCTTGATGTGGGATTATCTAAACATGAATACATAGATAAAAAATGTATGAAAATCCTAAGGGAATATAAAAGGGTTTGTAAACATTTTATCAATCATAATCATGAAACTATACCTATAGGTGCCTTTGAAAATAAAAGATAGTCAGAAATGCTAACACAGTCTTGTTTTAGGGGCTATTTTAGAGAGTTTGAGGTGCTTGAAGACCAATTAAAGGAGTCAGACCTTAATTTTTAGTATATATAGTCCTTGGTACTATAATTAGATATAAAAACACTCATTTATCCATAATATATAAGGAAATACCCCTCTATTCTATCTCAAAGGTAGAGCACTCTTGAGGAATAATAAGCCTATCCAAAAAGTATGAAGAAGGAGAAGGTAAGTGGATGAGTTAAGGGATGATAGATCATTGAGGTAAGATTGTGATAGTTAATGAGTAAATTTAATGTGTTTTAAATCATCTATAATGGGCTCTAGATAGGTATCACATAGTCCTTATGAAAATCTTGCATACACAGTACTCCTTTTGCATGGTCTATTTTGGGTTTTAGAGACTTTTGAGGGTCAAATGACTTGACCAAGGGATGTATTTTTGTTTATAGAATATCCAACACTTTTATAATCTTATAAAATTTTCAATTCATCTATAAAAATAGGGTAATTACCCTCTATTTTGTCTCTGATTAAGGGTACTTCCCTTTAGGCATAAACTAAAAGGTTGAGGAAGGAAGATGAAACAATGGACTAGAAGCATATGGGACCATTAAAAAGGGTGTGATAAGTTTAAATACATATAAAAAAAACATGAAAATCATCTCAAATAATGATGAAACCTAACAGGGTGCCCTATATCCTCAAACTTGTAAACAAGCTTATTGAGCATGGTCAAGCCTAAATTCCAAATGAGAGACCAATTCCACTTCTAGTTCTACAAGTGGATTCCAATGGACCAAGAAATTTTTATGGGGGAAAAATATTTTTTTTTTGGATATTGGTATGTATATGAAATAATGAAAAATTTATTTTGGGTCTTAAACCAACTTAGGCCTATTAAATAAAGTTTAGGCCTAGTGTTCAAATGAGGAGTCATTCACACTTCTAGCATGAGATGGAAATTATAACCTATTAAATCATGATTTTGGGATCATTATTAGTTTTATGAGATATTTAGATATATAATAGGTCACAAGGGAGTCATATTTTGGCTCAAAAGCAATATTAGGCTTGTGAAAGGCAAAGGAAGAGTTTGTTAGAGTAACTTTGGAAGATTACATATCCTCTAAAGATTTGCATGGAGATAAAAGATAGTTGGAGATGTTATATATGGTCCTAAAAAAACTTATTTTTAATTTTTTTTGTATGTTTAACATCAATTTTTTTATGAAAAAAGATTAAGAGTCAAAACTGCTCAAAACCTTTGCAAACCCTTGCTAGTGATCAGTTTAAGGAAATGAAATTGGAGAGCTGATCTAATGGCATATTTTTCATAGGATGATGACTTCAATTTGAATGATAATCTCTTAGGTTACCCCCCAATATTTTTAACTATATAGAATTATATGAATAGGGTACAAAATGGGGTACTTTTGACTATTTTGTGTGCTTTTTAGGTTTCAAGAGGAGTCTGAAGATGAAAAAAACTTTGGGAGAAGGAATATGACTTTTTACAACATCACATGTCCATTTCATTATTCATAAAATCTCCTAAGTGTTAAAATAAATAGCTTCATCTCAACCATTTAAAATTGGCATAGTGACCAAGCTAGTGAGAAGGGTGGAAAACATCGAGTGAGCTGATTTTAAGGTGTGTCTAATGCCCCTAAGGACATGGAAGTTCAGTACAAGTGTCATAAACTCCCCCCCTCCCCCCAAGTATTTTTAGGAAAAACTGAAGCCAAATTTGAATCCATGTGTGCAAGGTGTGGAAAAGAGAAGTTTCTTAGACTACAGATGATGATAGCTCATTTTAGGAAGGTTTCAGATGACCAAGACTAAAACCAATGCATGGAGAGGCATGTATAAAGGGCTTACCATTCATTCCAATATTTAGAACTATACATAATCAGTTTTGGGATGTTCAAATAGGTCCAAATAATGAAGGAATTTTTTTGAGCCATAATGAGAAATTTCATGCCACTTTTCATTAGTTTCATGCCTTATATGGCCACTTGTCTCTTCTAGACTTCAATAGTTTATCCCATATCCTATTATCATGCATAATTAACTCATTTTTTAGCTTGAAAAGTGTCCTTTTTACCCTTAGACTTCTCTCTTCTCCTCTCTCTCTCAAGTTCTATAAGAACTAGCCATTTTGGCCATTGTAACTTATGCTCCACTTGAGTATGATGAAGCCCTGCTCATTTTCATACCATTTGATCAATAATAATACTTATTTTTACCTCCTCATTATTTTTCATAGTGTTTTTTACTTGGATGGTTGATCTTGCTTAGTGATAACTATGATAACCTTGGCATGTTGTCTTATTCTTTCATCCTATTTGTAGTTAGAAAGATTCTTCTTACAGGGCATTTGAAGTGTTCTAGGAAGTGTCAAGGTTGAGTAAGTTATTATATTCACTAGTGTCATTCAATTCCTCTTATCGATTCCTCATATCCAAAGCATTCATCCATAACCTCATAATGTAATATTGATGTGAGAAGATGTAAATTAGAGAAGTGTATGTTTAGTTAGTCTCTTAGTTTCATGTGTAACATGTAGCTGGTTGGAAGTCATCAAATTATTTAGTGTCACCTCCCTTAGGATAGTTTGCTTTTAATTTTCTCTCTCCCTTCCCCCCACAAATTTTAGGTGTAGTAGTGATCCAAAGTGGTATATCAAGGGAGCTAGCCCTATCTATAGATTCACCTCATCCTTAGGCTACCCACAAGCCTAGTGGTGTTTCAATTTTGCCACTTAGATTAGGAGAGATAAGACATATCCTCAAAGGGTGAAAATCCAATTGACAACAAAGATGATCATTGATAGAATGCAAGGCCTAGGACACTTAATATAGTCAATCAACTTTGAATTAGGAATCTATAGGTTTCATTATCAAACCTAAAAGAGGGATCAAGACATGTATGGAAGTATTTGATCATATCTCCACATCTCAAACAAGTTCATGGCTTAGGAGAAAATCAATGTGTGAGTGTTGAGGTCATTACCTACATCCACAATTGATTTCAAAGTCTTAGAATTAAAAGAACTTATAGAGTGGGAAGTTTACCTTAACTTATTTGAAAATAGACTTTGCTCTGTATATTTTCATTCTTTGATGAGTGTCAATGAGGTCAATGTGATCCCCCAAATGGTTTCATTCCTATAGCCTAGACCTAGAAGTCATACTTTATCATAAAAGGAGTTGGTTGGGTCAATATAGATGACTGTAGAGTGAGGATTCAACATATCCAAGTTCCTACTTTGAACACTCAAAATATATAGTGCCATTAGACCATATGAATAGTATAACTTATTATTGTAGTAAAGTTAGTTATTAAGTAATTTACTTTGTCAGGCACTTATCAAGTTTTCCAAGTCAATTCTAGACTTGTTATAGCTAGGCATAAACCTAGACTAATCATGTAGTGCTCAACATTTATCACTCGACTATGCTAGTATCAATTCACATAAGGCACAAGCCTTATGCACTCACTCTAAGCACAACAAAGAAATAACCAAGGCCCACATTGGGATATCCATGCCATGGTGTGACTTATTCTCCAAGGGACTTGGTCATTATAATAATTATGTTGGCAAGTTCATTAGCATAAGCCATTTGCGTGGAGTTTGACTATCTGTAGGCATAAATCCTATTCCAATAGCTTAGTCTAGTCATATGAGCATAAACCTATATAAGGATGATGTTAGGGTCTTAAGGGAAAAATATTTAGTCTTTCTAGTCTTAGCATTATTCAGCACTAAGATGGGTCAAGGGAATTACTTTATGTCAAGGGTTCATGCTAAGGCTAGTGCTTTAAGCATATATATCATCTCTTGGCATAGGACTTTTCCTACACCTAGATTACATAGAGACATCATCAATAGACTGAACTAAAATCTTTCTATAACTCAGTGTTCATTATTGAACTAAGCATCATAACTATTACAAACGTTGTGCAATCAATGAAAACTACCATAAACACATACACTAGATAAATACTCATTTAAGTGCAAAGCCATTGCTTATTAAACATTGTTTAGATAAATAGAGTACATAGCATATAAAATAGAATAAATGTTCATCTAGGGCTACTAAAGGCTTAGAGGCTCATAAGTGAGCTTGGGAACTACAATATTAAACCTCAAAGACATTCATGCTATTCCTAAGATTCAATGATGGTTGCTTCATTATGTCTAAAACTAGTTCTGTAGAGGTTCCCTATCTTAAATTCACATCATTTGCATCTGGTTCAAGCTTGGCTTTATATAACCTAGAAGCATCTTCATGCTAGGGTGGTAGGTGCATATTGGGTGTTGAGATAGAGCATTAGTTGATCATTCTACCAACTCTATCACCTTTAACCATTTACACTCCAATTGCCACATGAAGCCACTTATGAATATGTCCTACAAAACTTGGGTATCAATTGCTTGCCAACTAACATAAGATATGCAAATATTCCTCCAGCTAGTGCAAAAGGTGCTAAAATAGAAATCATGACAAGTGATTGCCCTACACTATGGTGTCTACTAATTTGACATAGATCTATACTTATCCAAAAGGGTACCCAAAATTATTGCATACAAAATTTATAGTCCACCCTCAAACTATTCTTTCAATTCTCTTAGTGCACAAAACTCTGATGCACTTTCCTTTAGTTATGTACTAAAGTACTCAAAGCCCTTGATGGTGAGATTAATTTATTGAATGGCACTGTTAAGATTTATTGAGGTAGTGCTAAGCATGAGAAAATTAGTTTTATCTAACTCTTTTTTGAAGGCATCTAATGTTTCCTTTTCCCTCATCACTCCTCCATATAAGATTACTCCTTGATTGTCAGCCTTTATTTTTAAGGCATGGAAGAGTTCTTCCAATTTTTGCTCCTATTTATTAATCTAGGCACTTAGGGTATTGACCTTTACCATGATTTTTGTGCTCTTGATCCTACTAATAATGTACACCTTTTCTATTAGATCTTCCCTCTCTTATTTTGCCTACTTGAAGCACACATCGATGACTGATGCTTGGTTGTAGAAGTTCATGAAGATGGCATTAGATACCTTTGTGCCTTCTTCTATTTACATGAAGAGGTCTTCTTCTAGATCCTATTGTAGGATAGCACAAGATTCCTCCTCCTCTTCTTCTTATGTTGGTTCTAATTTCAACCTTGGGAGTATCTGCTCTACTAGCATGCAAACCTTGTCAACCTCCAAAAGATTCAAAGTGTCAACACCATCCAAGAGGGATGGCTTAGCTTCCTCTATATTCTTAGACAATTGTTTCATTTTATAATTCATGGCCTTATTTTTTCTTCCACTTCCAGTTCTATAGTATTCCACTTTGAATCCCTAAAATCATTGATGATGTTCAACTACACCACTTCAGAAGCCATATGGATGAGTGCATTGGCTGACCTAACTAGGTTCATTACACAGGTGTTTATAAGAATGGAATCATGGCCTTCTATTTTATTTTCACCTAGTATGGCCTTATATGGTACCTCAAAATGAGGCTCATATATATAACTATTAGAGGAAAATGATAACTATTGGTGTATCCTTATTGTGGTAGATCTAGGGTGCATGTATTTAAACATATAGTAATCTTCATCAGTCCACCCCTTCTATACATTTTCCCTTAGACTTGACTAGGCACCTTTTTCCTTAGTAACATCTAACTACATCTATTATCCTTCATCTTCATTAGTGATAACACTCTATTCAGTACTTTCATTTAAGGTTCCTTCCTCTTATTCCAATAGGGGTTCTTCCTCAGACTTGTCCACTTGGTCAACTTCTTCTTCTATGTTGGCACCAACTTTACCTTCCTATTTATGTTGGGTTTCTTCAGCTCCCTCTATTTGCTCTTTCAAGGTGATAGTATCACCTTTACTGACTCTAGGTACCCCTTCACTAATTGGTCATGATTTTGGTGCAGCTTCTTCTATTGTGCTAATGGGGTCACTAAGTGCCTTTGCTACTCTCTCTCTTCTATTGGTTTTGTGCTTATTGTAACCTTCTTCTCTTCATTTTATTTGTTTTCCCTTTCCTTCTAGGCCTTATTTTTATTTTCCTTCCTCCTCTTGATTATTTTCATGGTATTTTCTTCCTTAGCCCTTATTTCCTTAGCCTAAACCTTATCAATCTATTTCTAGGTCATATTAGATGCCTTCATGTTCACTCTTTTTTCTCTAACTCCAATACCATCTCTATTTCTTCCTCATTGAGGCCTATTTTATTCCATCATCTTCTCTTTTCCTCCTTAGTTAGTAGAGGCTATGTGGAGGGCTTTTTGGATGAGGCATTGGGTAGATTTTCTACCTCTCTAAGTATGGTGGTAGTGTTACCTTGGAGGGCCTCCTAGACTTATTTGGTGTTGGGATCTTCTACTACTTCTTCCTAAATGATGTAAACTTTTGTCCCTCCTTCCTCCATCTCTTCACATACTTCTTGTGATTATATTTCCTCACACACCTATTGCACCTTCATCTCTACCAAGTTTATTATGGGCATTGTAATTAGCCCCTTTGACTTCTTTTTCTTCTCCCTTAGCTTGGGCAAAGTAATACTTGGTATAAAGGCCATGCTCTTCTTCTTTGGTGTAGAGGGAGTGGTCTCACTATTGGAGGAAATATTTTATCTGATGCTCTCCTACATCTCCTCAAGTGTCTCCAATTTTCTATTTTGGGGAGACTTCTTCAACACTACTAGTGTTAGCTTCCCTTCATCACCAATTTGAAGGGAGAGGTCATCATCTATCTCAGTGCTTACACCCTTATTTCTTGGCTTCATATCATAGTATAACACGTGGATGTGCTTGAGTATGACATTTTTTAGAGGGGATGGATGTTGGTGTAATCAGATTCATCCTCCTTGTCATTGGTTGCTTTCCCTCCTAAGTGCACATATTGGTGCCATAACCCGATTTGTTCTAAATCTATGGTTTTTACTGGGATGTCTAGCTATTACACAAGGAATTATTCTAATCACATCCTTAAAATATTTATATAAAAATACATAGGGGATATTCAACTAGTTAGTTCAGTTACCATCTATGAGTACTAGGCACACTACACAAAAGTGATTCATAATGGTGAAGGTTGTCATTCCAAACATATTTTGGGGGAGTTCCTCTAAGATGAACCATTCCTCCCTAAATACTTTTATATACTGGGTGCACCACCCCATTACTCTAGTATTGTACTTCTAGGAGAAGATGGGGGTCAGGTGAAGTTTTGATATTTTTGCATTAGGGAGTCTTGGTGCATTAAGAAGACCCAAATGTTATCTTTATCACCATCAGTCACATTGATCTCCTCCATCATAATTAGAATTAACATAGACCCTTAATAGAAGTTCTATCATGATGTATGACACTCAATCACATTCTTCACCATCTCCTCTACAATGAATTTTTTTATATTAAATTATACCCCCTATGCCATTTGGTAGGTAATGCACATGTAGGTCTTGGTGATGTCTGTCTGCTGACCACTAGGGAAAAGTTTGGAACTTATGGGGTATGAAATTTCCCTTTTTCTAGGGTCCTTGATGTCTTTGATTTATAATGAAAAACCTTCCTTGTATTACCCTAGGAGATTCCTAACCCTTTCAACTTTAGCATAATCTTCCATCATCCAATAGATGTCTATGTAGGAGTCTAGGATCTTGGTGATTCTACCAATAAGGATAGATAACAATCACATATTCCTCACCATAAAGTAGAAGGGGTCCCCATGGATGCATAAGAGGAATAAATACACAATTTCCTTCAACTTCTTGAAACATGACAAGTCATAGAACTGAGTTACATTGGTGGTTACAAGTTTGTCTCGAATAAAGACATCAAATAATGTTCATATTTCAATCTTGGTCCCTGTGTAAACCACCCAATCTTACACCAAATCTTATGCATTATTTAAGGTGTAGTGGTTGTATTCTTTGAGCTATTAGGTATGCATGAAAGATGACCAACTCTATCCTAGTAACACCTCCTTAGGAAACTGCATCTCCTAATAGGACATTTTTTCAAGCACCTCTAGATCAACCTCGATGCTTCTAACTCCCTCTACTAGTTGTGATTTCTTCTTTTTTATAGCCATTTATTATATCATCTATACCCTCTTGGCATATTTTTATGCCTATGGTGGGTTGAAACTCATGTGCTTCATCCCCATTCTAAATTAGCTAGTGTTGAAGTGTGGTCTATTTATTTTATTTAAGCCTATAATTTTTGTTAGTGCTTCTTATAGTCATGACATCTATGACTATGACTTTATCTCTTGATCTTTATTTGACATTAATGGTGGCCTGAGCATCACTCCACTTTTTTACTACCTAGTTCTTACATAATTTGTGTCCCACACTTATCTATGTCAATCTCAAAGGGAACACAATTCTTTTTTCTATTCAATAATTCACTTTTGGCATCTATGGGTACTTAAGGTATTACTATAGTAGTATTTTCTTGTTTCAACTCTAGTTTATTGGTTCAACTCTAGTTTACTATTATGCATTTTTGGGTGCAAATTATCTTGAGGTTTATAACCTAAACCAATTAGAACTTTATTGTTTTATACCCTTAATTCAGCTACCTTCATAATTGTAAGTGATTAATGGCATAGTGACACCTCAATTTATTGGAATTCACTAAAACCCACACAAAAATCCTTTGGCACACATGCATTAAATGTGGATCTTTGTGCCTCTACCATCACCATAATAAATTCTCCTAATGGTATTTTTGGTTAATTGATGTGTAGTTCAAATAGCCACTTATTTCCTCACTTTGGGTGGATACCAACTTGTCTATAAATGATATTTCTCCTAATATTTGTTCACTTGGAAAGACCCCTTGACTTCTTTATGTTAACCTAGGTGAAACACCTCACATGTACATGATTTATCCTCCATGATTCCATCTTCTTTTCCTATCTGCACTTTCTTTTCAAGTGTGTTTTCCTATCTTGGTCAATTTTTATGCACTTTTGTCTCTTTGACTTCGCTTATCATAACGCATACAAATCATTTGTGATGGCATTCCAGTACTTAAATATCCTCTTAGATCTCTTTCACATGATCATATTGTGTGCTTGCTTTCCATATATTGCACACTAGCATCCTATGTGCCTTTCTTTCATCTTATGTGCATGAGCACCCTTTGTTATTCTATTTCTCTCTTAGTGCTCATATGTTCAAAGTATATTGAATTCCATGCACCCAAAAAATTAGGTGTCTATATTTAAGCACTTTGGAAAGCATCCATGCTTGACTCACCCAATTGGAGTTATACATAGAAGTGCCAAAATATTTCTCTTGTGGTCTTGAAAGTACCACTTATTCACTCTAAAAGAATAACATTCACAAAATACAAGGAAATGTTTGGATTATACCAAACATCATTTATGTTAGCACAACATAACTAACTTGTGATCAGGAAGTTAGTATCTAATGGTATAAGCACCATCTTATTGCCTATAAGGCTTTAGTCGATTTCCATTAAAATGCCTAGGGAACATTTTACTAGACAACATGCACAGTTTGTCCAATTTCTAATATATTATGGAAGAAATATGGAACCATACACTTGATTTGTCACTTTCCTAAGTGCTTGAGGTACTTGGAGTAATAGATTAAGACCAATGCTCCTTTAGTCAGTACTTTACACTTAATATACATATCATGCCACAGCTTTTGATACACCTTCTCTATATATTAGCTCCACCTTGCTTGGGCATGTACTTCATCTAAGTAGTCTAAGTCTTCAAGCCTCACACATAATGAATCTTAGACATACAAATGACCAATTCATGCAATGCATAATGATGGCACCAAAAACTCTATCACTAAAATTGCCTCTATGCCAATAACTAGCTACAATGGTGTAGCCTTATTTAGGTGCTTGTGGGTTATGTGGTATGCCCATAAAAATGTGGGCACTTGATCATGCCAATATTTGAGACCAACATCACATATTTTTTTGAGGCATATTCCCAATATCTTTTTGAATGCCTTAGTAGTTCCATTTACTTGGGGATGATATGGGGTGGTCTTGTGGTGTACCACCATGTACTCAGCTAACAAGATTTTCATAGTTTCATTGAGGAAGTGTGTTCCTCTATCTCTATTTAAATTGAGTGGGCATCCATAGTGAATTATAATTTTCTCCCATAGTAACCTTGTGACTATGGTAGTTGTGTAGCTTTTAGTAAGCATTGCCTAAACCCACTTTGTGAAATCATTAGTAACCACCAAAATATACCTTACACCTATGTGCATTATTATGGCAGTGATCAGACCAATAAAATCAATGGACCATTTTTCAAATGGTGCTTAGGAAATAATTGGGATGAGAGGCATCTCATTTCATCAGTTTAGCTTCCTTGTGTGCTAGTATATGTCACATGCCTTAGCGACCTATAATGCATTGGTGATAAATAAATGATAGCATCTCAAGGTAAGAGACAAGTAAATTCAAGTATGTAATAGTCCTAGTGACCTCAGCAGGAAGTGAATGTGTGAAACATAGTCCTCATACAAGAATAAACACCTATAATAACCTCTTAATTTCTCTTAAAAGCACACTTACAATTTCACACAGTCACATACCAATCTAGGCTAATGCAAGCCACAAGTTTGTTTGGTATGGAGTGGTGAAATATGGATGACCAAATTGAATACATTTTTATATTGATCATATCACATTTGTTTTATATTCTCAAATTCAAATAATTAAAGGGAAGTTTGAACAAATAGGTTTATAACCTCAACCTATAGTCAGTCAAAATATTACATACAGTCTTCACAAGCATAAAAGCTAATCTTGAGATAATTTGAGGTTTGAAGTTTATAGATCTATGATCTAGTTCTAATAATTTATATAAACTATCATCATGACCTGAGATATATCTCCATCATCTCACTTAGGCTAGGCTAATAGTGGAAGTGCCCTTTATTTTGTGTCAAACCATAAGTACTCCACAAATAACATAACCTATAGACATGGCACATGGGTACTGAAAGGATAAAAATGAGAGTACTAAAGAATTATGGGAAGATGTAAAAGGTTATATTCAAGGTTAAAAAATAGTTAATAGTTATTCCATTCACTATTATCACCCACACAAGGTTATATACATAGAAGCACACTCTAGGCCTACTAGGCCTAAAACTAGACCTAAACCTTCAAGTGCCTAAATTCATTTATTCAACCACATGATATTCCAAAGTAGTCTGATATCCTTCATGGGAGAGTTTAGAGTCCTTAATAATCATTGGTTTGCATAGAGTAACTCTGTACAAGTCATTTTGGCCTAAAATTGTCTCAAAGGTGTATAGAATGCATTACAAGATCTCAAGAGCCAATTTATTTTTCTCATATCTATACGGACAAGATACATGGTGCCTCAAGAATTTATTAATATTTTATGGGGGTATTAAACTCAAAATTTGTGGAATTGTTTTAAGGGTTACTCATCTAACCTTTTTGAATCATCACTAAGAACCAAAATGACCTAAAACCCTTATATGAATCTGATAAAAAAGATATGAATAATTATGCATCCAAGAGGGGTCAATTAACCTGGAAACTAACTTATACATATTTTTCACTCTCCTAATATATTCACCACTCATTTATTTCATACCATCACTTATACAAATAGGCCTATTTTGTGTTTTCTAAAGGATTTGGGTTGAATTACAAGTATAAAATGGAATGGTGAATGAAAGTCATTGTAAAAGATATGTGGATATGTATCCTAACTCTCCATAACTCATTATCACCTTGATCATGCCTAAAAACCCCTCTATTAAGTTGGTCATTGAAGGTAGTCTTGTACAAGATAGTGAACAGAAAATGATAACCCAAGTATGATTTTAAGAAGCACGATATTAAATATTTTGAGGTCTATTTGATAGACTAGAGGAAAAAAAGGCCTTGAAAAGGTGTCTAACACCATTAAAATTAATCTTCATGAACATATATAGGTCACTTAAGTGATAAGTGTAAGGGTCTAGGCCCAGAAGGCTAATGAGTGACTACAAAAAAGTAAGTGACAAGTGACAAGTAGAATTTTATTAGTTAAAGAGGCATATATGACTATCACAATCTTATTTCCAACTCCCTATGTCAAATAATATGTGTTAAATACTTATATGTTATTATTTGATAGTCAAGTAAACTCCTCATTGAGAAATGTAGTTTCAAGAACATGAAAGGTCTCTACACCAACTTCAAGAGAATGATGCATTCATGATGGAAACTTATCCAAGAAAACTCCATATCCTATTTTCCAACTCATTATATTGCATTGTAGCTAGTTTTCAAGTCTTGACTCTTGTCCTTATGACCCTTTAAATTAAATTCTTCTCTCTCCTCTCCTATGTTATATATATATATATATATATATATATATATATATATATATATATATATATATATATTCAAACCATTTTGGCATTATAAAGAATCCATAATTGATATAGAGAAGCCCTGATGGTTTTAAAATCTTTTTTTACCTTTGAATAAAGTTTTGAAGTTGATTTATTCTATAAATATATTTCCTAAGTATGTCAAGTAGTGTATTTGGTGACAAGTGATGAATGTCTTCTCCTTGCTTCCATTCTACTCTTGTATGCATTATGTGAGTAGTATCATTCCTTCTAATAGGTACCATGAAGTGTAAATATTTGTTAATGTGTATCTAAATTGTTCAAGAGATTATAAGTTTCTAATATTAGACCTCCATTTGACCCACCTCTATATATGCATAGTAGTCTTCCTCCATGTATAAATACTTATGCTAGAAGAACATTGAGTTGAGGTCAATTTTAGCAGTCTTCATTTTTAGTGAAAATGTAAGTATGTCTGTGGAGTTATCTTTCGTGTATCACCTTAATTTTTATAGGCTGATTTATGTTTCATTATTCCCTTTTCACCCCCAATAGTGATTAGTCTAGTGTAGTGTGTGAGCCTAAAAGATAGATCAAGGGAGCTAGCTCATAATCTATAGTTTACCCCTGTTGTAGACAACCCACATGTCTAGGGGTAATCCCATGTTAGCCAATTTGGAGTGGTTTTAATGACCTCATCCAAGGGTGAAACATTTAGTTATAATAGTTATGGCACTCCTAGTGGGACCAAGATCTAAAAGAGTGGAAGGATTTTTGGTGTGTTCTTCCTACTATCAGCTTTTGGAAGCATTCAAGTAAACACCAATGGTGACTCCAAATGCAAGCAACTGGTTATAATTAGCCTAGGCACTTTTCATAAAATATTTTGATCAAGTCTTGTATTTAATTTGACTAATAAAGTTGATATGGATAGATATGTTGAGAGTTCCTACTATACACCCCATAATAACCTTATCATGACCCATACTATGTTCCTCAATATCCCTATCAAAGTTATTCTCAACCCTATGGTTAGCTTATTCCTTATACATATAATCATGATTTTATTGAGTATCCTTATAAAGAATCCTATGAAGAAGGATATAAAGAAGATGTGATTAGTACTCTTAAGAAACAAGTACAATATATTAAGATGCATCTTCTTGGAGGTAGTCTTATTTAAACTCCTAGATAACCTTTTCAAGGTCAATACCAAAGGTAACTAACTCAATAATTAGGATCACACCAAAACCCCTAATCCTGTCCTCCTCCTAATTCAATTCCACCTCAATCTAAATACTTGTTGGAATTCATTCCAAATATGCTAAAATTAGAAAGGGTGATTAAAAAATGGGATAAGGAGCTTGATGTGATCCCTATTAATCTCATAGAGAGGTTAGGAAAATTAGTCTAATTATAATTGAATAAGTGGAGGTTGGTTGGGAATGAGATGCTATATCCAATGATGGGTAGATAGATTAGAAAGGTGGGGAAATCAAGAAGTTTAGGATCAACTTACATCTATTGAAAGGCCTTCAAAAAGCTATGGAGAAGGTGAAAATATGGTTGAAGAACATGTCTCTCCCTCACCTCCTCAAGAGTCTTCTTATGTTCCACATAAAATTAATCACACTCCTTATCCTCATGAAATCATTCACCATCCTCAAGAAGAGCCTTCATAAAGTCCTAATAGACTCAAATTTCAAACTTGGAACCAAATAGTGAAGTCTTGGGGAAAGAAAGATGAAGAGAGTGAAGACCAAGAATTTATTGTCAAGAAACAAAACCTTGTTCTTTTTCAATCATCATTTACCTATCCCTAAGAACCTATATACCAATTGAACCTTTCCCCTCTCTAATAATTCTTTCACAAGTCTCTCAATTTCAAGAATACTCCTTCAATCCCCATGCCCATTCATGATCTTTCCATCCCACTTCAATCTCCATCTCCAAACCATGAACTTATTCACCACCCTCACACCTCATCCCTTCTTGAAGGATAACCCATCCTATAGAATGAAATCAAAGAGGATCAAGCTAAATTTGTAGCTAATAAAGAAGATGATTCAAGTGTCTATGATGAAGAGTTTAGTATAGGGACTCCCCTTGGTGAAGATAAGAATAATTCAACCTCCTTGAGTGAATACAGGAAGCTTTGAGGAATAACATCACATCAATTGAGTTTGTTGAGTTTCATGACCAAGTTCAAACAGATGTGAGAGACATGTGGTAGACCTATTTACACATGTTCAAGGAATATGAAGGACTTGAGAATCTAATACTTCTAGGAGAGAAAAATGAGATTGTTGAGGAAGAATGCAAGATTCCTATTGATCAAAAAATTCTTGAATAACATCACCAAGATTTTAAAATACATGATGGAACAATCTATGATGACTATGACATTCATGAACATGGTCAAGAGGATGAATTTGAAGAGGTTGTGGTTCTTAAGGAGAAAGAATGTAAAGATGATTGACAGTAGCATATTAAACTTATCTAAGAACTTGAGGACCTTTACAAGGTTAAAATTTAAGATGGAAAAGAGATAGAACAAGATACCCACATGGAGGATAATGATTAAGGATGGATTGACTATACAAATCTCCTCAAAGAGCTTGATGAGCTTGAAGTTGGTAAGGAATTTGATCTCATTCAAAGTTACATGGAGGTAAAGGAATCATGCTTGAATGAATCATAATTTAAAGTTTAAACTAAGGGGTCCAATGAGAAGATTGAGATTTTTTAAGTGAAATAATATTTCACCTTCATAGTTGATATGTTTGTAGCTGATGTGGTTGCATTGAAGATCATACCAAGGAGAGTGGAAAGTATGAAGGAATTGAGAAAATGAAAACCAAAGCTTAAAATTCAACATGATTTATACACTCTTTCATCTCATAAAGCTATGGTTAAAATTACTTCCTTGATATAGGAGTATAAAGTTTGTTTTAGGTTAGTCTATATATAGTCTAGATTGCTTATGTTGTTTGTGTGTTTTCCTTAAGTGTTCATAAGAGCATAAGTGTATGTCTTGGTGCCTTGTTTTATGTGTTTTTTTCATGTTATTTTTAGTGTGAGTTTGAGATTTTATTAGAGGCATATCAGTTTCAAATGTAGCATATGAGTGATTCCATTTCCCAAGGATAAGAGAAGGCTACTAGTCTTTAGCATACCAAGCATGCTATCCCTAGGAAATCACTAAAATGTTGACTAAATTTCACCCTAAGTCAAATTTGGTCAAAAATCCCCTAAATATTCAAATTTATCATAAGGTATCCTAGGTTTTAAATGTCCACCATGGTCCTAGAATGAGGTTAAGTCACCTTTGAAGGTCATAAAATGTGTTTAAGCCTTTGTCATATTTGTTCTTATTTTCCTATGTCATTTTATGCCATATTTTAGTCATTTAATGAATTATACAGTTTCCCATCAAAATAGAAATGTGTAAAAGTGAAATATAATGTACCACATGTTAAGTAGGTTGCATAGTTAGTTTTTAAAGTGAAAATATACTTGTACAACATTTTTTTTAAAAAAACATCTATAAAAGTTAGTGTAAGATAGTATATGAACTAAGGGAACTCACCTGACATGTGTGAGGCTTCAATAGGGTATCTTAAGATATTCATAGGTATTTCCCAAGCTAAATTGGCTTTAATAGGTTCAAATTTTCTGAAAAATGCTCTCTTCCTTTCATCACTCTCTTGGTCAGGTCAACAAGGTCAAATAGTTTACACTTGGTATGGATAGGAGAAGAAGAGTTAGATTGAGTGCACTTGGTGTATTTTAGTATCATTTATGGCCTTCTATTCCATGGTCATATTTTATAGATTAGTGATTTGTGCTTATGAATAATTGTTAATATTGTTAACACCTCCAAACTACCTATGCAACCCCAACACCTCAATTTTCCCATATATTCGCATTGGTCTAAGTGAACCAAGTGATACATATAATATTGTAGATCATGTTCTTCTATTTCATGTTAAATTTAATTGATTTGGCACATGTGGATATGAAAGGATAGGTAGGATAAATCCCTTGTTCTATAAGTGATAACTATTAATAATTATGAAAATTATTTCATTGATTGAAGAGCTTATTCTCTTATGAATGGATTCAATTAAAGGATAATATGTTTGTTATTGTAGTCATATAAAATGAAAAATTTGGTTACTTGAGTATGGATAAAGACACATAATCCATAGGTCCTCCTACTTGCTTGTACAACCCTTTTAGGCTTTTATTTCACTGATTCCCTATCATCCATAGCCTCTCACTCTTAACCCTTACAGACCTAGGCACCTCTTTTATGCCCAAATCCATCCCCCAAGTCTCATTCACTCTGGAAAATAGTTCCCAACTTAGATAGGAGCACTAAAACCCAAGGTGTCTTATTTTTGGCACTATTTTCTGAGTGCATTTTGGCTTCTAACAATCATTTTCTTCTGAATCCTTACCTTGATATATATTCTTAGTCATTTTCTAGCTAAGTTTGATTTTCTCTCTATTATTACTATTTTTAGAAAAGGTAAAAATACAATATATTTACACAAATTAGTGACTTAATTATTTCACATTATTTAATAATTTACCCTATGCAGACCCATTTATTTAATTAGGAATAAAACTCCATTATTTTGAAAAATAATAAAACATTTTAGTGAACCTGACTTCAAATTTCACATAAAAACCCTAGAAACCCTAGGGTAAATTACTAGTTGATTTTTCCCATTCATTTTTGAATATTTTTATTGAATATTAAAATCATAAATTCCTCTCAAATTATAAAAAATTTAGTAAATTTTGAAATAAATTTATTTCAAACCTTAGTTGCATCTACTAGGTCCCATTAAATCACTAATTTTCCACTAAAGTTTTTTATTATTCAATTGCATATTTAATTCAGAAAATTAATTTCAAATTAAAAAATTCATAGTATTTTGCAAAAATATTTTTGAAAAATCCCTAGTTACATATACTAGCTCCTACTTTACTCCTTGAGGTATCACCTTACATCCATACTCAAATTGCAAAAATGTTGCTCATTTATTTACAAACTTTTCTTACATTTCTTGCCAATAATAAGGAAACCATAATGGGCCCTATCATGTATATGAATGATGAAGTCTATAATATGCTAGTAAAAATTTTCATTCTTTACATTTCATGCTTAATTTTCATAATTAGAGATGATATTACAAAATTTATTTCTCAAATTATACAAAATTTCAATATTCCTTTTGCATACTCTCTCTCACTCACATGGAAATTTTTACAATTTTGTCATGTTAAACATATTAGAAATGTCATGATTCATTTCAAAAATTTATATAAATTCATGCACATTTTCATGATATCTACCCTTTACTCTCTATATCTTATATATAAAAAAATCAAGTTTATCTTGCTACACATATTAGACATATCATAACACATGTCAACATTCTTTATGCATCTATGCATAGTTTCATACTCTCTATCCCTTGTTTGCTATCTCTCATGTATAATGTTCTATATAATCATATTTATATACAACTTATAACTCCACTTACATTAATTTTAGTCCATATACATGGTTTCTACCTAGATGTATATGCCTCCTTGGCTACTCTTGTTTCAATGTCATATTTCATGTAAAAGAAAGAAATCCCTTCTCCTCCTCTTCCTCATGAGGGTGATAGCTACTTCCCCTCTAAAAATTTCAATGTTATCACCCCAACAAAATGTGAGGCAGCCTATACTGTTGTTCCTAATGCATACATTCAACCTATAGCTTCTTCAAACCATCTTCAACATATGTGCTTACATATTCGATCGAAAGAAACTAGGGTTTGCACTTGTGAGACTCTAAGTGATAAAATAATCAATATGAACAAGTTAATTTTAGATTTAAAAATACAAAATCATATATTACATAAAAATATCACAACGTTGTAAAATTAGATCATAATTTAAAAGCCTCAAAGGCACCCTAGTGTCAATCATGTATATGCACCTTCACCTAGTCAATTGGTTGCAAGCAATGTTACATATCAAAACACAAAATCAAAACAAATTAACTCTACAACTAGTGAATCAAAAAGCATTAAAAGATAAAATAAGGGTTCAAGTGAGGGACTAAGGGAAATGATTAAATCTAAATTGATCAAACTACCCCCTTTACATCTAGTGAGAAGATCTAGATATTATTATGATTATCATAAAATGCATGGGCATCACACAGATTCATGTTTAGCATTGAAAACACATATAAAAAAAATAATGGCTAATGAGGACCCTATACAAGGTAAATTATTCAAGCAATCCATAGTGACATAGGAACACATTCGCAAAAGGTCAAATTCAGAAATAGTTCAAAAGTGTTTATGAAAACATAAATCAAAATAACAAAAGGATCAAAAAGTAAAATTAGAGAAAGGAACAATACCACATGCATAGGTAAAACATGAAAAAAATGCAAATCTACCTCTCCAAAATGAGGCTCAACTTTCAAAGTAATATGGGCTTGGTCAAAAATATCTACAATAGTTTGATTATCAAGGTCAAGGATTGGGCAAGCAAGTTCAAGGCATCACTACTCCTATTCTAGCAGATGATAATGTTTGTCACCAAGGTTTGGGTTTTATTGAACATCCTAAGGAAAATCATTTATAGACACAATTTATCAAAGTAAAATATCTAGATACAACAAAATTCAACACTAACATTCTAGTCATTTAAAATTATGATGATAATGATGAGTGGAACAATACAAGTTATTATGGTTTCCAAAGTATCGATAATGAATATGAATATTTAGAGTCATATTCATAATCATTCCCTCATGATTCAAAATAATGCATAATTAATTGTTTGATATAGGATGCCATGATAGGGAGTCTCTCATGAGACCCATAGATTAGTATCATCCCTTCCCAGTTTACTTGTACATGGATTCTTAGTATTTCTTATACATAATCTTCTTATGATTTATTGTACATAGCTAAAAATAATTTCAAAAATACAAAAACAATATAAAATTTCAAAATCTAAAAACATTAAAAAATGTCAAAACACCAAAAACATTTCTATTATATGCATAATCCATGCTTTAAATTTCTACTACCATGCTAGACTTACATTTGATGTTATATGCTATTGTTTGTTGATTTATCTACATTACCATGCTTCACTTCATCTTCTTTGAGTGTGTGTAGTGACATCTAAATCTTTGATTGGTTCACTCTACCTATTGAGGGGGCATCCTACTTCTACATTTGATACACACATCAATATACATACCCATTAGGGGCATGTTCTACATGACTAAACCATCCAGGTTATGCCATTCCTACACTACACACTCCAATTTAGCATGTTGATGTACATTACTTATCAAATTACAAATATTACCACATCGACACTCACTAGTATCTTTCACTTGTGTATTTCCTAACATATACCTAGTCTTCTACTAAGCATGTCTTGCATAATTTTACTCTTACTTTGATTAGTTAGATGTGATTATACCTTTCTAGTTTTTACATGCTTGCTTTTCTTCTTTTGCATAACTAGATGTGATTGAATTTCCAATTCTAATTTTGTTTCTTATGTATGCCTTAGGACATTTTCCAATTTCCTTTGCTTCTATTCATGTGTTTATACCTTTAGACATTTGCCAATGTCCCTTGTTTACACTCTTCTATGTGCCTATGGCCTTCGTGTTGATATTTTCTTATTTCAAATTGTATGTGTATGTGGCATTTGAACATGCCTTGTATGCTTTATTTCTAGTTTGAGTGGCATGTTCCTATGTCCCTTATTTGCATGGCCCCTTGGCTAACCTCGTATTCTTCTTGCTTATTTTTTATATCTTTGTATGCTTGTTTCTTGATTGTTTGTCCTTGTTTTCAATGTCATGATCTATATCATGTATTTACCTTTATTTTTTGGATGTCATGGTGGACATCATGCTCCATCCTTCCAACTAACAAGTAACATCTAACATTTTTTAGTTATAATTCAGTATATTACACATGATTTTACATTTTTATATCTATCTAGGCATAATCCTATTGATCTAAAAATCTCTCAATACAAACATTACTATATCTAAAGATATCTTGTCAAATATCATTGCTATATCATGTATCTATGTAGCATAACACACTTGTAGAACTCCTTTATTCTGAGGTCATTCATTGTAGGTTCAATCATTCCTACCCTTAAAAGAGGGGGAAAAAATAGGGGTTTTATCATAGAAATAAAATATCTTAGAAGTCAAAACAACTGCATTCAAATCACCCAGTTTAGAATCTATAGGTTAAACCAATTAGAACAGAATAAAAAATAGTGACTATTCCATATCAACAACTAGTTTTAGTATAGGACAACAATGCCAAGAATAGATATTAGTACCAAACATAAGGGTGAACTCATTTTGGTGCTCTTCTCTAGGTAAAAAAACACCCAATTTTTTCAGTAATAGGCAAAAAATTTAGCTTAGTTATAGTTTTTGCACATCCAAATTAGTCAGAATCAATAGTTTTAGTATAGTTTTCTTAAGGAATCTAAATATAAGGGGTATCATGTACAGCATGATGGCTCTCACTTCCAATTTTAGATTAGGCAACTGACATAACTTATAGATTAGAATCCATTTTCTAGATGCCAGTGACTGGGGGTAATGTGTGTGGTACATTGGTCTTCTTTTGGTTTCAAGTTTAGTTTATTACCTAGGCATTCTCAATATTTGTGTGCCTTATTCTATTTTTAGGTGGTTGTGCATCAATTTTGGAGTGGATTTCATAAAGGCTTAATCTCCATCTTTCAAAATGGCCAAGAGTGGCCTAGTTGCTAGCATACATTTGACTATCCATGCCACATTATCAAATTATTAGAACATATATGGACTCCATGACCCATCTGATATGACATCTATTCTATACCAATATCACTTCATAGCTCCACTTCATGGGGAAATGATGGAGCCAAAGGGATAGCCTTTGTATTCTTGAGCCACCTATTTATAGGGATTAGACACAAACGAAACATCAATTATCACACACATGATTATTTAGGTTCACTTAGTGGGAAATTATGGAGCCAAAGGGATATACTTTGTATTCTTTAACCACCTATTCAGAGGGATTAGACACATAGTGTAGACATCAATTATCACATGCATGATCATCTAGCTTCACTCAGTAGGTGACGATGGAGCCAAAGGGCTAGCCTTTGTATTATTGAGCCACATTCTAGGGAATTGATTACTCATCTTCATTCATGATAAAAAATTTGGTATAGTATCATACAACAAAATCCAACATTACTCAGCCTTACTCAGGATCATAACAAGTTTTATATTAGTTCACGTACTCTATGAGGTGTATTCATTCCTTTATCTTCCTTTTTATTTTACTCAACTTATATTTGTTCTTGTTTTATATCACATATAATAAGAAATGATCTACTCTTTTTTTCATTTCATAGACTCATACTTGCACAATGTGCTCTCTATGTACTATTTAGCATTACTCAGCATCACACAATCTTAGTATTTATGTACTATTTAAGGCTTCACCTTTGTATGTAAGTTTAGGTACGCTTTCTATTTTTTTCCTTTATCCTAGTATTTTTATTTGTTGCATCACTATAATAAAGTAGGGTTAAATGTAGTCATATAAAAATGTGAAATTAGGTTACTTGAGTATGGTTAAAGACACCTAATCCATAGGTCCTCCTACTTACTTTCAAAACCCTTTTAGGCTTTTATTTCACTAATTCCTAGTCATCCATAGCGTTATAGACTTAACCCTTATACACCCAATCAATTATTTTAGGCCTAGATCCATCCCCCTAGGTCTCATTCCCTTTGGACAATAGTGCCCAACTTGGGTAGGAGTGATAAAACCCAGGGTGTCTTGTTTCTAGTGTTATTATCCAAGTGCATTTTGGCTTGTAATAATCATATTCATCCAAATCCTTATCCTAATTCATGTAGGCCTAATGCAAATGAATTTAAACCATGATCATTAATTTATTTATAAAATGCCATTCAAAGTCCATTTAGAAGGGTTGACACTCATTTACAAGAGATAAACAAGAATATAAGTAAATTTAAGCACTTTTCCTTATTATTTGCAAAAAAACTTCCACTATTATTCCAAGCTTATTAAAACCCTTACATCATCCCATAGCCATCTTAAATACACCTAGTTTTGTATCTAGTTACATTTTCATACATAATTGCACCAAGAAATTCAATGGGAGAACTACATTAGCTTGATCCCTCCTCAGAGTATTGGTATGTAGGTAACATGCCCACACATGAGTTGTAAAGTTCATCTAGAATATCCTTTACACACTAACCCCTTCTCTCTCTTTCCCAAGTTACAATTCAATTTCAAGCATGAAGATCTCTTATGGATTTGAAGATTAAAATAGATGCACAATGAGCTTCATATATTTCACTGACAAGGTAACACAGACATGTTGAGTAGAACCCAAAAAAATCATATCACCTAGACAATAGTGTTATAAAATAGACTATAGCGCCAAACAATAGGGTGTCTGACTTTTGATGCTCCTATCCAATCTAGAAATTAACTATAGGATCTTATTTATGATAGTCTCCCAAGCCTGTACAAAAATCTCCAAACCCTACAACATCCATCTCATTCAGTTTCCAACTAAGTTTGAATTTCTCTCTATTATTAATATTTTTAGAAAAAGGTAAAAATATAATCTATATATACAAATTAGTGGCTTAGTTATTGCGCATTATTTACTAATTTACCCTACTCAAACCCATTTATTTAATTAGGAATAAAAATCCATTATTCTAAAAAATAATAAAATAGTTATCAACCTCATAAATTAATTTGGATCATATTATTCATTTAAGTTTTTGTCTCAAGAGGATCATTTATGGAATTAAAGGCTTAGAACACTTGATGCAATAAGGAAAATTTGAATCAGGCATCTATAGGTTTAATACTTAGATCTACAAGAGGGATCAAAACATATATGGAAGCATTTTAGCCTATATTGGCATCTCAAATAAGTTCATGGATCAGGAAAAGATCAAAGTATGAGTGGTGAGGTCATTATCTACATCCACACTTGAATTCAATGTCTTAGAATTGAAAAAAATTATAGAGTGGGAAGTTAACCTTAAATTCTCCAAAAAGAGACTTTGCTCTATATAGTGTCATTCCTTGGTGAGTGTTAAAGAGTTCAATGTGAGCCCAAATGGATTCATTCCTACAGCCTAGACCTAGAAGTCACACCTTAGCACAAAACAAGGTGGTTTGGTGAGGATAGACGATTTTAGAGTGAGACTTCAACTCAGCCAAATTCCTACTAAAAACACTCAAAAGTTATAGTGCCATTAGACCATACGAATAGTGCAACTTATAATGACATATAATACATAGGTGATAAATAGAAGATAGAATATCAAGGAAAGAGACAAGTACATATCCTTAGGAGGAAGTGAAGGTGTGAAACATAGTCCTCAAACATTAATAAATACCTACAAGAACCTCTTAATTTCTCCTAAATGCACACCTACAATTTCACAAAGTCACATACCAATCTAGGCCAATGAAAGGTGCATGTTTGGTATGAAGTGGTACAAGATGGATGGAAACATTTAATAAATTCTTAGAATGATCATATCACATTTAATTGATATTATAAAATTTTAAAAAAAACATAGAAAAGTTTGAAAAAATAGGTTTGTAACCTCAAACTATAGCGATTCAAAATATTACATATAATCCTCACAAGCATAAAAGCTAGTCTTGAGATAATTTGATGTTTTAAGGTTCTAGAGGTAAGATCTGGTTCTAAAAATTAATAAAAAGTTTCATCATGACCTAACCTATATATCCATGGTCTCATTTGGGCTAGGATAATAGTGTAAGTTCCCTTTGTTTTATCTTAGACCAGAGGTACTCCATAGACAACACAACCTATAGACATGGCACAGGGGTAGTAAAAAGATGAAAAGGAAAGTCCTAAGGAACTATGGGAAGATGTCAAAGTTTAGACCAAAGGTGAACAAAAATTAATATGTTTTACATTCACTATTATCACCCACAGGTCGTTATATACATAGAATCATAGTCTAGGTCTACTAAGCCTAGAACAAATCCTAAACCCTCAAGCACCTAAATTCATTCATGTGACCACACAATATTCCCAAGAAATTTGAGATCCTTCAATGGAAGAGTGGAGAGTCCTTTATAAACATTGTTTTGCAAAGAGTAACTCAATACTAGTCATTTTGGGCTAATTTGGTCTTAAAGGTGTATAGAATGAATGTATTGCAAGAGCTTGAGAGCCAATTTATTTTACTCATATCTATACAGACAAGATTCATGGTGCCTTAAGTAGCTAGGGATAGTTGATGGGGTTTTGAACTCAAATTTTTTGGAATTGGTTCAGGGGTTAAGCATCTAACCTTTACGAATCATCACTAAGAACCTAAAAGATGTAAAACCCTCCTAAAACCCTTGTATGAACCCGATGAAGAAGATATGAAGAATTATGAATCTACAAGGGATAAATTAACCTATAAAATGACTTAGACTTATTTGTCACTCTCATAATCTCTTCACCACTCATTTATTTTGTACCATCACTTATATAGACATGCCTAATCTTATGTTTTCTAAATGATTTGGGTTAAATTGTAAGTACAAAAGGGAATTAGTGAATGAAATTCATTATAAAAGTTTTGTGGAGATGTATCATAACTATACATAACTCATTCTCACCTTTTCCATGCCTATAAACCCTAGTTTTAAGTTGTTCATTGTAGGCAATCTTAAATAGGATAGTTAAAAGAGAGTGACTACCTAAGTGTGATTTTGAGAAGTGTGATATTGAATATTATGAGGTCTATTTGATACAATAGAGGAAAAATATGTATTGAAAATATTTTTAACACCCTTTCAACTAATATCCATGAACATATACTGGTTACTTAAGTGATAAGTGTGAAGGTCCATGCCTAGAAGGCTAATGAGTGACTGCAAGAAAGTAAGTGACAAAGATACAAATATAAATTAGAGAGGCATATAAGACTGTCACAATCTTGTTTACAACTCCCTAATTCAAATTATATGTTTCAAATACTTCTATGGTAGTTTTAGATAGTCAAGTAGACTCCTAATTGAGAAAAGTAGTTTCAAGAAGAACATGAAAGGTCTATATGCCAACTTATCAAATATAAATTCATAGCCTATTTTATAACTCATTCTCTTGAATTTTAAATAGTTTTAAATTCTTGAAACTTGGCCTTATGACTCTTCAACTTCCCTTCTTCTCTCTTCTCTTCTATGCTCTATATATTCAAGCCATTTTGGCATTGTAAAGAATCTGCAATTAGGATGGCAAACACATGTTGGTTTTTAAATCATGTTTTGTCTTTGAATAATTTTTTTAATTTAACTTATTCTATAAAAATATTTCTTAAGTATTTCAAGTACTGTATTTGTATGACAAGTGATGAATGTCTTCTTCTTGCTTCCATTCTTCTCTTGAATGTATTATGAGTAGTAGCATTCCTTATAATAGGTCTCATGAAGTGTAGATGTTTTAAAAGGTGTATTTTAAGTTTGATAGAGATTATAAATGTCTAGGATTGAAACTCATTTTCACCCACCTATAGATATGCATATCAATCTTCCTCCATGTAGAAACACTTATCCTAGAAGAACATTGAGTTGAGGTTAGTTTTTGAAGTCTTCTTTATTACTAAAAATGTAAATATGTTTATGGAATTATCTTTAGTATATCACCTCCATTACTATATGTTTATTTATGTTTACTTCTTCCATTTTCACCTCCAATAGTGATTAGTGTAGTGTAGTGTGTGAGCTTAAAAGATAGATTTTTAGGAGCTAACCCATAATCTAGAGGTTTACCCCTATTCTATACAACCCATAGGTATAGAGGTAATCCCATGTTATCAAAATTTGGAGAGTTATAAACCACCTCCTCCAAGAGTGAAACATTTGGTTATAACACCTATCTCACATGCATGGATATTAACACCCATATCTTATCCATTGGCTATCATCAAGATTTCTACCTTACATAGATTTCCCAAACTTATTTGTCTTTCCTTACCACCTATTTTAATCATGATATATATGATTTCATCCCAATTATTCACAATAACTCCTAATTAAGGGCAAATAGAGAAAATTTATTTACATAGACTTCTAAGCTACTCATAGAACATAATAAAAACCAAACCCAATCCACACATCATAAATGAAAATGAATATTATGTTAAACTAGTGTGACTAAGCACTTGTTCTTTCTTGGGTAAATAACTTATTAGTGGTAGGGTTTGAGCATACTAACATTCACCTTTACATGCAAAATGGTACCTTGTGAATCCTTTAGGACCACAATTCCTATTTTTAGTAATGCATGAATAATATATGGTCCCTTCTAATGGATGTTCAATTTTCTTAGAAAAGATTAAAATTAGCTATCATATAATAGGATGAGACAATATATCTAAAATTATTTAGTGCATAGATTATTATCATGCCAATATTTCTATCTATGCTTATTTACCTCTTGTGTCTAAGATGCTCTATGGTAGTATTCATCCACTCTATTTAGGTCTAACAGTCTACTCCTTAAAAATTATCGATCTCCTATATGCATAGTTATTGTGATCCACAGGTTGGGTATAATATACTCTAAGGGAATTGTTGCTTCTAGACCATAGACTATTTGAAATGGGGTAAACCCTAAGGCATGCTTGTAATGCATGTGATATTTTCATAAGATGGTAGGAAATATATCCTCCGAGTCATCTCACTGAACATCATAGACTTTTATAAGCATCTTATGTAACACTTTGTTTGTAGCCTTTGCTTGATAATTTTCTTGAGGGTGATAACCTATTATTTTATGATACAATATGAGGAATTCATTAGTAATTATTACTGAGGTTTTATTTCAAAATTGGATACCTCTATTGCTTACTAGTTTGATTAGACACCTGAACCTAGAGATTATGTTATCATATAAGAACATTATTGTATCCTTTGCATCACAACTATTTATTGTAGTAACTTTGACCCACTTGGTAAAATAGTTGGTCATAGTGATTATATAGAATGCATGAATGCATTTTCTAGGTAGATTGACAGGTTTAACAAAACCAATCCCTAATTGTTCAAAGGGTTGTGTTGATGGTTAAAATTGCACTTGTTTCTAACACCAACAATGGGAAGTTTCAAGAATGTGGGACTTGCTACTTGAAACAACCTCCATATTTTTATGAAGTTGGTCTCTTCTTTATATCAAGCGTATACTGGGAAAAGGGATAGGAATTTAAATAGAAACACAAATGCAAAGAAAGAAAAGATAACTATGGTGATGTGCCTGAATGTAATTTGACCCTTAATTCTGAGCACAGTGAAACTATATGTAAGATTCAATTGCATTAAAGCGCAAACAAGGCATGATCAATGTAAAAGGTGAAAACAATAGAAACAGAGGCTCACATCTTAGACTACTTTTACAGTGACATAGAAAATATCAACAAAGGCACTGAACTCAGTCTTCTTATTAATTCTCTAGTCACATATAAAGCACAAAAACATGCATAGTTACATAAACTTTCCAACTCAAGAAAATAGAACAAAGGCAAATGACATTCCTAATCATAGCTCTAAAAGTCTAAAAACTCTTGACAATAATCTCTTCAAAAAATTCTCTCTCACTTCTAATCCTAATCTCTGGTGATTTTTGCACCCCTATTTATAGCCTTAGCTTAGCTCTAGATTGTCTACACTTTCCCAATCCAATGGCCTAACTAAACTCTAACTGAACTAGAATTGTCTAACACAAGATATTTCCTAGATTTGAAATGTTCTATCTTTCTACAAGTTCATTGGCTGAAGTAGATACCCAAGACACTTCCCACTTTCAAATGGGAGAGGACACTTGGTTGATTCCCCTAATTTTATGTGAAAACCTTCTTATTATTTAGGATGCACTAGAAAATGACACTTGGCATGTTCCGCAGCACTCACTAAATACACACGGAACTTTCCACGTAACCTATACTCTTACCATGTCTTCACTTAGAAGTGTTTCATCCTTGCCATCTGTCACCATCCACTTCTCTAAAACTTAAACAAATTCTATAGAAAATGGTACCCAAAGCACTTCTCACCTAAGCAACTTCAAAAAGGGGTCAGGGATAGATGGTGCTTTCCATGCATCCTTAACAAAGGACACATGGTGATCTCTGTTGCTTTTAGCTACCTTTTGAGAATCCTATGGAAGGTGACATGTGTTGGTCTCCATGTCACTTTGTTTATACTTTAGAAACAATCAGGCCTCATTTCATATCTACATAGATGGTAAGACCTGGTGGCTTTTGCTTGCCTCAAAAACAAAACTCATGACCCACCATAGTCTTTACTTATCAATGAAACAAAATAAAGATATTTCAGATATTGACATGTGGTGGCTTCCGCTTTCTTTAACTAGGGATACATGGCTCCTTCCATTGCTTTTATAAAAGCATATTGAAGCCTTCCATAGTTGCCACTTGGTGCCTTCTACTTGATCTTAATACTTAGCTTGTTGAAACCTTCTACTTAAAAGAAATTTGAAACGTGGATGCCAACATGAAATGTAGATGCCGACACTTGTCATGCTTTACTGAATTACTATGAGACACATGACACATTTTGAGTAACTCATAGAAATTACAAAATGTGCCTCGGTCGATGACACTTGGTAGCTTCCAAGTGACTTTGTTACTTAGAAAAAATTAGGCAAAAAGAAAATCACACCCATGCTATGAATCAAACTTCACCGTCTCAAACCAAAATGTGTAGAGACAAAATTTGGAGCATGCAACTAAAAATCAGAAAATGTAGAGTTTTTTACTCTATAGTTATTAGTGACCCCAAGGACTTTTGATCCTGCTCAAAAAAAATCTACAACTCCTGCATGATCAAAATGACAAAAAATCATAGCTTTAGCAAAGCTATTAGATAGGTAGACCACTCATCGTCAAATAGTCCCTGCCTATTTTACAATTCATTAAAAGCTAACTCAAGGTTGATAATATCCTTGTGTGAAAAACTATGCAAAATATGAACTGTATCTTTCAATTTAAATTCTAGCTGGGAAAAGGGAATCAAAATAGATTCTACTTCAGGCACTGATAAATCATCTCTTAAACCCTAAAAAACTACCTAATCATTCTACCTGGCTAATAACAATGATTTAATCTCATCAATCATCAACACAGTGTTGTCATTAGGAAAAGGGGAAGGAAGGCCTAATTGCACTAGGTCTCCAATGTGTTGTTTCATTTTGTTGATTCCTTCTTTCATTACATCTAGAAGCTCTCTGTAATTGATTACTACGGTGTTGAAATTGATAAACTCATTCACTCATTTAGCAGTGACCATTTTGTCACTAATCCCTACTGCTGACAATGTTCCATCAGTTGCATCATATAACTTTGGTAGCAGCATTTCAGAGTCCAATACTCTCCCAAAAATAGTAGATAGTGTGTCTTCAATTGAAGTCTCCACCTTTTCACATAATTTTTGTGCATTTAGCAGAAAGGTTAGAGAAGGTCTAAGATGAATAATCTCCATAGAGATTCTTTTCCATATTGATTCATAAAGCTCCTTCACCATATTTAACACCCTTACATTCTTTGGCCTATTGGCCAGCTCAAGTGTCAATTGTTCTTCTCTTTGTTAGTCAACATCATATTGGGCCTATATAGCAGTGGTATTGTTCTATTCATTTAATAGCTTTTGTTGAAGTTGAGTAACATGTAACAGGCTTTCCTCACATTTTTCTTATAATGCTACTTTTTCTCGCTTTAGGGTCATCATTGCATCTTTTACCTGCATTAGCCCTACTTTTAAGGAATCATTTTGGGCCTAGATAGCCTGGTGAGTCTGAAGAGAAATAGTATCTTTCAACTATTTATTTAGACTCTCTATTTTGTTATCCTTTGTATTGATTTTTGTGGTCAAACTGTTATAGTTTGCCTTTTCTTTGGCTAGATTAGCCTCCATCTTCTATAGCTTCCTTGATATTTTCAAGTAATCTTCAGTTATTGTAGAAGTCAATTTAGTTAACAGCTCGACCCTATCTTGTGGTTTGAATAGGGATATGTCTATAGCCACTACATTCATTATGTAGTCTTCTGGCTACATCTACTTACTTCACTTGATTGTATTTGGTGACAAATGAGTCATTGTCAGTTGATGTTGAATGGGGTTAAATTTTGACCTTAGATGTGTTGTATCCAAGGCCTTATTATCTTTGATCATCTTTTTCTCTCTTCAGGCTTCCCTCACCTTCCTAGCAGCATCTGCTTGAGTTTGGAAGGTAGAAGGAGAGGCAATGTGCCCAGCCACAAAAGGATCACCTTGTGGCAAGCCATATGGAATAGCCAATTGTTGGCTATGGGCAATTTGAGGAGGTATTTTCTTGGGTATAGAGGAAGAAAAGTCAGACAATGATATAGCTTTAGTAGGGATAGATGGGGGAAAATGAGAAATGGGCATAGCAAAGGTGGTAAGGGATAACATTTGTCCAAATGGAATCATCACCCCTAAAGGAGAAGAGAGAGATTGAGAAGGAGAAACAATACTTAGCTGAGGGGCCACCAAGGTACTCTGTAGTTGTTGTTGTGAGGGTTCTGCCCTCTCCTTTGAATTAAGTTGAAACCTTAGTATTCTATGTTTGCTTGGTGTTTCTTCTTCTAGCTGTGCTTATTTTTCTTCAACATCTACGACTATTGTTAGTGGTGCTTGTGCAAAATTGGGAACTTTAAGGACTGATGCTGATGGAGAAGCTTTTGGTGGTGAAGATACCACACTCTTTTGTTTTTCCATGATGCTAAGAGATTGGGGCCAAATAGTTACAACAACTGTAGCTAATGTTTGCCCTGGGGCCTATGATGTTTGGCTGGATCCTACTCTGGCTTCTAGCTCTCCACCCTATGTCATCAAATTGCTTATATCAGGGCTTGATATAAGAGACAAATGGAATTCATTGCAGAGCTCCTCCCATTTCTCATCTGAGTCAACATTTCCAAAAGAGTGAGTTGTTTGACAAATTTCTTGCCTATATTTCCAATAGACTTTTATTTTCTTAGCATCCCAGTCTTTATTCTTTAGTGCCCTTCTTAAACTAGAAGTCATTCTGATTTTAGGATCGAAATTCCTTTGTTTAACATAAAAATTTTCCCATGGCCTATTTTGTTGAAGGGGCAAATCTGTCAATTCAACATAAAACTTAGGAATATCTTCCCTAAGATTTTTCCTATTTTCCCAAAAGGGTGGCCCTCATTTATAATTCTGGTAACAACCCTATTAGTCTTAATCCATGAAGCTATGAAACCATTTGGGTCATATACCCATTTATCCTCAATTAGAAGGAAACCCAGGAAGGCTAGCTTTCTAAGCAACACAATCTCAGCATCGTTGGCCTCTAGTGCCATGTTGTTTGTCATCCATGGGACATCATACATTTTCCTCTTCTTCTTCCTAGATCCATATTCATTATCTACCATAGACACCTGCTTGGTGACCTCTAAGAATGCTAACCTAAGGGTCAAAATCTTAGGTAGCAACATTGGCTCCACACTAAAACCATGGACTCTAATAATTGTATGGTGGGATCCAAAAAAGAAATCACAAGGGATAGGGCAACTGGTTATAAGATTTGATACACTTGGAAACAATCTATTTATAACTAGTTTTGGGCTAAAATGACAAAAAGTAGGGGTGACAAAAAGTTCTAAGAATTCATATGGGTTGCTAGTTTTGGACAAAATATGTGTCCATGTAGACACATGAGTAGTCCTTTGTAAACCAAAACTTGGGTCATACATATTAAGATGCATATGTTGGGAAAAGATGCCAGAGTTTTGATACAACATAAGGTGAAACAAATAAAAATAATACCTAAAAACCCCTTTTGATTTGAATTGGGTAAGTTGTTCCACCATTGAGTATGTAATCTACTTAGAGAAATCAAGTCGATACCCCTAAGTCTTGTCGACAGTTTTCAACCTAAAGAGGATAGCCATTTGTTCTCCATAGATGGTCATATCATCTTTCATTCTAAAAATGAAAGCCATCATAGAAAGTGCATCCTGACTAGCTTGTGCAAATTGTACTCTTGCTGCAGGCAGTGTTGTCACAGTAGTATCATCATCACCTAATTGCAATTTTAATCTTAAGAACCTCAACTGAGTATTGATTTTTGCCCACATTTTTTGCATTTTAGCAATAGTGGAAAACATAGCTATCTTATCATGATACAGGGCTAACATCTCTTTGATAGCCTTTGGTGTAATTTGTACCATGAATGGACCCTATTATATGGTGTTTGAGGGCACATGGAACAATTTAGCGCATATTTTGACCAAGTCAGGGCATGGATGTACACCTGGGATAATGAATTATGCTAGTTTTGAAGTCCATATCCTCATTGCAAAAGTCTCATATTGTCCCATCTTGGCCCTCTAAAGACAACGTTGATGTGCCCCTTCTCTGAGAGTTTTGCTACTAGTTCTTTGAATAATTAGGTCCATGATCCCATCTACAAAATCTTTTACCTTTGTTGGGTCATTTGCATGACCAACTTTTGAGACCCTAGTCCGTGGGTAAGTCTTTAATGGTTGAGCAGGGGCTGAAGCATATGATTTGCTTGTAAGAAACTTGTCAATGGATTCATAAATCCTAGACCCTTATTATGAAGACTGTGCTCCTTCCATTCTATATCTATTATTGAAAATAGTGAACTATGATAGTAGGTATGAAACTTTTGCAAAAGAAAAGGCACTTTCAATTTAAGCAAGTTTGTTATGAGCTGAAAATGCAAGTAGCAATAATCTTTTCATAGACACAACAATGTTTGAGATGCTGTAAGCTTTAACTATGGTTATGAAGTTTTAATTGACCCATCAAGTCTCAAAATGGCATTAAACTCGGATAACCATTAGCAAATCTTACTAAATCTTCATGGGACAGTGAGATAGACATGTTGTGCAAGTGGCTATGTAAGGTACCTTGGGGAATTTAAAGGTTTGGGAGATATTTAAAGTGTCAAGAATTTTTAAAATTTTGAAAAAGGCTCTTAACTATGGCTACGTGTTCAAATAACACTTATTTAAAAGAAAAGTGGGAAAGCAAAATGGGAAAACAAAGCAACTAGGAAAAGGATACTATCTAACTATAATACATTAACCAAGTATCTTTTCCTCCCTCCTGGATCAAAAGAGGAATTTTTGAAGTCTCCTTCATAGCGAGATGACTTATGTTGTCGGGTAAGTGGTCGAATGGGATGTAGCTTTGGTGACTTGCTCTCTTTGTATGTCACATTGATTGGCCTGCATTTGAGTGAGTCAGAGTCAACTATGCTTCCAACATATACATACTCTTCCTATTCTTGAAAACTTATCAAATGCTGGTTCTTGATACTAGCATGTCTTATCAAGAAATCAATGGCTATTTGCTTATCAATAGAAGTCCTTTGATATATATCATTTATTGGCTTGTCTCCTTCTACCTCAAACTCAGGTTCTATTGCATGATCATCCTCTTTAATGACTTTAAGAATATTATCTTCAAAATCACCAACATCTTGAAAGGATAATTTTGAAAGTTTGTAGTAATTTTACATATTTATTTGAGTCTCAATGTTGTCTTATTCATCCGCAACTAGTTCACAGCCTCCTTGAAGAATATTATAACCTACCCCAATGACTTCAAATAAGTCATTCAAAGCATGATCAAGGAAGTGTCCATGCTCCTCCATATTGTCTTGCAAAGTGAGAAGAAAATTAGAAATTATCTCTTCCTCATCAAAGATTAAGGCATAAGCTTGTGACTTCCCACTCGAAATATGGAATTCATGTTGAGAGACCCAAGGATTGATAGAAGTGGTATCTTTTGGCATTTATTCCCTTAAAACATTTGGGATTTCATGATCTTCATCAAATATGACATAATTTCTTAGACCAGTAGAGTCATAATTTCCATATGGATCATTTTGCATTATAGCAAACAAATGATTATTTTCCTCTTCTTGATCATGTTCAGTCCAGTCACCTAACTCTTCAAAAAAACCCTTTCTTCCTTATTTACCATAGCATGATCTACCTCTAATTTTGATGTTAGTTCATTGGTGATGTGATCCTTTGATAGTGGCTCAGATAATATCTTCATCTTCAAACCATATTTGGTTTTTAGGATAAGATAAGACCAATCAAATGACATATATCCTCTTATCTTGGCTATAAATTCTCTGGATAAACATAGGCCAAATACAAGAGGTATATCTATGAATACTACATCTTGATTGACAATTATATTGGGACAAGTATATAATTGCAATGGGAGTTGTTTAATTCTCCCTATTATTTGTACTATTTTGCCATCTAGATGCATAACTCCTTTAGTGAGTGGCTTATACTTTATCTTTAAAGCATCAGCTACTTGCTTAGGCATTACTATGGTACTAACCCATGAATCTATCATTACATTATGCAATAGTTTCTTGCCAACTATCAAAGTCAAATAGAAGGGGTCTGGTTTGGATTTGCTTACCTCTGGTGCATTGTTCACTAGGGCTGTTGTCTACAAATGAACTGTGTCTTTGAGCTTTTCTTTTTCAGCAGGTCCTTTGATCCTAGTATGTTTGGGAACTACTTGGCCTTGTAGAGCTTCTTGTAACAGTGTCTTTTGTTTAGGGATAGATAATATGTCTGATATTGATACTTGTGCTAGAGTCCTCTTTAATTGATCCACCACATTCATTGATCCCAGAGTTTGGGTTCTTGGAAAATAAGAATACCTTGCTTTGTCTTAAACTTGCCTAGGAACTATTTGATTATGTATTGTCTGAGGCACTTCTTGTCTAACAACTATGTTTCAATGACATTGAAATGGAGGATTCTCCATAACTTCATTATTTACAACTTCAGGCTGTTCCATCATTCTTTTCTTTGACCTAGTATAGTAGTCTGATTGCACCACTGGTTTCTTGGAAGTAAAAGCTTCATGAAAGAATATAGATTCTTCATCTTCAACCCATGAGAACAAATCATGTTTCAAGGCTATTTCTTCTTGTTTTTGTAAAGACATCCCTTGCATTCGAGCCATTAGGACTGAATTTTGGATACCAGAAGATTGGTAGGCTTGATTGTCACTAGTACTTGCAAATTGTCCATCCATTCTTCTTTGTTCTGCTACCTTATGTTGTAGATTACCCATGGGACAATCTCTAGGTGTATGAGCATTATTTCAAGGGAAACACCAAGCATTGGTTCCATCTGCATAATTATTTTGCCCTTGACTAATCTCCTTATTTGAATTAGGGGGAATAATTTGTGAGGGTGTAGGGACTGCAACTAATTGGTTTGCTAGCTAAGGGTTTTTTTGCCTTTGTGGACCCTGATATTGGTTTGGTTGTGATGAAAATATATTTCCTTGGTAGCCTTGATATTGGGGTCTAGGGTAAGGATTTTGTTGTCTCTTTATGTTAATCAACTCATTAGAAAATGTCCTTAAAATGTTCTTGATATCATCCATCTCAGATGATTTGGTAGGGACAAGTTCTTTAGCAGGTGGTTAAGGATATTTATACATAGACATAGGTGGGGCTATGGAATTAGAGGCTTCTTGAGGCAATGGTAAGGTAATCTCTGGAAACATGGGCATGGGATGCCTTGGGGGCAACTTTCTAGGATTTATTAAATTATTTTCATCTCTGACTACATAGGCATAAGCCTCTAGTAGAGTCTAATCTCCAAGTGACTAAATCATGAGTGATATATCTAAATTCAAATCCTTAAGATAAAACACTATAGCCATACCTAGTAATGGTCTTGTTTTAGCAAGAATCCTTTCCCAAGTCTTTTGAAATCTTGAACTGAAGTCAGTCATTGCTTCTTGTGGTGCTCTTTGGATAGTAATCGATTATTGTAACAAAGAAGACTTATCACCTTTTTCTTTAAATCTTTCAAAGAAAAGATCTCCAAGCTGATCCCATGTAGATATTGTATTTGGAGTCAAGGATTGGTACCATTCCAAAGCCTTTCCTTTAAAAGAAGTTGCTAACAATCTTATGGCAATATTTTGCTGTGTGACCACATGTATAACACAGACATCAGATACATCTTGAAGATGTTCTTCAGGTGTTTTGAAATCTTGCCCACTGAATTTGGGTAGAGCTTTCAAGGCATTTATTGGGATAGGATCCCAAGTAGCTGGTGGTATTGGGAGAATCAAAGGACTACCAGTGTTTCAACTTACATAATTTCATGGGGCTATAGGTGCTCCCATATTTTCTCTTGGTATTGGTATAAATTGATTGACCCTTCTTCTTGGACTAGTTACCAATGGTGGTAAAAGAATACCTAGATTTATAGCAGATTGAAAGAAACTTCAAGATGGTGTCCCACTGGGTGTGCCAAAAAAAAATTGATGGTTAAAATTGCACTTGTTTCTAACACCAACAATGGGAAGTTTCAAGAATGTGGGACTTGCTACTTGAAACAACCTCCATATTTTTAAGAAGCTGGTCTCTTCTTTATATCAAGCGTATACTGGGAAAAGGGATAGGAATTTAAATAGAAACACAAATGCAAAGAAAGAAAATCTAACTATGGCGATGCAGCTAAATGTAAGTCGACCCTTAATTCTGAGCATAGTGAAACTATATGTAAGATTCAATTACATTAAAGAGTGAACAAGTCATGATCAATGTAAAAGATGAAAATAATAGAAATAAAGGATCACAGCTGAGACTACTTTTGCAGTGACATAGAAAATATCAACAAAGGCATAGAACTCAGTCTTCTTATTAATTCTCTAGTCACATAAAAGGCACAAAAACATGCATAGTTACATAAACTTTCCAACTCAATAAAATAGAACAAAGGCAAATGACATTCCTGATCACAGCTCTAAAAGTCTAAAAACTCTTGACAATAATCTCTTCAGAAAATTCTCTTTCACTTTTGATCTTGATCTTTGGTGATCTCTGCACCCCTATTTATAGCCTTAGATTAACTCTATATTGTTTGCACATTCCCAATCCAACGGCCTAACTGAACTCTAAATGAACTGGAAGTGTCTAACATAAGATATTTCTTGGATTTGAAACATTCTATCTTTCTACTAGTTCATTGGCTAAAGTAGATACCCAGGACGCTTCCCACTTCCAAACAGAAGAGGACACTGGGTCGATTCCCCTACTTTTACTTGAAAACCTTATTATTATTTAGGATGCACTAGAAAATGACACTTGGCATGTTCCACAGCACTCACTAAATACACACATCACTTTCCATGTAACCTATACTCTTACTATGTCTTCACTTAGAAGTGTTTTATCCTTGACATCTATCACCATCCACTTCTCCAAAACATAAACAACTTCTATATAAAATCGGACCCAATGAACTTCTCAGCTGAGCAACTTCAAAAAGGGGACAGGGACAGATGGCACTTTTCATGCATCCTTAACAAAGGACACATGGTGATCTCTACTACTTTTAGCTACCTTATGAGAATCCTATGGAAGGTGACACATGTTGGTCTCCATGTTTCTCTATTTATACTTTAGAAAAAATTGGGCCTCATTTCATATCTACATGGATGGTGACACCTGACAGCTTCCACTTACCTCAGAAACAAAACATGGGACCCACCACAGTCTTTATTTATCAGTGAAACAAAATAAAGATATTTCAAGTATTGACATGTGGTAGCTTCTGCTTTCTTCAACTAGGGATACATGGCTCATTTTTTTGCTTTTAGAAAAGCATATTGAAGCCTTCCATAGTTGCCACTTGGTGCCTTCTGCTTGATCTTGATACTTAGCTTGTTGAAACCTTTCACTTAAAAGAAATTTAAAATGTGGATGCCACCATGAAATGTGGATGCTGACACTTGTCACACTCTATTGAATTACTATGAAACATGTGGCACATTCTGAGCAACTCATATAAATTACAAAATGTGCCTCAGTCGATGACACTTGGTAGCTTCTGAGCGACTTTGATACTTAGACAAAATTAGGTGAAAAGAAACTCACACCCACGTTGTGAGTCAAACTTCACCATCTCAAACCAAAATATGCAGAGACAAAATTTAGAGCATGCAACTAAAAATCAAAAAATGTGGAGTTTTTTACTCTACAGGTTGTTTGTATAAGCATTAGCTAGAGTGACATTTCATCATGATGGTTTTGCTTTCTCATCCTCTGAAATACATCACATTATTGTGTGATTTGATGTGAATCTTGAAATAAATAAGGCCACCATATTCCACTTTATAAAAAAATACTTGTTGTAGCATCCCTAGTGAGGTGACCTCTAAAAATGCATTGATGTGTTTTTTCAAGTACTTGAGGGCATTACTTCACCATTAGATAGTAAAAAAATCCTGTTATTATACTAAAATGAAGGGCCTTAGTAATTAACTAATTATTTTCTCACTCTATATAGTGTTCCATAAATTTCCCTTATTCCAAAAATTATACAATCTCTTCTAATTGTTTAGGAATTATAGACACCCAAAATAAATGTGCATCAATTGATTTATCAATAATTTCCTTTGGCTCTTCACCATTTTGGAGCATACTCAAACAGTCTAGTCCAACATTTTATCGACTAGGTTTAACATTAATGAGAAACTAAATCTCCTAAAAAGGCATTAACCATCAATATATCTAACCTCCTAAAAATATTTATTTACCAAGTAATTTAGGGCTTTATGATAAGTGAACAACTCAAATGGTGTAATTAATAATTAATGGAAAAAAATTTGTAGTGTGAATACTATCACAAGGGCTTCGTGCTCAGTGGTAGTGTAATTCTTTTTAGCTGAAGATAACTTTTGACTGACAAAGTGAATGGGGTGATTCAAACCACCTTCTCTTAGCTATACCAACATAATTCCAACTTTAAGACTTGATGCATCCACATGTATGTGAACATACTTATGAATAGGAGTTGTCAAGTTTTGAATGGGTGGATTCCAATAGGTATGTCTATAGTTTGATAGGCTAGTACCATTGGCACCTAAGGTATAATAGATGGATTAGTGCCAAACCTATTCGCTTTAGGTGTGATTATAGCCTCCAATGTTATATGTGATTTCTATGTAGCTAATGCAAAGACATTTTTTGGTGATGTCTTCTCTCAGTTCTTGTAGTGCTTGTAAGTTCTTCTCATTGTGGTTGTGGGTTTTATAGAAGTTATAGTAAAAATTATATAGGATCATTACATACTATTTTATTAGATGAAATTGATATTTTGTATGTCCTACTACCCAATAGATATCATAAAACTAAATTTTTATTCTTTTTCACTCATTTCTATGGTTCCCTTCTTTGTTGCACACCATATACCAAAGATATGACTGAGGTCTCTATGATTATTCTTTTTATTGTTCTAATATTTTTATGAGGAGTTGTAATGAATTTTCTATCTACAAAATAGGAGCCAAATATCCCCCTTAATCTTCAATCTATTCCACTTAGATTGTAGTTATTCTAGCTTATGCTTTATTAATGAACTAGGTTTTTATAATAACAAACTTATCCTTAGTTGCAATCCCTCTATGAACCAATCATCCTTGTCCTTGTCTACCATAACAAATTCATCTTTGTTCATTACATCTAAAAATCTATGATCATATTAAAAAATAGTCTCTTTGGCTCCTAGTCTATTTTTTTAAGATATTAGATGGTCTTATTATCACTTGGATTTTTACCCTTTGAGGAGATGTCTTAGCTCTCCTCATCCAAGTGGCACAATTGAAACACCTCTAGGCTTTTGGGTAGCCTAAGGATGATGTGAATCTATAGATAGGGCTAGCTCCCTTAATGTACCACTTTGGATCACTACTACACCTACACAATGTGAGGGAAAAGGTAGATAGAAAATTAAAATTAAACTATCCTAAGGGAGGTGATATACCAAATAAGTTGATGACTTCCAACCAATTGCATGTTACACATGAAACCAAGAGACTAACCAAACATACACTTCTCCAATCTACGTCTTCTCACATTAATATTGCATTATGAGCTTATGGTTGAATGTTTAGTCTAGGAGGACTAGACAAGAGTCCTTGAATGGAACTAGTGAATAGACTAACTCACTCAACCTTGACACTTCCTATAACACTTCACATTCCCTACAAGAAGAAGCTTTCCAACTGTAAATAGGTGAGAGAATGAAATAATAATGCTAAGGAAAAAATAAGTCATCACTAAGAAAAATGAATCACCTAAGTAAACAAACTATGAATAGCTATGGGAGAGGTAAAAATTAGTAGTATTATTTATCAAATGGTATGCAAATGAGTAGGGCTTCACCATACTCAGTTGTAGCATAAGTTACAAAGGCAAAAACATGGCTAGTTCTTATAGAACTTAAGAGAGAGAGGAGAAGAGGAAAGTACAAAGGTCATAAGGACACTTTAAAAGATAATAGAATAAATTAATTGTGTATGAGAAGAGGATGTGAAATAAACCATGCAAGGTTAGGAATCATAAGTGTCCATACAAGGCCTAAAATTCATGAAAAGTGGCATGAAACTCTTTGTGTTGCATCAAAAAATTACCTTCATGATTCACATCTATTTGAACATCCCGAAACTGAGTAGGGACAGGTATAATTATTGTAATTAATGGGAAGGATTTCATACATGCCTCTCCATGCATTGGTTTTAGTCTTGGTCATCTGACATCATCTAAAAAAGAGCTATCACCATCTTCAGTCTAAAACACTCTTCCTTCCTGAATCTTATACACTTGGATTCAAAAAAGGCATTAATTTCCCATGAAAATATGTAAATTGGAGTGTATTATACTTTTCAAGACCCTCTATGGCCTTATAATCATCAAGTACACCTTAAAATCACTCCCACTTAGAGTTTTCACACTTCTCACCACCATGTTCACTATGCTAGTTTTGATTGGCTAAGATGAGAGATATAGTTGAGGAAATTAAGAGCTTTTCCAATTCATAAGTTTTACATAGAGATTTATAATAAGTCTCTAGAACCCTCCCAAATTTTATTGCATCTATTGAAACCTCATAGAACCTATAAAACACAGAAAATAGTTAAAAGTACCCTATCTTTTACCCTCCCTATATAATTATGTAAAACTCAAAATTGTGGGGAGTATATTGAGAAATTATTATAAAACCTCCAATAATCATCCTAGGCAAACTATTCCATTTCTATTCATATCCATCCTCATTTTCTCAAACCAATCACTAACAAGTGTTTTGGAGGGTTTAGGCATGTTTTACCCTCTTAGGATTTGTTCTTTAAAAAATGATAATAAAATTTTATAAAACTTCCAAAATAATGATATTTGTGACCCCTAATAACACCTATAAACCTCTTGTATCTCCATGAAATGTTCCAAGGGAGATATGAGCATTCAAATTTGACCTATTGATCTCTTTCCTTTCATCTACACAAGCCTAATATTGTGTTTGGGCCAAAAATGGATTCCCCTGCAACTTCTATTCCTTCCAAAAGTTTTATCACCTCTATAGTTACCCCATAAACATTATCCAATAATTTTTAAATATTACTTAGATATATAAGTGAAAGTTACCTCTTTTTTAGACTCTAGGCATAACCATGCCTCATGTGCATGTTCTACTTTTTAGGGTTTAGATATTTATATTATTATTCATCCCTATATGATTGGTTATTCATGATTTATTGGGTTTCATATAACTCCCCAAACCTCATTACAAGGTTCTCTTAGATATTAGTCTATCCCTTTCTTTCCACTTGATAAGACTATAGGGTTTATGCATGGGGGAATTGCCCTCTATCTGAGACAAAACAAAGGGCACTTCCCCTATTTTTATAGAAAAAATAAATATTGGAGGAGTCTCCCCAAGTTTTGAGGAAAATATACACCAAAACTAATCTTCTATTTTTTCGTTTGACTTTGTAATACTTGTAAGAACCAAAATAGACTTTTGTGAAGACAAACTATGTAGGGTTTAGAAGGCTGACTATGCATTGCTTGGTTTGAACTCCTTATTATGCATGATTTTCATTGGATAGAGAACTTTAAAAGTATAAAAATAATTTTTGGTATTTTTTAAACTTTTTTATCATTCCAACTTATTGCGTACCCTTGATACTCCTTAATCAAAACTGAGTTATAACTCTTGACTATATTTCATGTTTTAAACTCAAAAGTAGTTCCTGTAGGAGCATGTTTTCTCAATTGGACATTTATCTTAGTGAATAAATAAATTATTTGAATATTTGAGCTCAATTATAAATTATTTTAACCTATGTATCATGTTTAGACAATGTCAACACTAAGAATCATCCCCATTTATGGTCACTACCTTTCTTAGTCAACATAGTCAACTATATTGGGAAAGGTGAAAACTTGTAGGTGGAAATTATTATCTTTAAAGGTTACACATTGTTATATAATCTCATCAAACATTTTAAAACATCTCATATCTACAAATATTAGTGATTCCATCTCAAATCTCCATCTTGGACTGTGTGCTCTTATAGTTAGATGTAAGTGTGTATTTTGTGGTGAAAAGGATACCTATAGGTGCTAATGAGACTCAAATCATTGCATATCAACTCCTCTTGATGTTAATTTAGGTCATAAATTATAATTTCAAATATTTTTAATAGTTCACCATGGTGACGTAGTCTAGGTTTGTAACTTTAGCTGAAGGGTGTATTTGGAGCTCTTTCTTGAAGATTTCACTTCCTAAGTTTAGTGCTTAGAAAGGCATCTTTGAGGCTTGTAACAACCAAACTCCATCAACCCTCTCCCTAAAAACTTTAAAAATTCTTGTATTATGTAGGGTATATAAGTTATACCCATATAGATGCTTTAAATCCTTTAGCATTACTATTACTAGATATCAATAAAACACCAAAGCACTCTATTTTATGATTTTAGGGATTTGATCCCTAAATCAATCATCTTATGCTTTGAAAGTATTATTCACTATAATTTGACCATTTAAAACTTTAATGAGGTTTTTTATGGTCAATTTAATCAACCAAGATTCCAAGGAAACATTTTTTCATGCTCTAACATCCCATACAAGGACTTACATACCTCTGCTAGTATTACATGTAGGTGGTTATTGTTAATACATGTAGAGAATGCAAAAATATAGGTAGTAAGCATCACATTTGATATCTATAGGTCTTATACTTATATTAATTCATTAAAATCAACTCCTAAAAATTAAAATGTATTTAAATCACCACTAGGGATCTCATGCTTATCATGACATCATCATGAGAGGTTGTAGGTGCATGGTGAGCTACATACAAGTAGTGAGCATGAGACATTCCATGTATTGAAAGAATATTCCTAAAATAGTTAATTAATATCCAATAAATTTTTTTTAAATGAAACTCTAGGATAATTAAAACTCAAAAAAATATCTTATACTTCCTTTTCAATGTTGAGAACACTTGATGAAAACACTTATAGGTGTATTTTCTTGTCATATGACTATATGGGTGAACGTATAGACTGTCATAGTCATCTTCTAAAAAATTAAAATATTCCTTGAATAATCATACCATTATAATGTGTTAAATGTTTAGTTACCTCTAAAAAACTCCATATATGTGTCTCAGAGCTTTGCACACTTCTCCTGGTTGACTGATATGATAGTTATGGCTGCAAACTGACTGTATGATAGTTATGGTTGAAAACTCATGGAATTTTGCCTTTGAGGATTAAATTTAAATGTTATGGGATTGAGATTACATTTAAAAAAAATTAATGGACTCATATCCACCCTTTTAAACCATTATCAAATCATGAAACTCTAAAAATGGTGGAAACATGCCTATCATTCAAAATGGTGTATCCTCTTACAACATGAGATGACTTACATATCCAAACACCTTGAAGCACTAAAAAAATAATATTTATAATTATATAAGGAATCCAACATCATCTAGAATCAACCTTATTAATTGGTTTGTACATTTTTGTCCAAAATGGAGTAAAACATATAGGGTGCATAGATTAGAAAAACATAGTCAACTTGTAAAGGATGGTTCATAAATCATGGTTGAAAAATATTCTAAATATTTTTATTTAAATTTATATCTTTTATTTTATTGTCACTTCCCAAAATCGTTTGACCTAGAACCTCTTCTACTGACTGTACCAAACATGAACCTATTGATCACTTCTACATGTCTAAAAGGACAAGAAAAGAATAGAATGGTTTTGGGATTTTATTATCACTTTTAAAGTGTGTCAAGTATTGATATGAGTGTGAGTAAAATTAATATATGTTCCATGACCTTCTCCCATGGGCTATACAAGTGCCAAATCCCCTTTTTCAGTTAGTTTCTTGAATTTTAGTTAGATAATTTGCAAGATTATGATTGAACTAACATTATTAATACTAAATCTAACATTTTTATTATTTAAATGAAAATAGGACACATATACACATTTACAACCATTCCACTTGCATTTATGACCCCTAAAAGCCCACTAAATGATCCAAAATGATAAATACACTTATTAGACCATGACTAAGGCTAAAAAGGCATTAAATAACATCAAACGGATTATAATATACCCTATGAAAAATTATTATACCCATAAAACATATAAAAAGTCAATTTTTTACCTATAAGGGTCCCAATTTGACTTGTAGTGTCAAATTTGGTCAATAAATTGGTGACTCATAGGGGTAGTATGTCTGCTATACTAATTAGACTAGTAGCCTTATTAGTCCATTGGGCTTAAAGAGTCATATAAATTTTTAGACACAATAAGAGTAATTTGACTACAATATTTGATCAATACAAGACTAATTAACTACATCAACCACACAAATCAAAGGACACACACAAAACAAAACAAACTTATTAACAAGACACACACACATGTGCTCAAGGAACTTAGGGGAATTAAAAAAACTATTATGCACAAATAGAAACTAATCATACCTCCTTTTCAAGATCAACATTAAATTTTTTTGAATATTCTTCTTCATGATATGAGTCATAGTGCCAAGAATGTTTCTCTTTGAACTGGATGCTTTGTAGATTAGACCTATTCCTTAGCACTTCACTTGATCTGATCTCAAGTAAATAATCCTTAAATAGGTCTCAAATGTGTATGTATGTATATATATATATATATATATATATATATATATATTCCTCTTAAACTTGTAAACATAACTCATACTTCTTCCCACTCTTCATCTCATGGTCAACTTGCATCTTCTTTATAGGCATGGATTCAAGAGGATTGGTTTTTTGTTCTTTAGAAGATTGAGGCCAATAAGAGCTTGTTCCATCATTCAAAAGATGATGTGTTTATCTCAAATGGTTAATATGATGATATCCAATATTTATTATTTCAAACATGTCATCATGATATGCATATGCCTCTTGTAATGAAATATTTAAAAAGCTACCTTTTCTTTGCATACTCACTTGAGTGCCAAGGCTGCCTTCTCCATCTTTGAATAGATCATATCCTTCTTAAAAAGGAGTATAACCTATTATAATATTTATAAAAAAATCATCCCAAGGCTTATTAGGAAATTTTTATTTCCCATTCATTGTATCTTTCATAGTGATGGAAGAACCAATGATCATTTTTCCCTCTTTGGCAACAGGAAAACAATATTCCACACCAACCCAATATGAAGATTTAACATAAGATCCACCTCTTATTTAGAATTTATAAACTCTTGAGGGATCTAAAGCTTCATCTAAATCTCTAAAAAAATAATTTGGTTCTCAAGGGCTACAATATATTCAATCTCCTTCTTTGTGATTCCAAGAATAGGCATCTTGAAGTCATGTGACTTAGTCTAATGAAGCTGCTAAGGAGATATGATTTATTCAAGCAAGAGTTATAATTTTTTATCAACCAAATACTAATATTTATGTTCCCATACCAAAGGTACATAAATTAAAAGGGTTATGGGGTGAGGACAAGATTAACTAGTTGGTGGAGGTGGCACATAGAACTCAAAATCAAATTGAGAGTTAAATGTAGGGGTTTCTTTTGGAAGCTCTTAAGGAAGGGGAGGTATACCTTGGGATAAAATATCTTGTTTTTATTATTTAAATTTTAAAATAACTTCATTAACATCTTATATATCTTTAAAAATCTCTTGAGGAAGGTTAGATGGGGTGTATTTAGGCATAAGATCTTCTTTTGGCTCTAAACCTTCCATCACACCTTGACTTAGCACTTTCATCCTTGATTGTAACTCTTTAATTTGCTTGGATAGGTTATATAGGAAAATTAATTATTTAATTTTATATGCATAATCATGAGGATGAATATTACAATAAATCTAACATGGAAGAAAAGAAGTCTCTTGAGGAAGGGTGGGAGGGTCTTGCATAAGATTAAGCTCTTACTCAACTTCACACTCTTCATCAAGGCTTATATCCTCATTATTTCCCCATGACTCCACTATATTATTAGATATTAGTATTTTAGTACTATGAGTCTCTTCTTGAGTTATTTATGCACTCTAAGGAGTAGATTAAGTGTTTAATAAACTTGGGATCTCTTTAGGCTTAGATTCTTCAACTTGGAATCTCATATCTAGAGGTCATTTCTTGAGGTGGGAATGTAATTGGAGAGGGAAATGAGGGATTTAAATCCACTTATTTTGTTTATGATATGTAATTCTACATCTGCATATTATCTAACTCAATCTGCCTATCAATATTTGCTTTAAAAATAAGGTTTCTCTTTTCAACTCTCTCTTCCAACTGATTGGAAAAAAGATGACTTTGATAAGTTTGATTGGGATCATGAGTAGGGGTCAAATATGACTGATAGAAAACTTGAGGATGTGGATATAAATTTTGATAGGTTTGTTGAGGTTGTCTCTCATGAACTTTTAGCCTATCTTCCAAGGATGAAACTAGGCCACTCATATCTAGCATCTCACTTGTGAGCCTTTACCAATTGGCTCTCTCAATAGTTATCCACTCTCTTTTGAATAGCTCTAATGCATATTTCACCTTATGAATAAGATGACTAGGAACTTCTTGACCATATCCCCTTAGAGGATTAAGATCCAAAATATACTTCTCATATCCCAAAAGAGTTTGTTTGAAAGTGGAAATGGATTAATTATAGAAATGACTAGGTTGACGAGGAGCAAGATATGGATAACACTACTTGTAGGGATGATACACTTCATGAATGGGGTGATACACTTCATGTATGAGCTGATACACTTCATGTTGTAGTTGGTAAGGATCATGATAGGGCTGATAGGGGATGTTATAGGCTTGATATACCTCACCAACTTGTGTAAAACAAAACACAACACCAAAGTCAACCATGGAACTTCATTAAAAGAAAGAACACAAAGAAATATATTACCAATAATAATAAAAAGTAAACCTAGGCTAATGGACCAGCTGATGTAACTTTAGAGTCACCATTGATGCTTAGATAGATGCCTTTAAATGTTGATTATTGAAAGACAACACCAAAAATCTTTCAACCTCTTGGACTAAGAGTCTCATCGGGCATGCCAAAAAAAATTATCACTTGGATTTTCACCCTTTTCAAAGATGTCCAAGCTATCCTCATCCAAGTGGCATAATTGAAACACCTCTAGGCTTATGGATAGCCTAAAGATGAGGTGAATCTCTAAATAGGGCTAGATACCTTGATGTACCAATTTGGATCACTACTACACCTAAACTTTGTGAGGGAAAATGGAGAGAGAAAAATGAAATAAAACTATCCTAAGGGAGGTGATACACTAAATAATTTTATGACTTCCAACTATATGCATGTTACACATGAAACCAAGAGACTAACCAAACATACACTTCTCCAATCTGCATCTTCTCACATCAATATTACATTATGAGGTTATGGATGAATGTTTAGGCTATGAGGACTAGACAAGAGGCCTTGAATGGAACTAGTGATTATAATAACGCACTCAACCTTGACACTTTATAGAACACTTCACATTCCCTACAAGAAGAATCTTTCTAGCTGCAAATAGGTGAGAGAATGAAAAAATGCTAAGGAAATAACAAGTCATCACTAAGAAAAATCAATCATCCAAGTAAAAACACTATGAATAGTTATGGAAGAGGTAAAAATCAATATCATTATTTATCAAATGGTATGAAAATGATCACGTCTTTGTCATACTCAAGTGGGGCATATGTTATAAAGGACAAAATGGCTAGTTTTTATAGAACTTAAGAGAGAGAGGAGAAGAGAGAATTCCAAAGGTCACAAGGATAATTGTTAAGATGAGAGAATTAGTTACTTGTGCATGAAAATAGGTTGTGAAATGAGAAATTTAAGGTCAAAAAGCACAAGTGTCCATATAAGGCCTAAAATTCATGAAAAATGGCATGAAACTGCTTGTGTTGGCTTAAAAAATTGTCTTCATGATTCACCTAAATTTGAACATCCCAAAACTGATTAAGGATAGGTCTGATGATTATAATGAAGTGTAAGTATTTCATAAATGCCTATCCATGTATTGTTTTTAGTCTTAATCATCTGACATAATCTAGAAATGAGATATCACCATTTGCAGTCTAATAAACTCTTCCTTCATGTACCCTACAAACTTGGATTAAAAAAGGCATCAGTTTCTCATGAAAAGATGTACAAGGTAGTGCATTATAATTTTAAATTCCCTTCATGGCCTTAGAGGCATCAGTCACACCTTAAAATCACTCCCACTTAGAGTTTTCACACTTCTCACCACCATGTTCACTATGCCAGTTTTGATTGGCTGAGATGAGAGCTCTAGTTGAAGCACTTAGTTGTTTTTACAAGGCATAAAATTTTCATATGGAGTTATAATAAGTCTCTATCTTCCTCTTAAACTTGATTACATCTCTAGAGACCTCCTACAACCTGAAAAACACATAAGAGTCAAAAGTACCCTATTTTTTACCCTATCTATATAATTAAATACAAATTAGAAGGGTGGAGAGTATATTAAGAGAGTATTATAAAACCTCCAATCATAATCCTTGGAAAACTAGTCCGTTTGGATTCATTTTCAACCTCATTTTCTTAAACTAGTCACTAACAAGGGTTTTGGAGGGTTTAGGCCTATTTTACCCTCTTAGGCTTTGTTCATTATAACTTTACATTAAAATTTCAGAAAAATTCCACAATAATTATCTTTAATAACCCTTATAACACATATAAACCTCTTGGATATCCATTCAATGTGCCAATAGAGATATGAGCATTCAAATTTAACATATCGAGCTCTTTCCTTTCATCTACACAGGCCTAATGTTGCCTTTGGGCCAAAAAGGGATTCCCATAAAACTTACCTACCTTAAAAAAGTTTTATCACCTCTATAGTGACCCTATTAAAACTATACAATTATTTGGAAATCTCACTTAGATCTAGAAATGAAAGTGACCTCTTGTTTGGGCTCTAGGCATAACCATACCTCATGAACCTGTCTACACTTTTGAGGGTCTAGACCTTTATGTTGGTATTCCTCCCTCTATTATTGGTTCGTAATGATATATTTTCTATCATATAACTCACCAAACCTTATTCCAAGGTTGTCTGATCTCTTAGTCTATCCCTTTCTCTCCATTTGATAAGACTGTAGGGTTTATGTATAGAGGAAGTGCCCTCTATCTAAGACAAAATAGATGGAACTTCCCCTATTTGTCTAGACAAAAAAAAATGGATGAGTATACCCAAGTGGTTAGGAAATTATACACAAAAAATCATCTTATTAGCATGTCATTTGACCATGTAATTATTTCAAAAACCAAAACAAACTTTTATGAAGACAAACTACATACAATTTAGAAGGCTAACTGTGCATTACTTGGTTTGAACTCTTTCTTGTTCATAATTTCATTGGAGAGAGAAATTTAAAGGTATAAACATAAATTTGGATATTTTTTAAACTTTTTTATCATTCCAACTTAGTACATACCCTTGATACTCCTAACTCAGTCAAAACTGAGTTTTAACTCTTGACTGTATTTCCTATTTTGAATTCAAAAGTGGTTCATGTAAGTGCATGTTTGCTCAGTTGGACCTTGATATTAATTTTTAAAGACCCTTTTTGAATATTTGAGGTCAATTACTAATGATTTTAACCTGTGTATCATGTTTAGACAATGCCAACCACATCCCCTTTTATGCTCATTGCCTTTCTCAGTCAACACAGTAAATTATGTTGTGAAAGGTGAAATGCTGTAGGTGGAGATTCTTCTCTTGAAAGGTTACACATCATTATAAAATATCATGAAACATTTGAAAACATCTCACATTTTATAACCTTATTGATTCCATCTCAAAACTCCATCTTGGACTATGTGCTCTTACAATCAACTTAGGTGTGCATTTTATGGTGAAAATGACACCTATAAGTGTTAATGAGACTCAAATCATTGCATATAAACTCCTTTTTATGATTCTTTATGTCAAAAATGGTACTTTAAACTATTTGGAATAGTCTATCATGGTGACATAGTCTATATTTGCAACTTTGGTTGAAGGGTCTATTCGGAGCTCTATCCTGTAGATTTCACTGCCTAAATTTAGTGCTTAGAAAGGCATACTTGAGGATTATAACAACCAAAGTCCATCAAACCTATTCCATCCAGACTTTTCCAATTTTTTTCTTATGTAGGGGTTACAAGGTATACCCATATATATTCAACTCCTTTAGCATCCCTATTACTAGTTATCAACAAAACACTAAAGCACTCTATTTTATGCTTTTAGGGATTTGATCCTTGAATCAGTCATATTATGATTTGAAAGTATTCTTAACTATAATTTTCCCATTTAACACTTCAAGTAGGTTTTTTATGGCTAATTTAATCTACCAATATTCTAAGGAAATATTTTTTCATACTCTAACCTCCCTTGCAAGGACTTCAATGCCTCTATTAGTAGCACCTGTAGGTGGTTATTGTTAATACAGATAGAGAATGCAAAACTATAGGTAGTGAGCATCACATTTTATCTCAATAGGTCCTAGGGTTATCTCAATGCCTTCGAATTAACTCCTCACACTTTAAAGGAATTAAGATCACCATTAGGGCTCTCATGTTTATCATGACATTATCATGAGAGGTTGTAGATGCATGGTGAGCTACATATAGGCAATGAACATGAGATAGTCTATCTATTGAAATAATCTACCTAATATAGTCAATTAATCTCCCATAAATGGTGTTTCAATGAAACTCCAGGATGCTTCAAACTCAAAACAAGCTCTTACACTTCCTTTTGAATGTTGAAAGCCCTCCATAAAATCACCTACAGGTGTATTTTCCTATCATATGACTATATGGGTGAATGTATAGACTATCATAGTCATCTTTTAACAAGTGAAAATATTCCTTGATTACTAATACCATTATAATGTGTTCAATGTTTAATGAAATATAGCACAACTCCATATATGTGTCTCAGATCTTTGTACACTTCCCTTGGTTGACTAATATGATAGTTGGCTACAAACTAGTTGTATGATAGTTATGGTTACAAAATCATGGAATGTTTCCTTTGAGGATGAAATTAAAATTTGAGGAGATTTATAGTATATTAAAAACATGGTAATGGACTCATCTCCACCCTTTGAAACCATTATCAAAGCATGAAATTATGAAAATGGTGAAAACATGCCTATCATTTAGAATGGTGTATCCTCTTGCAACATGAGATTATTTACATATCAAAACACCTTGAAGCACATAAAAAATCATATTATAATTATATAAGTAATCCAACATAATATTGAATAAACCTTAGCAACTAGTTTGTACAGACTTGTCAAAAATGGAGCAAAACTTATATGGTGCATAGATTGGCAAGCAAAAAAACATAGTCAAATTATAAAGGATATTAATAAATCATGGTTTACTTATATTATAACAATATTTTTGAAATGGATATCTCTAATTTTAATATCACCTCCCAAAATAATTTGACTTGGAACGTCTTCTACTGGCTGTACCAAGCATTAACTTGTTGATCACTTATGTATGTCTAAAAGGGAAAGAAAGGATTAGAATGGTTTTGGGAAATTTTTATCACTTAAAAATAATACCAAGAATTTATATTAGTGTGATTAATATTAATAGATGTTACATGACCTTATCTCATGTGTCACCTTCTCCCATGGGTCGTACAAGTGCCAAACTCCCTTTTTTCAGTTAGTTTATTGAATTTTAGTTAGATAACCTACAAGATTATAATTTAAATAACATGAACAATAGATAATATGACCTATTTGATGATTTGAAGGAAAATAGGACACATAGACACCTTGAGAATCATGCCACTTTCATTTATGACTCCTAAAAGCCCACTAAATGACCCAAAATGGAAAATAAACTTATTTGACCATGACTAAGTTAAAACAACATTAAATAACATAAAAATGTATTATAAAATACCCTATTACAAATTATTAGACCCCTAAAACATCTATAAATCCAATTTTTTACTTATAGGGGTCCTAATTTGATTTATAGGGTCAAATTTGGTCAACATGTCTTACTAGAGTATTTATGGACTTTAAATTTCTATGATCAACATATTTTTGACTTATGGTAATGTAGATTGGTCAACACCTTTGTATAATATAAATTCTAATTCTCTACTAACCAATGCTCCAATTTAATCACACTTTATCACTACTTCATTGGTGATTCCTTTAGCTTGATATTTCATATTGTATATGAGTAGGTACTTCTCTGAGTCCACAGACCCATCATAAAGAGCTAGGTGGGTTAGTTCTCCCAATTGAGCTGGCATAGTGGGGTTTCCTATAGGTATCATAGTTTATTTTATTGCAATAAACATTAGGTATGGTTGTGGTTTTAGGGACTCTATATAATTTGGGGTGCCTCCTAGTCTGGTAGTGGTTGTGATGTCTCCTCTAGTTCTATAGATGTGGTAGTTGTAGATATATCTCCATAATTTCCTTCTTCATCTTATAATATTTGAATTTCTGTAATGAATTCCTCAACCTATGCAAGAATTAGAGGATTTATCTCTGTATAAAGTATTGTTCTTATGTTCTTCTTCTATTGGTCTAAAAAATTCTAAGCAGCTTCATGATATGCAAGCTTTTGTACTTTTAGAGTTTTTCTATAAAATTCTTCTGGAATTGGTACTTGAAAAGTGTCATCATCTAAATATCTATAGTAATTACTATGGTTTTAAAAAAAATGGGTTTGGGGCATATATGCTTCCTTGGGAAATGATCCTTACCTCTAAATATGTACCTCTCAAAACTTGAAACTCTATGATGTTTGTAACTATAAGGTAATATTTGATTTTATTTCTAAACTATCCTTCCAATAAAATATGAACTTTTACCAATTTATTTTAATTCTATACTACTACCTTATTCTTTTATCCATGCTAAATCCTCATCACTTCCTTGCACTCTATCTTTGCTTTGCTTAGGCTCAATCTTTCTTCACCTCACACTTCTCCTTGTCATATCCTTTTATCCAAATCATCAATGCTACTACTACTCCTAATCATATTCTTAGATTCTTAAAATGCACTATGTTTATTCCATATCCTCTATTATTGTAACTCTCTTTCTAGCTCCAAAGTTTTATTATGGTCCTTTTCCTATGGATTCTCCATGTTTGACCCTGTTTCAAGATCCATCTTTTTATCTTTTATTCATTTTCCCTTATATCGCACCCATACCCATGGCACTTGAAGCTAATATTCCATATGATAAGGAATAGGTATCATCTCTTTCTCCATATCTAGCTTCTTAATGAATGTAAGAAGTTTCTAAATGAATTTTCATCTTATCCCTCTCATATATAGATCCTTTTCCACTTTAAATGCTACATAGACTTGTACTAATTTTTTTTGATATACCCATCAATGGTCAAATCCACCTAGTGATCTATCGCATGGGTCCAATGGGTGTTTATAGCCTATAACTATTCAATATTCTCCTTAGACCACATAATTTTAGAAATCACATGAGATCTAAAATAATGATGTTATAGATGAGCCAACTAGTCAGCTAATAATCAAGGGAATTCACACTAGAATATCTCATAAATTTCACCATAAATATGTTCCTACACAATATTTTGTTTATAACACCCTATTTTCTAAGCTTCATTTTGTTCAAACTTGACTATTTTCTGATCTGTCCAGTATTACACATCTATTTAACTAGGAAACCACATTAGCATATCCTCAATAGTGAGTTTCACATTCACCACACCATTGTTGGTAGAGGTTTTTGGGATCACCAAAACATGCTAATTATAGGGATAATTCCTATGATTTGAGGAAGAGCTTATAGGAAAGGAAAATCATTACTCAGTATTTAGCTTCTATCCTAGGATCACAGAGGTTTATACAATCTTGAGTAATCCTATGACTATCTACTTTGACAGATATTTAATGGTAAACTTAGATATGATGACATAGTTTTCAAACTTTTCAAGAAAATATCTTTCTATTCATTAATATAATAAGATTTTTAATAGAAAAAAGTAATTTTCATATGGTTATAGAAGAAGATTATAAATTCATGAGTTATTATGTAATATCACCCAAATTCACAATGGGAAGATAATATCAATTAGAAGATAAAACCATTTTCATAAGAGATAGTCTTGTAACACATATCATTACCCAAAAGATATATCTCACATAGGAAGCATAGATCTATTATAATAACCATCAAATACTAAATTTTCTTACAATATTCATAATATGAAGCACTTGTTACACTTTAATTCTAGATATCCTAGGATTTACACAAAAATGTATGTATATAATATTACCCAATACTATCCAACACTATCTAACATGTTCTACTATAATCCATAGGAATGTATAATCCTAAAAATTATATTTTTATAACTATGAAGTTTGTATTTGGTGTCTAGGTATGTCAACCTATATTTTATTTCTAAATATTCCATGTATGTGATCCCAAATAAAAATATAATATCTTTGAAACAATCTTGTAGATTAACTGGTAACCAAAAAGAAACCATGACCCCTATCGATGTGACGCATTCATAGTGCAATCAATTAGTGTACACATTCCCCAGCTAACACCATTTAAATTCATTGTCAAGATTATCTTTAAGGACTTTTTATAAGGTTATTATACTAATAAAATTGGCCAATAAGATAAACCATCATTGCATATGATTCTTAATAAAACTTATTACAATTAACATGCACTATGTAATTTATTCTTCAACATGATGCATAAAAAATATATTTATAATAACAAATTGTCATGATGATACTACAATTTTTTCCCTTAACTTTCATGCATAATCAAGAATGAGTATTAATTTTAAATCATTGAATCAAAAGAAAATTGGAAACTAATGTAATTCATATATATTATTCACACAATGTTTTTCCATTCTATAGTAAAAATAAATATTTCAAAACTTGAAGTATTATAATGTAGTCATAAATGCCATTTTAATGCAATGAGTATCACTTGATACCACCCTATCCTTAACTTATCCCTAAAGCTATGTTATGGCCTACTTTGATCCTTTTATAGGTTTTATATGTGTCTAGCCTATGCCCAAATATACTAACAGCCACTTTAATCCATCACCTAGGTATCCCTAATCCTTTTTCACACGTGTTAGCCTCCTAAACAATAGTTTGGCCCCATTAGTCTATAACACGGTGTGCTATTGGCAAAGGGAGAAATTATAATGAACCTTGTCACCCATTTCCCCTAATTAATATATTTTCACTTTTTGAAGTGTTTTAAGGTTGGCTTAGACTCATTTCATCTCTCAACAAACATTAGAACACTATATATACACCACTCTCATTCATTTATTAGATATATGGAATTTATCATCAAAAATTTTAGAAAAAGTTTTGAAAATTAAGGTTAATAATCCTTATCTACCCCTATTTTTGCATACATCCATCTACAACATCCTAGAGTTTAGTTTTACTCAGGTTTCCTATCTCAATTCACACTCAAAGTATTCAATTGGCATTCATACTCATGCATACTAACATCACTCTAACTTGCATCAACACTTAGTTAGGAGAACTACAATAAGATTGATCACCTTTCTAGGTATTGGTATATAGGAAACAGTCAACACATATGGTGTTGAGGTCACACCTAACCTACCCTAATAACACCACTCTCCTTCCACTTGTGTTCATCAAAACCCTAGTAAGAATGGAGGCTTAGGGTTTCATAGTGAAACCAATCGAAGTGTATAATAGATGATGATCTATGTCTTAGTCATATATGCATATGACTCAAAAAAGTGAAGGTTTGCCCATTATTTCACTATTTTACCTACACACACTCATTAACATTGCATAGAAGATCTATATCATAGTACACTTTTGGAAAAAAGGGACACAATATTAGTTGAAGAGGATTCCAACACTTATTATTCATTGATGACACTTTTCCCTACTCTTGCATCACTTCCCAACCCACCACTTGTTTGTCTTAGTCATATTTTATAGCTAAGTACACCTTTTCTAATTCATTACTAGTTATAGAATATTCAAATAAATCAATGTTAAAGAAATAAGTGGTTGTTGATACTTTAGTATTCTAATCCCTAATTTATTAATCAGTTATTTATCAACCTAGATTTACATTCCATAATCCTAAAAAGGATAAATCATTTGGTAAATCTAACTTAATTTTAATAGTACCCAAACCCTAGCCCTAGATGCTCTTAGGGTTTGTATCCTTCCATTTTTTATGCTCAATAATTAGTATTAAAATCTCAGATATGATTCATTATTTTATTTCTACAATCTTTCATAGATTTAATTTCTTCAAAGGTTCAAAATATACAAGTTTTTATTTTCCTACTTTAGAACTTACAATGGTAGAATTTGATAAATGATTTGATGAGAATAATAAGAGATAATTGAAAATATGCAATTATAAGCATTCAAATATGCAATATGACCTTTTATTCAAGAATATATTATAAATTCTATTATAGGTCAATCCTCAAATGCACATATGTTAATATTGTTACACCTATTATGGGAGCAACTCAAATTCTACAATAACATATTATAACTAGGCAAATCTCACTAGTGGAAACACCTCCTATGGATATTACACATTCTTCTTCTCTAGATATAAAATCCCTTATACATGAGATATATTCTCTATAGGCCAAGGTGTTACATCTTGATAAGGATGACACTAGAAGATCTCATGCCTTGGACTCTTGTGTTCTCCTACATACACCATTAGCACAACATATAGTGGTAACTCCTTTGCCATCTAGATTTTTGGCACATAAGATTACTCTATATGATGGTAAGGGTGATCCAAGGTATCATATGTGCACTTTTCACATATCGTGTTTAGACTACATGTCCAATGATTGGCTAATAACTAAGTTATTCCCTTGTAGTTTAAAGTACTATACATTATAATGGTTTTATGATATCCCTAATCAGTCTATTACAACATTTAATCAACTCACAAAAATGTTTTTGGAATATTTTTTAATCAAAATTAGTGACAAATTTTCCTATGCTCAAGTTACTTAGCTAATTCAAAAATATAATGAGCTAATAACTGAGTATGTATTGTGATACAAAACCATATTAGCAAAGATGACTATGTTAAGAAAGAAAAACATTCCTACATGTGCAAGTAAATAAAAACTATAGAAATAAAACAAGCTACACAAAAAACATAAATAAGAGAGACAAAACATAACACTAGATATACATGGAAACCTTATCAAACTAGCTAGGGAAAAAACATGGGGCAAAGGTAGCATGTAGACTTCATATTCCATCAGTAAATCTCTCTTCTATACATCTCCTCTCATCAACTTCTTTCTATCACTAATAAACCAAACACTTAGGTGAGAGAATATTACAACCAAACTTTCCATGCTCTAACCTCCAATATGGAACATGCATCTCTTATAATGATAATATCCATAGTATCCAATGTATATCTAGTAACTTCTACCTCTATCTCCATGAGCTCAGCTAATAAGCCTCTAAACTCCATCGCCAAGGATCCATTCTATGCACCTAGGTGAGCCAATCACAATAGACTTCCAAAATTCTAACCTATAACCTTCATGTTATGCTTATAATCCAAGCATCTAGGTGAGTTAGGTATACAAGCCTTATAACTCCAACATCCTATCATGTAAGCATAAACTTGAAAGGATCCAAGTGATCCACTAATTGGATAACCACTATAGAGTAAATAATACTTTATAAAATTTTACAATAGACAAAGAGAAAGGAGAGATAAAATGTGGCACCATATTACACATGGGATCAAAAGTAAACACTAGAGCCTCACATGCACCCATGTGCATAAGTCACAAGGGATCTCATGTACCTTGGATAAAAATGAACCCCACTTGATTGATTAATAATGACCAAATAGTAAAGATTCTTGTCTCCATGTGAAAGATCAACAAAGTAAGTCCACTAATTTAGACAAGATCAATTCATTCCATGTGACTCATATAAATGCACCACACTCACCCATGTGAGGGAAATTGACAATAAAAATCATCTTGTCTCCTTCCCATGTGCACAAAATGGAATCCAATCCCCTTTTTGACTTCTTCACACATGTGACTCCTAGGACCACCAAACATGGCATCCCACACCATGACCTTAAAATCATAACTCCAAGACAAGCCCATGTGACACACCAAGGATAAGACCCATGTCCTCAAGTGGAGTGTTATGCCCCATACTTATCACGTCAGCATGATCACACTTGAAACCCACCATGGGACCCACTACCACATCACCTTATTTCCACATCACTTGCATACCACACTCGCATGCTATGTCACCTCAGATCCACCTCACCTACCTAGTCAGCAATGCCACCTCATCCATGAATAGTGCATGTAAATAGTACTCATGAATAGTGACTTGTGAATAGTGGCTTCACACCCAAAAATATCCCACATGAATTCTTTTACATAGTACTTTAAAAAACCTATATTTTCTACTAACCAACTATTGCCTAGCTACTATCAATGCCAATGCCCATTGTTTCTTCACAATAAGCCCAGTAGAATTTTTCTCCACTACTAAAACTTCTATACCCTGACTGACTTTGTCAATATATGCTTCTCCAAATTAAATGTTATCAAATTTAAGTGACTCCCACTTGACCACAAACCCATCCTTCTTCCAAGGAATCCACCATGAACCACTCACTAATCCCATAGCTTGGAAGTACTTGGTCTAGTGTACGAGATGGATTCATGAAGATTTTCTTACTCTAAATGAATATAATACATAGGAAAACCATCTCCTCATCTTTTAGGATACTCTATAAGACAAATAATAAACCAAGAAGAAGAGGGATACTTTCTTCATTAATTTCATGTCCACTATACATATTCATCCTTGGTTTGATCCTTCATCTTCTCCTAGTCACCCAAGCCATCTCACCATTGATATTCATCACATTTGGGGTTGAAACTAACATGTCATAAATCCTTAGCATTAACCTTTACTAAACCTTGGCTCTCCATGAAGGTGCCATTGTAATCCATTCACAAGTCTACTTTAGCCTATACAGTCTTCAATATACAAACCAACAACTCTTTGCCTCAACCTCATAACCTCTTGGCTACTCCATATCATCATGAGATCACCATGTAGGAATGATGATTTCACATCCCATTGCTCCAACCATGAACAAAAAGGTATGCACACTACATTCATGATAGTAGTCTACAACTAGAGAGAATAACTTACAAAGATCAACACCTACCTTCTATGTGTAACAAACTACTACCCACCATGATCAACATAGTACCTATCAATAGTTATTGGGAATCCATCACACTACTCAGTGCATCATAGTCCATACTAAGTTTTAAATCACCAAATATATAGTCAATATTTATCCTTCTCTATGACATGTCCAACCAAAATCATGTGCAAAGTTACTCCATGCATTGGTTCACTTTGGCTACTCACATCAACTACAATACAACCCTCATGGCTACTCACTTATGCTACATCATAACCATCAAGCACTTCACTCAATGTATCTCCAAGTCTATAATATATTCAATAATGGTCTTATTCTTCTATGGAACCTCATGTCTCTAATTATTCTCCTCTATCCATCAACTACTCCATTAGGTATAGATTCAAGTTTCTTGTACCTCCTCTACATGCATTTCTAAACATCTCAACCAACATGTTTTGGTATTAAGATCTCATAACTTATATATCCTTCTCCATCTAAGAACCAAAATAAGGCACATGCCTTGTCATCACCCTCCATCTACACCAATGTAGACTAGCTTGCTCTACCATAAACTACATAGTTATTTTTTCAATAGGAACATTGTGTTTGTGTTGATCCATCTAGTAAAACTTGTTCAACTTCTTTTTTGCATTATCCATATGCATCTCTCACAAAGAGATTCCTATCATCAAAACTTTTTCCTTTTTTTAATTTATATCTTGGTCTCTCCACTTGTAGCTCCCACTTACACAAACTAGCAAAAAATCATGTCTTTGATACCACTTGTTAAGAAAATAAACATTCATACATGTGCAAGTAAATAAAAATTATGGAAATGAAACAAGCTACACCCAAAAAAAAATAATAATAATAGGAGAGTCAAACCATAACACCAAATATACGTGGAAACCTTGCTAAACTAGATATGGAAAAACCATAGGGTAAAGGCAGCATCTAGACTTCATATTCCATAATTAATCTTTATTTTACACATATCCTCTCAGTAAATCCTTTCTAATGCTAACAAATAATACACTCAGTGAACAAATCTTACAACCAAGATTTCTATTCTCTAACATCCAAGATGCAACATGTTTCTCTTATAATGCTAATATCCATAACATCTAAGGGAGATCCAATAGCATCTACCTCTATCTCCATGAGTTGAGATAATAAGAATCTACGATCCATCTCCAAGGATCCATTCCATGCACCTAGGTGATCCAAGCACAATAGAATTCAAAATCTATAACCTTCAACATGCATGTGATGCTTATAACCCAAGAATATAGGTGAGTTATGCATATAATCCTTTCTAACTCCACCCCCCAATCATGCAAGCACAAACTTGCAAGGATATAAGTGATCCATTGATTGGATATCCAATACATAATATTAAATCATGATTTATGGCACTTTACAATAGAGAAAGAGAAAAGAGAGATAAAATATGGTGCCATATTCCACATGGGCTCAATATTAAACACTATAGCCTCACATGAACCCATATGCATAAGTCATAAGGCATCCCATGTACCTTGGATAAAAATTCACCCACTTGATGGATGAACAATGAACAAATAGTAAACATGCTTGTCTTCATGTACAAGGTCAACAAATTAGGTCCACTACTTTAGACAAGATCAAGTCACTCCATGTGAATCATAGAAATGTGCCCCCTCACCCATGCAAGGGCAATAAATAATAGGAATCATCTTATCTCTTTCCCATGTTCACAAAATGGAATCCAATATCCTTTTTGACTTATTCACACATGTGACTCATGGGACCACCAAACATGGAATCCCACACCATGACCTTATAATCATAACTATAAGACAAGCCCATGTAACACACCAAGGACATGACCCATGTCCTCAAGTGCAATGTTATGCCTCACACTTTTCACATCAACATGATCACACTTGGGACCCACCATGGTCCCCACTACCACATCACATTCCTACCACATCACCTTCATGCCACACCTACATGCCACATCACTTGGGATCTATCTCACATTTCCTAGCCACCATTACCACCTCATCTATGAATAATGATCCATGAATAGTGTATGTGAATAATACTTATGAACAGTGACCTATGAATAGTTTCTTCACACTTAATAATCTCCCACTTGAATTCATATACATAGGAATTTAAAACACCTATGTTTTCTACCAACTAGATACCACCCAACTACTATCAATTCTAATGCCCACTACTTCTTCACAACAAGCCCAATAGAAATTTTATGCACTACTAAAACTTCTCTACCCTGATTGGACTTGTCAACATCTACTTCTCCAAATAAAATTTCATAAAATTGAAGGGAATCCCACTTCACCATAGGCCTATCTTCATTTTTAAGGATTCCACCATGAACCATTCACTACTCTCACTACTTAAAAGTATTTAGTCTAGTGCACACCATAGCTTCATGAGGAATTTACTACTCTAGAGGAATATAATACATAAAACAACCATCTTCTCCTCCTCTATGATACTCTATAAGACAACTCATAAAACCACAAGAAGAGGAATACTTTCTTCCTTGATTTCATGTCCACTATGCATCTTCATCCTTGGTTTGTTCTTTCATCTCTTCCTAGTCACCTAAGGCATGTAGCCTTTAATATTTATCACATTCAGGCCTAAAAACAACATATAATCAATCCATATAAAAAACCTCTACTAAATATTATCTCTCCATGAAGTTACCATTGTACTCCATCTACACGCCTACTTCAGCCCCTACAGTCTTCAATCTACAAACTAATAACTCTTTATCTCAACCTCATATCCTTTTGGCTAATCCATCTCATCATGAAATCACCATGTAGTAATGATGCTTTCACATCCCATTGATCCACCCATGCAAAAAAAAAGTTCACACCTCACTCATGACATTAATCTACAACTAGAGAGAAGAACCCACAAAATTCAACACCTACCTTCTACATGTAGTAAATCGCTACCCACCATGATCAATATGGTACCCATCAATGGTCTTGGGAATTTATTTCACTGCTTAGTGCATCAAAGCACCTATTAATTTTTTGAGCCCCAAATATACAATAAATATGTATCCTACTCTACAACATGTCCAACAAAAATCATGTGTGGAGTTACTCCATGTATTGGTTCACCTTGGCTCCTCACAATGCAACCCTCCTAGCTACTCACTTTTACTACATTGTAATCATCAAACACTTCAATTAATGACTCTTTAAGTCTCTACAAAATTCAACATTAGTATTATTCTTCCATAGAATTTCAAGTCTCAAATTTTTATCCTCCATCCATCAACCACTCCATCAGGTACAAATTTAGCCTTCTTGTACTTCCTCCTCTACATGCATTTCTAAACATCTCAGCCAAAATGTTATGGTATTAAGATCCCACAACCTATATCACCTTATTAGATGAGAACCATAAGAAGGCACATGCCTTGTCATCACCCTCCGTATACACCAATGGAGACTAGCTTGCTCTACCACAAGCTACATAATTGCTTCTTCAACAAGAACATTGTGTTTGTGTTGATATGTCTAATAAATCTTGTTTAACTTTTTTTTTTCCATTCTCCATCTACATCTCCCATAAAGAGAAATACCTAATATAATTTTTTTCCATTTTTTTAATTTATACCTTGGTGTTTCCATCTATATCTCCCACTTTCACAAACCATCCAAAAACCACGTCTCTGATACCACTTGTTAGGAAAATAAACATTCCTACATATGCAAGTAAATAAAAATTTTAGAAATAAAATGAGCTACACAAAAAATGTAAATAGGAAAGACAAACCATAACACCAAATATATGTGGAAACCCTACTAAACCAACTAGGGAAAAACCATGGGGAAAATAAATCAGTTAGACTTCATATTCCATCAACAAATCTCTCTTCTACACATCTCCTCTCATCAACTCTTTTCTAGTGCTAATGAACCAAGCACTCAGGTGAGTAAAGATTACAACCAAGCTTTCCATGTTCTAACCTCCAAAATTTAACATGCAAATCTTACAATGATAATATACATATCATCCAAGGGACCTCCAATATCATATACCTTTATCTCCATGAGTTGAGTTAACAAACCTCCAAGCTCCATCTTCAAGGATCCCTTCCATGTACCTAGGTGAGCCAAGAACAACATCCTTTAAAGGCTCTAACCTCCAACCTATATGTGATGCTTAAAACCTAAGAATCTAGGTGAGTTAGGCATTAAATCCTTTCTAACTCCAACCTCCTATCATGAAATCACAAGCTTGCAATTATCCAAGTGATCCACTAATTAGATAACCAATACAAAGGAGTAAATAATTCTTTATAGCATTTTACAATAGAGAAAGAGAGAGGAGAGATAAAATGTGGTTCCATATTACACATGGTCTTAATAGTAAATACTATATCCTCACATTCACCCATGTGCATAAGTCATAAGGTATACCATGTACCTTGGATAAAAATGTGCCTCACTTGATGGATGAATAGTGACCAAATAGTAAAGATGCTTGTCTCCATGTGTAAGGTCAGCAAAGTAGGTCCACTACTTTAGACAAGATCAAATCACTTCATGTTGTATACACATAATATTCTTAACTTTTATCAAATACTAATGTTTTACATCTTGTAAGAACCCATTACAACTCAATCTCTCTGAGTGCATGCCTGAAGAGGTGCACTGGGAAAGGGGTAGGTAGACCTTTGTTGCTTCATAAGATTGTTGTCCCTTATTGCCACATTATTTCCAATCCATTCATCTCCTAAAATCTTTTCCTAAGTTGTTTCTCCTCCCTTGCACATTTCTCTACTATTTTCCTCTTTCTATCCTTATTCTCCTTGTTTGGTACCCTTTTGACCTATTCAAAAAACTAGGTCAACTTGATCGACCAAGTGAAGTTTAAGGTCACTTTAGCTCTTTAGGTTTTTAAGCCTTCTGGCTGACCTAGCACAGACTTTAGGCATTAGCTTGAAAATGTACTAGGTTGATTGGGTCGACCTAGCATAGCTAACATGTTTGAATGATTTTTGGGTAAGATACTAATTTATATACAAGGTCATTCTTGTTATTATTAAGAATATAAAATCAAGAGTTTTTATTCACTTGTGCTTTTTCATAATTTTCTCTTCCACCATTTTACTTGAGGATTCTTAGATTAGGTTTCTTATTTTGGAGAATCTAGTCTTGTGGATAGGTCTTAGATGATTTTGCCTAACAAAGTGATTCTTGCAAACCACAAAAACCTCTTTTGAATCCCCATTAGCCAAGGGAGAGATTTAATTATAATGAGTTTACATTCAAGTAAGTATATTATAACTTTGTTCTTCTTTATTTTAGTAGGTAGAATTAACATAAGTGTTGGCTTAAATAATATTACTCTTCATAATTTATGTATTAGGGTATTACTCATACTTAATTTACTTGAAGTTCCCTATACATATTTGATTTATTTTCATCTAACTCCTCACTTTGTGCTACAAGCTTAGGTGTGCAGTAGATTAGTTTATATTTCTTGTTATTAGAATATTTTACTTTCTTGTTTATTAGTATAAGTGAAATATCAAATCATAGAGTTCTTCTAGGGTTGTTGGATGATTATGTTAGAGTGTGGGCTTTGGAACCCTTCCTATCATGATATGTTGTGAAAAATGATGCAAGTGATCCCCTAATCGGGTCTAGAGGATCCCCATATTGGTCATGCTCCCACTTAACAAGTGTATAGTCAATCAAAAGTGTAGGTATGCTCTATCTTATCTGATCCAAGATTGATTCATGTACATCATGAAATTATGATTGCATACACATGTGACTCATATAAAGGCTCCCCACTCACCCATGTGAGATCAATTAATAATATGAATAATCTTGTCTCCTTCCCATGTGCATAAAGGGAATCCAATCTCCTTTTTGACTTATTCACACATGTGACTCATGAGACCACCAAACATGGCATCCCACACCATGACCTTGAAATAATAACTCAAATACAAACCCATGGGACACACCAAGGCTAAGACCCATGTCCTCAATGAAGTGTTATACCCCACATTTATCAAATCAACATGATCACACTAGGGATCCACCGTGGGCCCCACTACCACATCACTCGTATGCCACACCCACATGCCACATCATTGGAGATCAACCTCACCTTCTTAGTCACCATTTCCACCTCTTCTATGAATAATGACACATGAATATTAGATTTGAATAATACTCATGAATAGTGACTTATGAATAGTGAATTCACACCTAACAGACTACCCCCATGGTAGATACAGAACTCCAAGACATATTCAAGAAAATTTATTACTAGCATTACATAAATCTATATTATTCAAAAAAATTCCATCATTTACAGATCTATGCCAAATAGTGAAGGAACAAAAAGTCAAACTTCTCTCCATGGGCAAGTTAAAGTACACAACTAGAACAGATTCCATTAATAAGAGTTAAAATAAGCTCCCATATAAGGTGATTCCAAATGAAAATAATAATAAATAAAATAAAATAGTTAATGCATCTTTAAATATAGCTCCTCATGTGGTCTTATCAGCTCCTTTAAGGAAACCTTTTATGGATCTTCTTGAATCACCCTATTACACTCTCCAACAACTTTTGGAATACAATTTCATATCTCTCCCTCCCATCAAAGAGGTTGATACAACTAGGCATCTTCCAAATAATTATGATTCTAATTCATTTTGTGATTATCACATGGTCCCTGACCATCCTAAGAGTAGATGCATCAACTTATGACATAAGATCAAAGATTTGATATATGCTAATATCATTAATGAGAATACCCCTAAAGAAACACCCAAAACACAACCAACTAAATTAAAAATAATGCAATTTTTTTTATCCATTTCAAAAACATACAAATAATGAGATAGTAGACAATTTAGGTGTTTATTAGGATTATCAAGCCCAACCACCAGTAGCATATTATCATATTCATACAATGGCTCCACATGATATCATTGGTATGTATCATACTACAATGCTAGCTAGACCTCTTATCACTTTCTCATAAAAAAATATCATTGACATTGACTCAAATTTATATGCATTATTTGTATGATCTTACATTGATCATCATCCTATTCAAAGTGTCATGGTTGACAATAGGTCAAGCATCTATATGTGTATTATTACACTTCTACATCACTTGGATATTCAAATTAAGATATTTCTCCATTAGATATAGCTATTTGTGGCTTTAGTGTCTATGTCCAAATCTCCATTTTGGAGATTATAATTACATTATAGGTTGGGCCCACACATGTCCACCACATTCATAGTTCTACCTAGTGTCAGAACATTTGATATGTTATTGGGTAAGCCTTGTATATAACAACTTCAATCCATTCCATCCATCATACATAGATTTATTAAGTATATAAAAATTAATAAGGTTGTTATAATTGAGGGCCTTCCATATGAGTATCATTTACCTACTCCACAAATATATACATAATAGTCACCATTAATAGCTACAAAAACATATTTTATTATCACACCTCTATTATCAGTTGAGCCACCAGTGTCGGTGAGGTCTACTTTTATAGCATTACCAATATATACACTCTCTAATGAAGACTTTTATCAGAGAGACCCTTATGTTAGAGACATGTTATGGATTATAGAGATCCCCTCTACCCCATTCCCATATATATCAATGTTATTGAGTACCTAGATCATTCCCATAGAACATCCATGCCCATTATAACTTATTGTACCATATGGGTCCCCAAGAGCCATATAGTTCATAAGTTAGTTCAATGAGATCCATAGATTTATAGCTACACTCCATAGTCAATTTCAAATACAAATTATTTATTACGTCTAGTTTATAGATCTTATATACTTCCTCACACATCACATGTGGTCACTCTTGCTTTATTTGATATAGGTCACCTTGATAGTGAGTCTCTTGCAAGACTCATCAATTAGTATGTTCCCCTATTACTTGTAGATAGTTTCATTATTTCAAATTACTTGTAAATAGTTTATTTTATCTTTCAAATTTTGCATAGTTTCATTTTCATGTTTCTTATACATATTTTATAATTAGAAAACACAAAAAAATTAAAATATGCTCAAAAATACAAAAACATTCAAATGTTGATAAGAAAATACAAATTTTGGATTGTATGCATTTCTATGTTTATATTCCATCTCTTTTACATGTACTACATATGTTATCTATGTTATAATTTTTAGTTAGTTTTATCATACATAAAATATTCACTTATTCCCATCATGTATTCATAAATTACTATAGGACTCTATTCCCCTACACATATCCATATTTTCTACTATATGCCCATTGAGGGCACATCCACGCATACATTGATTCAACATTGATATATTAGTCCATTGGGGACATCATACACACATCTTTCAATTTTTTAGGTTATATCTTTCTATACTCCATATCACATATTTAACATTGATTATAACTTGATATTGATCATCTTATACTACACTAAAGTTTTGACAGCTACTACTACTATAGACTCAACTTATGTACATATTTCTTCTTATGCATATTTGTACCATATGATTATGTGTACACACCCTAGTTTGGTTAAGAAAACATAAGTACTATGTCTTTCATATCTATTCATAGGAAATACTTAATTATGAATAGGTATCTTATTCAAACGTGTCACTTGGGTCTTTTAGATGTCAGTATAGTCCTTATTATGACTTATTTTCCTTATTTTACACCCTCAGTAGTTTCATGTTATCCCTTTTCCAATCACAGGGGACCCTAGCCTATTTATCCTAATAATAACCCAATTTTTGCTCATATGACAATAATATGGTCCTAGATAGAAGTGCCCAGTGATACTATCCACCTCAGCACTATTATCTAATGGTCATGTTTTTAACTTCTTGTGGTTCCTTACTCTCCTTTGGGTCTCCTCTTATGATTATACTTTATCTTTTTACCTTTTTATACTAAGAACAAGTGTCTCACATTCAAAATAAATATTCTTCTATATAAATATTTTTACAAGGAATTTTACATCTAACACTTACTACTTTGGCATATAACTACATAAAAATAAGTCAATAGTATAACTCAAAATTTTGTATATTTAATTAACATCACACATAGATATATATGATTGATTAAATAAGGGCCTAAGTAAAATTCATTCTTATATATTGTGTGCATTAATTATGCATGCTCCCTAAGGGATAACTACATTCAATCTAATACCCCTATCATTGGGGTTAATGTAGGTAGTAGCTAGAAAAATATGATTTATACATTTGTTAGATCATAACATACCACAACCCACCTTTTCCCCTTATTTTTGTATTTTATTACATTTTTTTCATGCATGTAAATATTCATTAGGGTTTTAAAAAAGGAGTGATTTTAGAGTGACATGGAATAATGATGGAAAGTTCTTAAGGTCACATACAATACCCTCCCATAACATCCTTAGAAGCATCATAACTCCTATCTATAAAAGGAAAATATTGCAGTGCTCTTTTTAAATAGCACACCACACTATAATCCACCTAATAATACTATTGACCTAAAATAGGTGAAAATATAGTTTTATAATGAAAGTGATCTATTCTTTGATCTATTCTAGCATTACCATCACCCAGCAATGTGCATTTCATTATAAATAAGTTGACTTTCTCCTTTATACTTCTTATTTAGGGTAAATCAATTAAATTAGTCATTTTCAATATTAATCTACATTTACCCCCTTTACTATATCTCTTTATCAACCTTAGTATCTGATATATTTAATTCTTAAAAGGATAAAACATATGATAAACCCTACTTATTTCAAATATTGCTTAACAACCTTAATTCCCTCCTAGGGTTTGCCTTTTCCTTTTGTGTAATTAATTAGGGTTTATTAATCTATGATTTGTGCATATCCTAACTGATCTATATCAATCCTTTATTAGATTTTTCATTTATTCAATATTTTATATTTTATCTAAAAACCCTTCAAACTCTAGATTTCATACTAAATCCTCACACATCCAAATATTAGCCCTTAGGGTTTTAAGTCGACTTATGATTTTCTATACATTGGGATAAATATTTAACATATTTTAAAATTTATTTATGTTGGATTATCTTCTACCCATTTTTTGCTTATTATTCATTCTTCAGATTCTCTTTTGTGGTAAGTTTAAGAACACCTCTAGGGAAACTTCTCCACTTATGATTACTATGACTTTAGTGAATAACAAATTGAGTATAGTACATCAAGTCATCTATCTACTTCACCCATCTCTCAAGTTAAAATTGATTTCTTATTAATTGATTATTTAGGCCCTAATATATCTTTAGATTAAAATGTGCAATCTTATTCCTAGTTTATATAGTTTACATTCACATGATAATAATATGTCTTCTATTTCATTAGCATGCGACACTTATTTAAAAATTAAAAAAATAAGAGACGCCAATGAATCTCATCCACCCCTCCTTACTATAGTAGAACTTATTCCTCATCTTAACCTCCGTGAAGGTGATATCCAATTTCTCTAATACCAGGTCCAAGCTATCATCCCTCTAAAGGTTATGGTGAGCCATCATAATATCTCTAATAATGTTCGACAAAATAGTGTACCAATGGCTAAAACTAATAATAAGATTTAAGATTTAATGTACCTTGTGGTTTGGCTTGGCTTAGAATCAATTTAGCATGGTAACACTAGTTTCTTGAATATTTTGGAACCAGTCTAGCATTATAACTTTTCACAAATTAAGCTTAGAAATGATGTTCATGCCCTCTCTATTTATAGATTTTTGAGAATGTCTAGAATCAACCTGAACCATCCATCATGAGATGCAAATGTGTAGTTGAGGATTAATTCAATTTTTGGAATTAAGTTTATAATTATCCTCACCATGACATTAGAATAAGGGGCATTTAAGAGGCATGAAAGGCATCATGGAAAGCATTGATGAGGCATGGAGGACATGAATCCTAATATTTATGGCATTTATGTCCTAGGGATGTCTTCCTAAGAAATGAGGTCACCTGATGATGTAGATATTCAATATTCATTTCTAAAAAAATATATTCAACAAGTTTCCATGGAATTATTAGTTATGCCTTGATTTGGGTTCATTAGCTCTTAAGCATGTTTAAGCACTTTGTGCACAAATTACTCAAATTGATCAGAATGCCTTGTTATTGGTCCAAAATTCAATTAGATTGGAATTGGAAGGTGATGTTAGATGCATTGGATCTATTATCCCATTTAGGATGTTACTAACAACAAATAACAAAGGCATCCATCTTGTGCAAAATATTTGATAGGAAAGAGCAATTCAAAGCACCTAGGTACAAATTTGGCATTTTGACTTAGAATAATCTAATAAAATTTAGCTAGCACATAAATTGTATTACCCCATTTAGAGATACCCTATCTAGAATCAACACTTTAATATATCAATTTCAACTCATTTAATGTGTTTTAGTGTTTTTAGGCCAAATTGTGCATTTTGGTGGAAATTGGTCAAAAGCCTAGTTGGAGGTTATTGGTGGCCAAATTTAGGTGTCTATACATACCTTCTCAATAGGTAATTTCATTGATGCATATTGTGGGTACTTTACAACAAGTACATCAAATCACCTTGGAAAGTAAAACATACCACTCTTGGGTTGATTCTAATGCTATCCATGGAAATCCTATCCTACACACAATCATCGATACATCACTACCATATAAGTTTCATATACCAACATTACCTAATTTAAATGGAAATGGATATCCATAATTGCATATTAAATCCTATAAAAGGCTATGGCACATACTACTAGTAGTTTGATTATCTTACAATTACTTCCTAGGATTCTAGAGGATGAGGTATTAAATTAGTTCCATCATTCACTACCTAGTGATTCAATACATATATATGATGAATTATAAGAAGTATTTATCATGCATTAGATCTAGAACAAGGGACCTTAAGTCACATATGAGAGGTTACCTTCAGTACACCAAGGTAAGTCAGAACTAGTAAGCGATTAAATTTTATGATTTAAATCATGTGATAGTTGATCTACCATCCAATAGATTATGTAGTACATTACATCTTTGATAAAGGCCTCATTGTCCCTCTTAAGGAGAAATTTTTATATGAGACATCTAGATCATTTTGGCATCTATACCAAACAACTATTACATTAGAAAAGAATTTGGGACTAGTCGAGATACATTCAAAGGCAAATTTGGATTTAGCTATATCATAGTCATAGTCATCTAATATGGTCTAAGCACCTAATCTACCTATGCTTAAGGAAAAAGAAGAATTGAAAACACCAATAAAGGTACTCAACAAAGGCAAAGATCTACTTCAAATAACATCTCCCATAGTCAGTAGAGCACATGACACCAATAAAGGGCCTATGTAGTTTGATTTAAATAGAGATAGGCCTCATGATATCTTATTTAAATTATTAGACAGGAGGATGATCACACTTCCTCCTAATCAAAATCATCTATCACATGATTCACATAGAATAAGAAATAAGCCATATTGTAAATATCATCAAATCAATAGACATTTAGATAATCAATGTTTTGCACTTGTTGACCAATTTTGCCCATAGGGAAAAATTTGGTCACCTTCTCCCTTGATATTTAATGGCAGTCAATTTTGGTTGTGCAAGTTCAATGAGTTTGGTTCATGGCCTGGTTCCATGGTTCAGTGACCTTTGGTTCAAAGGTCCATCTTCAAGTTCAACATCTTTGGTTCATCAAGCTTGGTTCAAAGCAAAGAGTTCATCGGCCTTGGTTCACTAGTTCATCAGTACACATGCTTGAACCAATTGAACCGTTGAACCATTTTTGGTTCAATAGCTTGGTTCAAGGGTATGCTCTTGGCTAAAGGGCAGACTAAAAAGTTCAATACCCTAGCGGAGGGTAGGTGCACAAAGGAAAGGCAATTGGGTAAGTCCAAATTTGCTTGAGTTCAAATTTGACTAAGTCCCAAATTCCTTCAAACAAAAAATCCAAAGGAATTCCTTCGGACAAAAAGTCTGAAGGAATTTGGGTGCAGCTCAACTTACAAAGGCAAAATCCCAGGCAAATCATCCATAGACAAAATGTCTATGAGAAAGCATCCATGGACAAATTGTCTACAGGAAAACATCCATAGACTCTTGTCCATGGCGAAATTGTCTGTGGACACAAAGCTCATGAGAGCCCGGGAGCAATTCAAAATACACAAAGCCAACCGACCTACCAAGCGACTCACTGAAGGACCCTAAAGGGTAGGTGCCGTTGCGAGGGACTTTTGGCCAAGTACAAAAGGGAAATTTTTGAATGTTGAAGGGTCACCTTCCCTTCGGGAAGGTGACATAGATAGAGAAAGAATGACCACAAAGGGCCAAGGAAGATAAGCTGTAGAAGAAGCCATATGGACCCAATGATGTTTTTACGGGCCTGAGGATGTCCTAGAGCTTGTCAAGTTTAGCAAAGTGAAATATCCATTCTTTTTCAAATGAGAGAGCGCTAATCATGGAAAAGAAGGCCTAGAATGTAGTGACCTGCCAGAATGTTTGCCCTTGGGGCTGAATGAGCCAGATGAGACAAAATTGAGAAAAGACAAGGAGACAAGATAGGAAAAGGATGAAGCAATCCAAGTGGCAAAGTGAAGGTGATTTATTGCCTGTTAATCCCCAAATGGTGTAAATAGTGAATGGCATGGCTCATATATTTAAAAGGGGACAAATCTCAATCTATTTGTAGAAAAAGAGGGTTCAACCTGTGTTTCACATTAATTCTTGAATGCCAAAGTCAAATTTGGTGATTATACAGTATGGTTCTAGTAGGCCTCTTCTAGAAAGATGACATCAACAACATTGTTTTCCTCTTCCCAATGAGGGGATGTGAATTGTCCACTTGTAAACAAGGAGCACAAAATGGGCCTCCTTGCTTCTCCTATATATTTGTGAACTTGTCATTTGTAAAATGATCTTCCACATTTTTACAAGGCGTAGCCCTACTAAAATTTCCACCTGAATCAATAAACACAATTTTTTACCTCTTCTTGGATGGATATTTTGTGTATGTCCTGAGTGTTAACTAGTGTTTAGTCATTGTCTTTTGATGCTCTCATAGGTTCAACACCAACACACCAATTATCTACAAGGTGTCATTTTATAGCTGATAGGAGAAGAGATCTATTTGGAAGTACAGAATAGAGGAAATCACTTACAATATGTATTTCACAACATCTTGGTGAGTCTCTATTCTTGTGTTTTCATAAGAACCTCCCTACCATTTTCTTGCAGCCTGGTCTTTCTGCCAAGTCTAAGTGTATGTATGTTGTTGTTTTTTGATTGTGAGTGTGGATGTGGGAAGGTCGACTTATTTTGGTGCATCACCTCTTTAGATTATTTTTTTGCCTATATCTTTCTCCCTTTTCACCCCCCCATTATATGTGTGTGTGTGTGTGTGTGTGTGTGTGTGTGTGTGTGTGTGTGTGTGTGTGTGTGTATTAGCACTTACTAGAACAAACATGATGCATCAAAGGGAGGTAGCCCTTATCTAGAGACTCTCCCCTCTAGCTTCGCCAGTCCCACAGGCGAGAGGGGAGTTTCCATGTTGTGAAGAGAAGGCAGGAGCTCAACTTCTTGCCTAAGGGTGCAATTTCCTATGTCAACAGTTCTAGCGTGCCCAGTGGGACTCATTTTGACAACTCAATAAAGTCTCAGGATTGATGCTGGTCCTATTACAACAAATTGAATATTTTCAACATCTAGCGACTCTGAGTTAAATTTGCTAGTTAAGCAGCCTGGTGCCTTCAGAAATCATGTCTTGTATGTATACTTATTTTACACAAAATCATGGGTCTTGTTTTCCTTCATGTGATTTTGATCAGACTCAAATTTTTTAGAGAATTGCCTCAAGCAACTCTCCTAGTTGCCCTGCAACTATAAAGGATATGGCACTAGAATTAGAGATTAATAGGCTAGAACAGTAGTATAGATATCAGCATGAGCTAATGTATAAAGAGGATTGTTTGTGTAGGCAAGCTCAACCCTTGCAACCTATGAAAGTGGAGGTAGCAAAATGGAGAAATCCATCTATGATCCGCAGTTAGCCTTGTGTGCCCCCTCTTATTCTAAAAAAATCCCCCTCTTTTGCACCAAATCCTTTCTATTAGATAGCACTTGCTCTTTCTAGATTATCAAATACATCTGCCCCCAATCTCATGCACCTGGCTTTCTAGCACCAGAAGACATCATAACAACCTCCCTTGGAGATGAACCTTCTAAATTCCTTATATCATGAATCTTCCATTGAAGGAAGTACCACTAGCCAGCACGTCCCTCTTCTAGAGACTCTTCTAGTGCATCAACAGTCTCTTCCTTACATTCCTCAACCTCCCCAAGTTCTTTAACATGATGTGCAGATTCCAAGTTGGAGGAAGGATTGCCAGGAACCAGCTCAAAGCTCTGAAGAGGATAAGCTAGTGACCTCCAAGAAAGACTCTTTCAGGACAACCTAGCCAAGCAAATTGAAGATTTAGAGGCTAGGATGAAGATGCTTCTTGAAAGAGAGTTAAAACTTCCAAACCTTGCAGAGGAGCCCTAGGACCTTGTGGAAAACAAAGTTGTTGCCTGTTCATAAGAGCAAAATTCAAATTTTGAAATCCTAAACTGGGAAAAAATAGTAGAATCATGGGGCAGCAAGGAAGAAGAGAAGCAAGGTTTTTCTCAAAACCTTGAAGAAGCTAAAGCTACTCCTACCCATGATTCATATGATCTCCAAGAAAAGCTTTTTCAAGAAGATTTAGCCAAGAGAATTGTGGAGTTGGAGTCTAGAGAGAAATTCCTCAACCAATGTTTAATGGATGGCTCAGACCAAATAGCACATTCCATGTCCTAACACACCCCACCTACACATTTCCAAGAGAGATATTAAGCCACACCTAATATTGATGAAGTGCTGACCAAGTGGAAAGAGGAGAATCATTTGAGTCTAGCTCAAGGACTACCTCCTCTTCCACATATTTTCCCCACTTCACCCCTTCTCAAGGAAGAACCTATTTTGCAAGAGGCAGGTGAGGAGCAAAAGATCCAATCTGTAGTCCTTCAAGAGGCTATCATGAGTGACAACAAAGAAGAAATCATCATTGATGCTCCTTGTGAAGACCTTATCAATAGTGGAGAAGATGTAGGTCTTGCATATATGTAGATCTTCCAACAATATGAGGAGGGACAAATGCATGGTAAGCTCTCTTCCCCTCTATTTGATGAACTTCCTTGTTGTTTTGATGATGAGGTCGACTACACTAAGGACCCTGAGTTAGAGGAGGATCAGGGGTATACCTTTGAACATCTAGAGGTCTTGATCTTTGAGGAGAAAAAAGAGAGGTATGTCTTCTTGGAGGAATGCCTTAAAGAAGAGAGCATTAAACAAAGAGGTGATGTTCTATGGGATGAGAAATCATTTTGTGAGTCCATTTCAGACATCACCATAGTCACCCTTCTTCAAGAAGGCCAAAAGGAAGTAGAGGATGAGTCTGACAAAATATTCAACAAGGAAAAAGGAAACAAGTCAGACCATGATACATTACAGAGGGAGTGTGCAGATCAAAAGGCTCATGGTGATAAGCCAGTAGCCACTGATTTCTTGGTGAAGAGCACCAATTTGAAGGACCAGCATTCAACAAGCTTTTAAGGACAAGCAATATATATATATATATATATATATATATATATATATATATATATATATATATATATATATATATGTTGGGAGCATGTTTGAATCTGATCCACTCATATTCTAGCCAATGCAGGTGATAGGCAAGAAGAGCAGGTCACCAAATCTCCTTCGCATTCAGCTACTTGCCTACCACCATAAGTCCTTTTGCCAGGAAGGGGACTTAAGAAATTTCCCCTTCGATCCAGGATGGAGCTAAGAATACCTAGATAGCTATATATAATAGTTTTTTTTTCAATTTTTTTTCTTATTTTCCCTAAGTTTAGTTTGCACAGGTAGTGTTTTTTTAGCCTTGTGTGTTTCCCTTTGTGTGTGGGGTAAAAGCTTCATGTTTGATTCTCAAATCTTTTGGGGCTGTTGCTAACTTTCATTATAGCTACATCTGACTCCGTGCCCAATGGATTTTCAAGGCAACTGGGATTTTAAGCATAGTAGGCATGTTTCCCCTATGAGTCACCAATCTGTTGACCAATTTTTCCCACAAGCAAAAATTCGGTCACCTTCTCCCTTGATATTTAATGCCAATAAATTTTAGTTATGGAAGTTCAATGAGTTTGGTTCATGGCCTGGTTTCATGGTTTAGCGACCTTTGGTTCAAAGGTCCATCTTCAAGTTCAACATCTTTGGTTCATCGAGCTTGGTTCATCAGGGTTGGTTCAAAGCAAAGAGTTCATCAGCCTTGGTTCACTAGTTCATTAGTGTGCATGCTTGAACCAATTGAACCATTGAACCATTTTTGGTTCAACGACTTGGTTCAAGGGTATGCCCTTGGCTGAGGGGTAGTCTAAAAAGTTCAATACCTTAGCAGAGGGTAGGTGCACAAAGGAAAGCCAATCAGGTAAGTCCAAATTTGTTTGAGTTTAAATTTGACTAAGTCTCGAATTCCTTCAGACTTTTTGTCTAAAGGAATTCCTTCAGACAAAAAGTCTGAAGGAATTTGGGCACAGCTCAACTGACAAAGGCAAAAGCCTGGGCAAATCATCTACAGACAAAATTTCTGTAGGAAATCATCTGCAGACAAATTGTCCACAAGAAAATATCAATGAACTTTTGTCTGTAGGGAAATTTATCCATGGACACAAAGCCCTTGGGAGTCCAAGAGCAATTCAAAATACACAAAGCCAACCGACCCACCAAGTGACTCACTGAAGGACCTTGAAGGGTAGGTGCCCTTGTGGGGGACTTTTGGCCAAGTACAAAAGGAACATTTCTGAAGGTTGAAGGGTCACCTTCCCTTTGGGAAGGTGACATAGACAGAGAAAGAATGATCACAGAGGGCCAAGGAAGATAAGCCATAAAAGAAGCCATATGGACTCGATGACATTTTGATGAGCTCGAGGACGTCCCAGAGGCTATCAAGTTTAGCAAAGTGAAATAGCCATTCCTTTTCAAATGAGATAGTTCTAACCATGGAAAAGAAGGCCCAAAATGTAGCGACCTGCCAGAATGTTTTCCCCAGGACCAAATGAGCCAGATGAGACAAAATTGAGAAAAGACAAGGAGACAAGATAGGAAAGGGATGAAGCAGTCCAAGTGGCAAAGTGAAGGTGATTTATTTCTTGTTAATCCCCAAATGGTGCAAATAGCAAATGACATCGCTCATGTATTTAAAAGGGAACAAATCTTAATCTATTTGTAGAAAAAGAGGGTGCAACCTATATTTCACATTAATGCTCGAATGCCAAAATCAATTTTGGTGATTATATAGCATGGTTCTAGTAGGCCTCTTCTAGAAAGATAACATCAGCAACAGTGTTTTCCTCTTCCCAATGAGGGGATGTGAATTGGCCACTTGTAAATAAGGAGCGCCAAGTGGGCCTCCTTGCTTCTCCTATATAGTTGTGAACTTGTCATTTGTAAAAGGATCTTCCACATTTTTACAAGGTGTAGCCCTGCTAAAATTTCCACCTAAATCAATAAACACAATTTTTTACCTCTTCTTGGATGGATATTTTGTGTATGTCTTGAGTGTTAATTTGTGTTTTGTCATTATCTTTTGATGCTCCCATAGGTTCAACACCAACACACCAGTTATCTACAAGGTGCCATTTTGTAGCTGACATGAGAAGAGCTCTATTTGGAAGTATAGAATAGAGGAAATCACTTACAGTATGTATTTCATAGCATCTTGGTGAGTCTCTGTTCCTGTGTTTTCATAAGAACCTCCCTACCATTTTCTTGTAGCCTGGTCTTTCTGCCAAGTCTAAGTGTATGTATGTTGTTTTTGTCTGATCCTAATTGTGGATGTGGGAAGGTCAACTTATTTTGGTGCATCACCTCTTTAGAGTAATTTGTTTTCCTGTATCTTTCTCCTTTTTCACCCCCCACATTATATATATATATATATATATATATATATATATATATATATATATATATATATATATATATATATATATGTATGTATGTATGTATGTATTGGCACTTACTGGAACAAACATGATGCATCAAAGGGAGCTAGCCCTTATCTAGAGACTCTCCCCTCCAGCTTTGTCAGTCCCATAGGTGAGAGGGGAGTTTCCATGTTACGAGGAGAAGGCAGGAGCTCGACTTCCTACCCAAGGGTGAAATTTCCTATGTCAACAGCACTCAAAGATATATATATATATATATATATATATATATATATATATGTATGTATGTATGTATGTATTGGCACTTACTGGAACAAACATGATGCATCAAAGGGAGCTAGCCCTTATCTAGAGACTCTCCCCTCCAGCTTTGTCAGTCCCATAGGTGAGAGGGGAGTTTCCATGTTACGAGGAGAAGGCAGGAGCTCGACTTCCTACCCAAGGGTGAAATTTCCTATGTCAACAGCACTCAAAGATTACCAGAATGTTGATAGAGGCATTATATCATTCACACTTGGGGCATCAATATATCCTTCTGTACATTCCATTAGATCACATTCCTCTATTAATAAGTTATCCTAGGATATTCCTTTCAAGGAGACAATAGTTAATCATCATATGATTCATATTGTTTCTAAGACACCTACTAATGTGAGATCTCATGCACCACAAAGTTAATAGAGAAGTAAATTAATTCAAAGAGATCAACCTACTTATAACATCATGATGACAAAATGGAAAATAACTCAACCACCAATTTTAGTATGACAACCAATTAAGATATTTATAAGAGATAATACATAATAGAGTACACTTTCAATATAATAGACAATTAATTTATTCACTATAAAGTTTCTAAATCTATCCACCACTAGAGCACCATAATCAATATCAATTTTTGAGGATATATATACACCTATACAATATGAGTAGTATGGTCACTTGTTTATTTTTCTATTAGGATTCAAATATTGCATGCCATAGTCATAGGATCAATACTAATGTATAATGTGATACTTCCACATCATCAATTCTAACAACTAACATTTCCAATCTAATATCAATATATACTCAACATATATATGCAAATAAAATCAATTATCATTATTTAATCAATCATACATATTTTTATGTCAACACATAATCCACAATTATAATCAAAGCATCTACTTAAATAAACAATTCCATAATCAAAATACCACATAACATGATGTCCATATATCAAAAATTCCATGTATGTACACACACACACACACACACACACACACACACACACACACACACACACACACACACACACACACACACACACACACACACACACACACACACACACACACATTTAACTCATAAAGGTTTTCATACAATGTTTCACAATCACTCAATAATAGGATCTTGGTCACCATGACCAATCTCATAACCCTCATTCTCATCTGCATACCCATTAGAGATCGATGCACCTGCATCCCCTCTAGGCCTATATTGAGACCTATGCCTACACTTTATCTCTCATAACACTAGTACCTCATCCATTACCTCTATATGTTCAAGATAAAGATGAATATAATCATCTAAAATCCTACCACCTACCCCACTCAGACTATTGGGTGGGGTTATAACTTACCTATGCAACTCTACACGTACCTCATCTTTGTCTACTATTGATTACCTATATGTTATGATGGCAATGTATACTTGATCAAACATATGTGCATGGATACCTAAAACACTTTTAGCTCACTCCACCATCCCATCATCCATGACATCATTAGGAATATGCCACATCAACTTTCATAATGTTATTTCAATGATAGTCTCCTATTACTCATTATCTCTTGAACTTATGTAGACCAACGCAATACATTAGACATGTTGTCCCCAAAAATAAATTTCTCATTTTTGGGACAACATATGAACTATTTTGGTTCAATAGACCAAAATCCTCTCTCCCCTTTTCAAAAATTATTATGAGATTTCAAATTCTCCATTCTTCAAGCTTTTCCAGAAATCTACAGACTCTGCATATATGTTTCTACAGACTCAACATGCTTGAAATTAGTAGGTTCAATAGGTTCAAAGGCTTTTACAGGGGAGTTCAATCAAAAGAACTAGTTTCTAACACATAGTCATTTTTAGGATTGGTTCAACACCTTGGTTCAACCAAAAATGTTCATCAGCAAGCTTCTAAACAAGGGATGAACCATTGAACTGTTAAACCTTGAACCATTTTGTTTCAACAGGTTCAATGAGTTAAGCACTTCAGCAAAGGTTTAATGAGTGGTTGGTTCAATGCATTTTGTTCAAGTAATTAAAAGACCTAGCCAAATAATGAATAATGAACCAATTGAACCATTAAACTATTGAGCTAAAGTTGGTTTAATCAGTTGGTTCAATTGGTAGGTTCAAGGGCTTGCCCCAGGGCTGAAGGAACAAATGCCCTTGCAAAGGGCATGCTACATTTGTTCAAGGGTCAAAGAGAAGCCAAAAGAGATAGAATTCCTTTAGATTTGGTTCAAGGCCCAAAAGGAACAATTCCTTCAGACTTGTTGTTTGATGGAAATGACTAAGTGAAGGAGTCCAAAAGAATTCCTTCAAAAAGGTTTTTCTGTGGGAAAATGACCAAGGAAACATTCCTTTAGACATTTTGTTTAAAGGAATTCCCCTGAGAAGAGAGCCCAAAGAAATTGAAGGGAATGAGTGGCTAAGGAAAATCTCAGAGCTGAAGCTTAGCAGAAAAAGACAACACGAAGGAAAAGTCTGCCAAAAAAGGAAAAGCCCGACTGAAGAGAAAAGCCCATAGAAAAATGCTTGATAGAAAAAGACAAAGTGCAATGGAAGCCACCACATGTCCCTTATAGAGCCAAAGTAGAAGCTACCAAGTGTTGTCTACTAGGACATAGTTTCTAATAAGTTTCAAAGCTACATAAGTTGCCATGTGTCCCTGGTAAAGCTCGATGAAAGCCACCAAGTGTCAACATTTGTGGTCTCTCCCTTTCATTTCATACAGACTGTGGTGGTTATCGGGTGAGTTGATAAAGTAAGTAGATGTTGCCACATGTCCTCACCTATTTCACAGTGGAACATGCCACATGTCACTTGTTGAGATTAGTGGAAAGTAGCTAAATCAAGCAAGAAAGACATGAAGGAATTGCTAAGGAGGATGATGGACTCGAATGCATTCAAAGGCCAAAATGCCTAAGGGAAAAACTACTGATGGAAGAGTGTAAAGAGCCAGCAAAGATGGGAATTTAGCCTCGAGAGCTCAAATGCTAAAAAAAGACAAAACCAAGAAGAGACAAAGAGGGAAAAGCTATAAATATATGTGAAGAAGTTATTTTAGTAGGTGGAATAATCCACCAAGAAGATATTTTGGCTTGCAAACATTAAAGGTGCAACCTATTTGTCTCTCTTGGAGTAAAGGTGAAGTGGATAGTTGTGCAGATACTAGATGACCCAAGCCTAGGCGGAGACAATTGAGATAAATTAATATGCCACAGTCAAGGCAGCTGCCCTATTCTAGCATGGTCCCCTGATAGAACTAAAAATGCATTCAAGGCATTGAATGCATAGCATGGGCCATTCCATGAAATAAAGTTCCAAGTCTTTCTTGGCTGCTATATAATGTAATCTCTTTTATTGTTTTAAGGGAGATCTTCTCATTACTAGAAGTAAAACTCTACCCAAATTGAAAGGCATTACTGAGACTTTGAGCTCAGATTATTCATCATATTTCTTTGTTTGAATCAGAAAGCAAGTTACTTTCAAACTTTGTGTTATTATAGCTTGTATCATTTTAGGAGATTGTTCTTATGTCTATTTCCTAAATGTATTCTTGTTTACTCAATTTAACAAGCAGAGCTAGTGGAGGTGATAAAGAAGGTGTCCTAAAGCCAACTGTAAGAAGACTTTGTGCTACCTATAGTTGCCTTTAGTGTGTTTGTCTTTTTCTATTTCGTATGTAAAAGACATTGGGATGACTTTGTGCCCCCATTGTTCTTCGTATTTCACTCTTAGTTAGTTGAGGTGGAGACTTTGCGCTACATCTCAGGCTACTAGTTACTATGTCCCTGTTACTAGTTCTTGTCCTACCTAAAAGAACTCCTACTGTCCCTTGAAAGAACACTTCTAAAAAAAGAGAAGTGCCTTCAGTGTTTTCACAAGGATTTTCTCCTTTGTTTGTGTACATCATCTCTGAAAGAAGAGAGATGGATGGTGTATCCTACCTCTATGTGTTATTTTCTACTTATATTTATAGTATATAGCTCCTACATAGTTATAAGGGAACCTCCCCTTGATGAGAGGAGAGATTTGTCCCCTTTTGATGTGGTAAACCCGCACATCTGGATGACCAATCTCCCTATGCTATGGTTGATAAGACCTATTTTTCTCAATCAGATAGTTGGTTGAAAAAATATTCACCCAACAAGACATATAATAGATAACAAAATAATAAAAAAATCAAATATACCAATATATAATAACAACATACCTGAAAGTACTATAACAAACTATGGATCTAGCACATCCTCTATAATGGTCTTATCTCCTAAAAATGGGGATGCCCATCTATGTTATCCTAGCTATAATATGTAAGCATATATAGCCCCCATAGCATTTATGTTTGATACCTCTATCATTATATCTCTCTACATCACTAGAGTTAGGACCAACTTGGCTACCAAAGGTCTTACTATATAACCTTACCTCACCCAAACCCATGGTGTAGGGAGCCATTCCTGTACCACAATGAACTATCATATTACCCACTCATACTAGATTATCTCAAAAAAAGTGGTTTATCGATCATGAATCTAAAAAATCACATGAATATTCCTTAACTAAACCCCATACTTAAGCCATCCCTAAAATCCCCTCTATGGTTTCCAAATAATATCCCAAGTTATAGATCAATTGAACACCTGCCAATAATGCATCATTCTCCTTAACTGCATGGGGGTCATTCCTTTCCATCTCTCTTAAAATACCTAGGGGTGTGCCCAATTTTTACATGGAAAATCCTTTAGTCTAGCCACTATAATCTTCTCATAGGCCTAACAATGTAATAATTTTGATGACCTAATCCCACCACTACATAGGTCTTAAGTGAACTAGTACAAATCTTGATATAGGTGGAAAAGTATGTTGTGACCCCATGAGTATATAGTCCTATTCTCATTTATAACTTAAACAACATTATGCATCTTATATTCAATAGACAGACCACTACCATCAACCATAATAAATGAATCAAATAACATTACCATAAACTTCCACAACTATGGAACATTAGCTCTCACAATCACATACAATAGAACATCACTACTACCCCAGTGATGCATCCCTATAGAAATGGTATAAAAATACCTTGAATATTAATCTACGTCTCTCTATCCATGTACCTCTCACAATACCACTCTTTGACTAGTAATGTGTATCTTTAATATCCTATACATGTCCTTAAAAGTAATAGTCATCTCTCTAGTAAGTAGCCAAAAGGTACATATATCAGCATCTTATTATTCACATAGTGTTTTCATCATGTGACAATCCCATGACATCAATGTAGTGATTCCATAAACCTTAAACTATCCCTATTGACTACTTATCTCTTATCATTTATTAGGAGTAGTCCACATAGACACTCCATCATCTAACCCCTTTAGAACTCCCTCATGTGTACATCTACTTATAAAAAAAATCCCAAATATGAAATTATCATCTCCAAAATAAAATTTACATATTTAAATAATCATTAAATACAATTTCAATTTAAAAATTTAACTTCCCTAGCTTATAGGATGATAGTACCACTGATAGGATTATATCACTAGATAATATGGTAGTCCTTGAATAGTAGTACAATAGCCTATGACACTAGTGTTATCCTTCAGATGATGGCATAGTCCCTCAAAAAACCTCAATCTAGTAAATTTTATGTGAAAAATGATGACAAATTAACTAAAATATTCAAATACATAAAAATAATAAAATCCTTTCCATTCCAACCTCCTCACCATCTTGAATCAACACTTCCACCTACTCACATAGTTACATTACTTAAATATCAAATTCTAGGCATGATGTAGGGCACATGTTATTGGTCTTCCAATTTTTCCACATGAGACATGATAGTGTGTGTCACATCACATGTGGTTTATTGATTCAAACTCCAAAATTAATACACAATTACATAACTACATCGCTCATATATTAGGTTTGGGGGTATGATATAAGGCACATGTTGTTGATCCCATAGGATTTTACTAGGTTATATAGATAGAGTGAAAAATTATACCATTCTCTATGTTAATATGTCAATAATATTTCACTAGATTGGTTCATATACCCATTTGTAGTGATTGATCCATGGTTATAACTCGACCAGTTTATGTAGGATGTAGCTCAAGCAACATTTTTACCTCCAAATACATTTATTCTTAGACTTAGTTACATATCAGAGTGGGGGAAAATATTTATTGTATCTCCACATTTATATATTAATTCTCAGAATTAGTTCACATATTAGAGTGGGGAAAAATAAGGCTTTATATCTCATGATTTTTGTTAATTACTCATATTTAGTATAAGGGACACCCACATTATGTATTTTATATTCATAGACATCATTCATATTCCTATCCATTTCTCTAGACAAGGAGTGGGCTAGGTCAAATCACATATATTCTCTACATGGGTTGATCACATAGGTAAGTATAGTTACAAATTTTATTTTCTTTTACTCTAGTACTTTCATTTCATTGCATTACTAGATTAAAAGGGGGGAAATGTACACACCCTAATTTGGTCAATAAAACATAAGTATTATGTGTTTTTTATCTATTTCATTGGAAGTTCTTAATGATGAATAAGATTTCTTTCCACACATGTAATTTAGGTCTTTTGGATGTGAGTATAGTCTTTATTATGACTTATTTTCCTTATTTTACACCCTCATTAGTTTCATGTCTTCCCTTTTCCAATCATATGGCCTATTTGTCCTAGTTATAACTTAATTTTTTGTACATAAAATAATAACACAGTCCTGTATAGGATCACCCAACATTACTATCCATCTCAATGCTATTGTCTACAGGTCATGTTTCTAACTTATTTCATGTCCTTACCCTCCTTTGGGTCTCCTCTTATGACTCTATTTTATCTTTTCACCTTGTCGATTGAGAACAAGTGTCTCACATTCAAAATAAATATTATTCTATATAAAGAGTTTCACAAGGCATTCTACATCTAGCACTTACTACTTTGGCACACAACTACATAAGAATTAGTCAATAGTATAGATCAACATTCTACATATTTACTTAACATCATAAATAGATCTACACGCTTGATCAAAAAAGGGCCTAAGTAAAATTCATTCTTGCATACCATGCACATTGATTATACATTTTTCCTAAGGGAGAATTAAATTTCATTTGAGACCCTTATCATTGGGGTTTTATGTAGTTAGTAGCTATAATAGTAGGATTTCTGCATTTGTTTGATCATAACATCCCACAACCCATATTTTCCCTTTCATTTTTCATTTGGTTCTATTTTTTTTCATGTGTGTAGATATTCATCAGGGTTTTGAAGAAGGAACAACCATAAAGTGACATATAAGGATGATCTAAATTTCTTGAGGACACATACATGAACTAGAATACCTCTTGTAGCCTCCCCAAAAGTCTTAGAACTCTTATCTACAAAAATGAAATAACACAATGTCCTTTGCCAATAGTGTACCATGTTATAGTAGACCTTAAATTTATATTAACCTAAGATAGGTGAAATTATAGTTTTAGAATGAAGGTGATCCTGACTATTTCTCTAATCTATTCCAGTATTACCATCACCTAGTAACACTCATTTCATTTCAAGTAAGTTGACTCTCTCCTTTAAACTTAATATTTATGGTAAATCAATTAAATTAGTCATTTATAATATTTATCTACATTTATCTCTTTTACTCCATCCATTTATCAACCTTATTATTTGATCTATTTAATTCATAAAAGGATAAAACATTATGCATACTTTCATTTTTAGTTTTACTAGTCTATATTCAATTGTGTCTCTTTGCTTTTACATCTACTTGAGGGCATTTGAATATGACATTGTCGTTTAATTGATTTTATGCTTTGGACATATTCCCATGTCATTTTGAATGCTTCTTAATTATATAAGTGTACATTTGAACATATATTTCCTTATGTCTCTAAGCTAAACTTATTGCTATTTTACATATGCAGGCATTTAAACTTGTCCTTATATGTGTTCCTTTTCTCAAAATTAGTGAAATTTTCCCATGTTCCTTTTATTATGTTTCCTTGGTCTAATTTTCATGCCTCATGTGTTTTTATGTATGATTTCATATATGCATCATGACCATGACCCTTATCTCTTTCTTGTTGCTTTCACATCTAGTTTGTGATTCCATGAGGGACCTCATATATCTCCCCTTATTTCTTGGGTTTATTGATGGACATCGTGCTTCATCCCCCCCAAGTAGTTTACTCATATATTATACTCAAATTTGATATTCATATACATTATTACATTGGTATATCTATCTTGACAACCTTGTGAATGCTAGATCTACCATATATTGTATATTACCAACTTATGATCAATCTCTTTTACATTATGATGTCATGTATACAAATTATATTGGTTTATCACGTAGATATCATATATTTTCAGTCTAACAGACATGATGCATTAATTTTATTTTGAGGATAGTTATTACAAAGGTTCAATAACTCTACTCAAAAGAGGGGTTTTTCATAAGGGTTTGTCAAGAAGATCAAGCCATCCCAGTGAACACCCAAAAAAACATAGTTTTTATCACAAACACAAATTATGGAGCTGAGACTCAGGAAATTATAGTGAAAAATACTCATACACAAATCAATACCAATTTTATTAAAAATAACACTTTTAAACAATAAGGCAGTACACTACCATGAGTGGAGTGTGTTATAGTCCACCCACTATGATATTGTCCAATAACCTAAAAAATAGAAAATTATATAATTTTTAGAAAGGTGCAATAGGTATAGTTCATATTTGCATAGTCTCAATCAGAGATTATTAGATATACTTAATATATATTAAATTTTTACATAAAACTAAATAGTTTTACTCAGATTGGGGGCATCATGCATAGTATGATTAATCCCATTTTAGTTTTATAAGTGCATAGACATAAATCACTATAACTCAATCTAAAATCCATATGCACAAATATCAAATTTGGGGATATGTGCATGACACATTGTTTCCATATGCTCAGTTTTGCACCAATTCTCTCAGATGGAATGATAACTCCATGTTGTTATCCATTTTTTATACTTAAAACATCATATACATTGGGATTACACCAAAGTAGTGACTCATTCCATCTACAGTGGTTGGCATTCCTAAGTTCTTGAGTGGTCCCTAAACCATTTTACATTTCAAAGCTCTTGAGTGGCATAAACCCATATTTTATAGCTTTATAACACCACACAATTTCATTTTTAGCTTATTCTACTATACATGGGTAGGTAATTATGGATTCATGACCTACTTGAGTTCTTGATCCACTTACATAAGAGGATTGGACAAGTCATCAATCTGATCCAAGTTATTCATAGATTATGATCTACCAAATGAGGGTGGGAAATGATGGAGTCAAGGCTAGATTGAGTTCTTGATCTACCTACACATTGGGATTTAGAAATCCATCTACTTAATCCATGTTATTCATTGTTTAACCACCATCTACATGCATACACAATATTTCACTAGGTTTTTTCATTGGTTTACATACCCAGTGAGGTGTATTCATTCCTTTCCTCTCTCTCACATCTCTTTACTCATTTTTTTCTTTTATTTTGATATTTATTAAGTTCTAGTTCACATATGTTTTTATTTATAGGGCATGAAATGGATCATAGTTCATAGACTTAGACCCACATTTATGAGCTTCACCTCATAAGTAAGTCTAGGTATGTTTCTCTTTCCTTTATCCTAGTCATTTCACTTTGATTAATTCTAGAATAAAGGGGGAAATGAAGTCATATAAAATGTCATTTTAATGAAATGAGTGTCACTTGAGATCACCCCATCCTTATCTTAACCTAGGACCTATCTTAAGACCTCTTTTGATCCTTTTCCAACTTTTGTACATGTCTAGCCTATACCCAAATATACCAAGAGTCATATTGAGCCATCACTTAGGCATCCCCAATCCTTTTTCACATGTTCCAATCAAATATATAATAATGTGTCCATATTATTATATAACATAGTGTGATATTGTAAAATGGGGTTGATATTGACCTTTAGCTTACCTTTCCCCTAATGGATATCTTTCCACTTCCCAAAGCATCTTAAGGTCATCATAGACTCATTTCATGTCTTGATAATCATCAAAAAACTATATAAAAACCACTCTTATTTATTTATTAAATAGATGGCAATTCTCATTAACAAGATCAACTAAAATTGTGCAAATTAAGGCTATTGATCCCTATTTACACCTATTTCTACTTACATCTATCTATATTAACCAAGCACTTAGATTTACTTGTGTTTCCTATCTCAATTCTCACTCAAATCATTCACTTGGCATTCATACTCAAGAATAGTAGCATAACTCTCACTTGCACTAGCACTTATATTTGGAGAACTACATGGGGCTTGATCCCCTTTTGAGGTATTGGTATATAGGTAGTTCTCATCACATGGGGTGTTTAGGTCACACCGAACCTACCCTACTAACATAACTCTCCTTCCACTTGTGTTCATAAAAACCCTAAAAATCATGGAATATTAGGGTGTCATACTAAAATTAGTCAAATCATATAATAGATGATGATATAGGTCTTGATCATACATTCATAGGATTCCTAAAATATAATGAAGGTTTAACTAGAATATCACTACTTCACCTACACAGGGTCATTAGTGTTACATAAAAGGTCTATAGTGTAGTGTGCTACTAGAAAAGACGGTCACACTAATGTTTGAAGAGGGTTCTCACACCTATTATCTATTGATGACACTCTACCCTAATCTTGCATCACTTCATATCCTACCACTTATCTATCTCAATCATATTTTATAGCTAAGTACGCCTTTTTTGGTTCATCTTATTTATAGAATATTCAAATAAATTAATTATTATGCAAATCAATGGTTAGATACTATAAGATATTATTTCCTAATTTATTACTTAGTTCTTTATCATCCTAGGGTTACATTCCATAATCCTAAAAAAATATAAATCATATATTATATAAAACATACCTCATTTCAATTTCATTATGATCTAAAATAAATAAATAAACATTTCTATTATCTCTATAAATTTACATTCACCAACTATAGGTATATAAATAAATACAAGTCTAATAATCATCCAATTTTTATTAACAATCAACTTGAATAGTTTTTCATCCACTTAAGTAACATAGCAATTGAATAGTATGTAACAATATTCAACTTAGGAAAAATGATTAAGCTAAGGTTATTAATAACACTAGAATACCAAAAAATATTCTCCAATACTCAATGAACTAATTATAATCACAAATTCAAGGTATCATATATGATTTCAATAATAATGTGCATATAAGTATTGAAAAACAACTTCAATGATCATAACCTCAACCCAAAATTCACATCAATTTCTAATTACCTTTCATACAAAATTCATATTTACAGGAAAAGAAAGTAAATAAATCCATAACTTACAACAATAACTAAAAGAATGTTTCTATCACTTATTAATTATCAATAAAATAAATTTGTTGTTTTCCAAATTGAATAACATATACATCCCACTAAAGAATAAGCTAAGTATTCTCTAAATTGTAATGAGTCATTCATCTTAATCATGCCTCATCATAAACTCCAACACGATAATAATCCAAATACAATAAGAATCCAAGCACACAAAATAACTTTCATAGATAAACATGCAAATCCCCACCCTTATATTCCAATGATCCCTCCCATTGGTGGCCCTATGTCATCCCATCCATCAGTTAGATGTGGGATGAAATAGAAGGGGTAGTGTATAAGGGTGAAAAATAATGGAGATAATGAATTTTTTAAATATTTAAAAAAAAACATAAAACAATGGAAATTAATGATTTTATGATAAGTGCATGAAAATGAAATTACTTATGATTAACTTTAGAACTATTATTCAACATGTGAATAGATGTGTTTAAATTCCATGGATCAACAATGATTGTTATATCTATCAAATTCAAACATAGTATGAACATATATACCATGAAGGTATTTCAATGATTAAAAACACTAAAGATATTCATAACTACCTTTATCCTCAACACTTATCCACAATGGGAAGACCTCAAAGTAAGCCCAAATCAAACTGACACCAAAAAGAGTCATAAATAGAATGACACCAAAAAGGGTCATAAATAAGTGAACACCATAAAGAGAAAGATTCCAACTTAGAATTTATTTAATATCCTTTCATAATAAGGTAAATAAAATTTCTACAGCAATAAAGAACTTAGTTTTGAATTTCATATGAAACCCTAATGTTCCAAACAACTAATAATAATCCCATTTGAATCAAAATACAAAGTTCCATTCCATAACCAAATCACAAAATGTACACCTATAACTAGCTCAAAACCTCAATAAAATGATTTCCAACAAAATAATAGTGTCCAAATATTCTTCATACTCTCAATAATTAATCATACTCCAAAACAAGGCATAATAGCAATAGTAAATACAAATAACTGAAAACCCCATTTCTTTTAAAACAAAAACAAACAACATAATCAAAGAAAGATAAGTCTATGTATTAACCCAACTCATTACCTTATCCCATTAAATCATATTCAATTCTTATACCAAACAATGAGAAATTACTAAATATTTTGATTCTAAAAACATTGCAATAACCCAAATAAAAATGAACCCACAATATTTATAATAGAGTTCATTTGACTATAAGCCAATTTTAAACATTATAGGTTCATCGTGAAGTCTATTGACTTCACCATGAACCTTTAATGGTTCTTTTTTATACTCCCTTTCTATAATAAACATAGAAAACTAATATTATTTTCTCAAATTAAAAAAATGGAAACCACTTACTCATTAACCGCTCCCAAAATGAAGAAGGAAAATGTGGCCTTTGAGAAAAATGAAAATTTATTCTTTATTTTCACCTAGCTAGTTCATTTCAAACTCTTCTGAATGCCATTAAAGCTCACATTAGTCCTACATTCTTGCCATAAATAATTGAAAATATGTCCCAATAAAAAATATTCATTTTTCCCAAAAAGTAACTAAAATTTTGAGCTAATGAGTTCAAACCAGTCCCACCAAGCCTTCAATGGCCTTTAACAAATTTTTTTTGTAGATTTCATCTTGGGTTTTTTAATAGAAAGAGCTTGACACAACAAAACATAGACATAAATTAAATGACTTCAAAACTTCTCAATGGGGATAACTCTGGGATTCAAGTCATCATGACCTAATTTCAACATATCATGATCAAAACAAAATCAAACAACCAATGAAGACCCCATGACTTAGTCATGTTCCCCCACAAATAAGTCAAATTCCTAGACACCATGACAAGAGAACAACATGACAAGGTTAGTAAAATTTACATAAAATAATTCCTAGATTAATATTGATCTCCTCAAACTCCAAAAAAGAGAACAATACTAAAAATGTTTACCACTATGGACATGAATTATAAGAATGAAATTAAACCATCTAAAATACAATATCATAGTCAAAGACTAAACATAAAGAAAATTTGCTAAACAACCAAATAGATATGAAAACAAAATATTTAAGAATGACCAAAAAAAGATGAAGCTCATAATATCTCATATCAAAAGATCAAATAGCTCAATTTTATCCTTTTGTACCCTTTGTTGTTGAATACCAAATCTAACCTAGCTCATTTTTCCTTTTCTTATAACCACCAAAATGATACATCAGCAATATTTGAATGGAAAAACCAATATCAAATATGAAAATTAGTTCCAAATTTAATTTATATCTATCAATTACATAATGAACTAAATTTAATTATCAATGTGACAATATAAACATGTCTAGGACACAACATAATATGTCAAAATAAAGTCTCAATAATGTCCAAGTAATATTTCTATAACAACTAAAACAACTAAGTAACCAAATAGCATGATAAGCAATAATCAAATGTGCAACTAATAGTTCCATAGTAAGAAATTAGAGAACACAAATATATGGTCATGGCATCCTCCCACTCTGAAAAATAAGCCATCCTAGTGATTAAAACAACCAAGGATAATGCTCCATAAAATGATACTCATCTTATCAAGTAGAATTTCACTCAGTTAACAGATCTGACTAGACTAAATATTTTGAAATATATCTATTTCACATTATAATGATGTGATGGTCTAGGATTTTGACTAGTTACAACTACATATTTTCTTCTTCTAAAAATTAAAGATTTTTCTTATCCAAAATGTGGGAAGGATCAGATACATACTTCATTAATAAAGCAACATGGAAAATCATCATGAATCCCAGATAGAGATGGATAAATGGATAATCAATAGGTTACATGATTAATTATTTATATAATTTCAAAGGGTTTAACAAATCAAAGAGCCAATTTAAAATACTTACCAAATTTAATAGAACATTTATGCAGTCTAACACGTAGAAATATTTAATCACTAATAATTAATCCATGAGAAGTTCTCTTTAAGTTTCTATAACTTTTTTGTCTATCTGAAGCAACCTTAAAATTTTGTTAGATCAATACCATTTTCACATAATATTCTTGTAAAATATTAGGGTTAACAATGTCTCTATTTTCTAGGTTGTCCTAACTAAGAGGAGTTCTACATTTGAGCCCGTATAGAGCTTCATATGGAACCATTTTAATCATAGAGTGATAGGAATTTTTATAATAAAATTCAACCCAATGTAGTAAATATTAAAAATTACTTTGTTGATCCATTACATACATTCTTAACATGTCCTCAAAAACTTGGTTAAGCTTTTTCATTTGACCATTCATTTTTGGGTGATACAAGGAGCTAAAGTTTAATCACATTCTAAACACTAAAGTAAAGGTTCTCCAAAATTTAGAAGTAAGTAACTTATCTCTATTATAGATAATGAAATATATCATGCTGTGCATCCAAATTACTTTTATAAATAATTTCTAAACATAAAAACATCACCAGTTAGATTTATAGTAATAAAATGGACAACATTTGTAAATTTATCAATCATAACCAAAATAGTATCATTCTTACTTCATGACTTTGGAAAACCAACAATGAAATCAAGTGAAGCAATAGTCCACTTCCTTTGTGGAATTTCATGAAGATAAATAAAACCTTCTAGATAACAATATTTTGTTTTCATGCACTGACATTTTGAAAAATTTTCCATAAAATTAATAACATCATCCTTTATGCTAGGCCAAAAAAAGTGCCTTTTCAACTCATATGTCATCTTTATGACACCTAAATGAGCAAAATGAGGTGCTTTATGCACTTCTTTCAACAAATTATTTTGAAAGTCACTTAACCTAGGCACAAAAATTCTATTTTTTTCACCATAAAAGGCCATCACTTTCAATATATAAATCATCAACTTTATTTTCTATAGACTCATAAGCTAAATATATCCTTACTTCATGTGAGAATTCATTAGTAAGTTGTTTCAAAAAAATAGTTATAAAATTACCTTGAAAAATAGATGAGGTAGTGAGATACATGTGTCAGCTGAGAGCATCCACAACATGATTCTCCTTACCCTTCACATAAACATTATCCATATAAAAATTTCTCAAAATTCTATCCATCTATATTATCATGTATTAATATCATCCTAGGTAAACAAGTATTCCAGGTTATGATGATTAGATTTAAACTTAAAATTCTTACCTATCATAAAATGTTTCCACTACTTTAAAGCATGCACAATAGTAAAAATATTTAAATCATGCATGGGTAATTATTTCATTCTCTTAGATCTTATGTGATTCATATTCCATTACTTTACCACTAAAACCCTCCTTAGAGGCATGAGACCAGATTTCAAAATTACCACTAGGATATGGAATAATAAGAACAATTGTTGTATCTAAAAACTCTTTAAGCCTCTTACAAACTTCTTCACATGCCAAAGTCCACACAAATGTTTTACATTTATGTTGTAAAGAGTTAATGGTATTTTTCAATCTAAAAATGTTTTCCATAAACCTTCTATAGTAACCATACAAGCCCATAAAGCTTTGCACTTCATGTATATTTTTAGGGTTAGGCCATTCTTAATAAATTTTATCTTTATTAGATCCACATCAAATCCATCCTTGGAAATAACATGTCCCAAGTAATGTATTTTATCTTGGAAAAATGCACATTTATAAAGCTCCTACAAAGTTTATGTTCCATAGTTTTTGTAAAACTAAACACAAATATTGCTCATGTTTACTTGCATTCTTAGAATAGATCAGTATATCATCAAGGGAGCAAATAAACTTATCTAAATAATCCCTAAATACACTATTCATAAGGTTCATAAAGGTATCAGGTGCATTTGTTAACCCAAAAGGAATTACCAAGAACTCATAATGACAATAATGAGTACAAAAAGTTATCTTATGGATGTCCTCTTCCTTAATTCTCAAGTTTTGATAACCTAATTTCAAATCAATAGTTAAAATTTTTATTTCACCCTTCATTTGGTCAAATAAATCATCTATCCTTGGTAAAGGATAATGATTCGTGATTATGCCATTGTTAAACATGTGATATTCAACACATATCCTAAGTATACCATCTTTATTTTTCATAAACACAACAAGATCACCCTAAGGAGACACACTTGGTCTAATGCTTCCATTTTCTAATAGTTATTATATCTAACCTTTTAGCTCTTGCAAATTAGGCACATTCATACAATATAGATCTTTAGATGTAGGGGTAACTCCTAGTATGATATCAATGCCAAAATAAAATTCACATCTGGGAGGAAATCCAACCAAATTTTCAATAAAAACATCTTAAAATTCATTAGAAAATGAATTTTTTTATAAATAGTTTCCTTATCTAATGTTGTCTCTTTTATTTTAACAACATAAAAATTAAATTTTTTACAAACAACCTTTCTTATTTGCATGGTTGAAAGTAAATTTTTCACCTTAAGATTATGAATATCTTGGATTTTAAAAAATTATCCAAGGTCATCACAACATTGCACCCCTTTATTACCAAAATCTAATGTGAATTTATGTTGATGCAGCCAATCCATCCCTAGAATAAGGTTATAAGATCCCAAGGGTGATAAAAATGGATTTACTATAGTTGAGAAAACTCCTAATTTAAGCTTTATTTAATCTAAACATTTAGAAATGGGCACCCTTTTACCTATACTAAATTTTACCTCCAATCATTCTCATAGACTAATAGGATTAATTTTACATTTTTTAACAATATTTGGGGAGAAAAAGATATCCATTACACTATAATCAATCAAAACTAAAACTAAAAACCCATCTAGATTACCTCTAATTTCAATAGGGGTGGCCTGAAATTTAGCTTTTTTATTATCCACAACTACATACACCCTATGCTTAGTTGATTGCCTAAGGAAAATCCCTTTTTAGTGGTTATAACCATAATACTAGCATATATTATTCCTCTGAGGTTGTAAAGTTATAGTGTTTACCTCTATGGTAGGTATATTCAAATTTCCTTGAGACTGATTTTTCTTGAAAGTCCAAGATTTGGAAGAGTTTTAATACTTAAAATTTTTATTTTGTCCTTAAAACTTATTAAATATGCTATTTATCCTAGTAAATCTATGATTTTGATCAATTTTATTAAACTTATTGGGTGAAGGAGAAAGACTTTTAGTTTTAGACTGATGTTAATTAAGTTTGAAATCTTGTCTTGCTTTCTATTGATACCTTTATTTCTCTTTTGCCCTATAAGTAGATTCCATGGCAACAATCAAAGTTTTTAGGTTAGTCATACTGATTTCATCCATCAATATTTAACTCAAACCAAGTTTAAACTTTTTATCTTGGTTTCCTCATCATGCATATAGTTCACATGATGAAACAAATTCATAAACATATTTTCATATTCAATCACAAACATGTTTTATTGTTTTAATAATTAATAATTTATTATCTTTTATTCTTTGAAATTTTCACTAAAGTAACCTCTTTCAAAACTAATTTTAAAAAATAGGATAGGTAAGTGTCAAAGGTTGATAACTCTATAAAGCATAGAGATTGAAGTATTTTTACAAGTTAACTAGTTATGCATCAGTTACACCACCAGATTATTCACCTAAAATTTTAGGTAGGACATTTTAAGTTCTGTAATGATGGTTTTGACCACTATTAAAGGCATCTCTTAGATTACTTGCTCTCCAAGTTGCCCTTCATCTATCTGGATAAATTCTTCTTATGGAACACCATTGAGATTGACCATCTTATGTTTTTGGGTTTCCAAATTTATTTGTAAATCATTAAGATAAATTGATATCCCATTGAATAATTCTTCCTAATTATAAGTTGGATTTCCTCTAGGAGCATTAAAAATAGTTCCACCTACATTGCTACTAGCATTGTTAATAGAAGGTTCTTCTTTACCTAGGTTAAAGTTTCAAGCTCCACAGCCTTTACCTCTTCTCCTAGTTCTTCCTCTACCTCTACTTAGATTGTCAACCCCTAAGTTATTTTCATCATTTAAACCACTAGATATTATTCACACCATCCTAAAGTGAAACAAAACAACAACTTAAGTAGGTAATAGTACTAAATTTATTTCCCAAAGTTCTATAAAGCACATAACCTTGGGATCTAATACCAAAATGTAACAACCCATTTTTTTAAAAACACTGAGTTACACAACATAGTTCCAAACCTAACAAATGGAATCTAATCACATGAGTGTGATGAGGTACATAATTATGTTATAACAAACACAAGTATTTGACTAAGGTTAAAAATTCCTAAAGGACAATGTTAGTAAGTTATTTTAACTAATTAATATGTATATTGGGGTGTACTAGTGTACTTAATTTACACTTGTACACTCAAATATATATCCTTATTTTATGGCCTTCCTAAGAAGACCAATTACTAACTTTTAACCTTAACCAAATGCCTAAAATTAACATAAAAAATCTGCACCTTGGCCATTCAAAGTGACTAAACTCTAACTTGAGAATACTGGTCAAACATCAAGAAGTATCACACCAAGATAATGAAAAAAATCAATTCACAATAGAATAATAATCATACTAATATTTTGCATTCAATGATTTGAATAATTATGTGAATAACAAAACTTAAGCTTCAAGTTTGTTTCCAAAAGCAATACAAGGTAGTTTGTTTGAAAAACTTTCAGAATTACATGTCATAAGAAGGCTATTGTCATAAATTAGGGATACTTACTTATGTCACTTAATCATGACTAGAGATAGGATCATAGCCTTCATGGATTTTATAATAATAACATTCAACAAATTTGATAATATAATCTGAATTAAATAAATGTACTTTATTGATTATTTTTATTGATGCATATTACCACATAAAGTGATTGTTGCATCAAATAAAATCACCTTTAATTATACATAAAAAATTTAGTTGTATCTAAAACCCATTTACTTAGGTATAATAACTTGATCATCCCACAATACCATATAGTAATAACATAATATATGCAAAACATGTTTTTCATATGGTCTAATGGCACTTCCTTAAGATAAATGACAAAAAATTATCAAGAATTCATAGGAATAATAAACAAGCAGTTGATGTTTCAACAACCATGTTTATTTTTTGCATAAATATAACTTAACAATTTCATTAAGACTTACATTGAATCAACCTTGTTTAACAAACCAAAAATCATCCTAACATTTACTTACTCAATAAACTTTCCCTCCTAAATAAATAAATACTAAACCACAAGAGTCTTCCTTATTTACTAGAGTTTCAATTTAAGGATAACCTTGTCTATTTCCCTCATAGTCATTTGTGACTTTTAATGTCCATTGTTTTATTAGAATAAGCAAACCTGAAATAAAAATGAATATTTACCACATAAATTCAATGTCAATATTATCTTCAAGGATTGTTTATAAGTTTCTCATACAATTGAAATAATCTAATAAACTTATTATAGTTAACATGAATTATGTAATTTATTCTTCTAACATAATGCATAAAAAACTATTTACCATAACAAATTTCCTTAATGATACTATAATAAAACAACATTTTTATTATCTTTATAAATTTACATCCACCAACTACAAATCTCTAAATTAATAAAAGTCCAATAATCATTGAAAGTGCCTTAGCAAGAAACTTTAATAGTTTTTATCCACTTAAGTAACATATCATTTGAATAGTAGTCAATAGTAATCAAGTTAGGAAGAATGATTAAGCTAAGGTTACTAATTACACTCAAATACCAAAAGTTATCCTCCAATACTCAATGAATTGATTATAATCACAAATTAAATGTAACCTATATGCTTTCAATAACATGCATAAAAGTATTGAATAACAACTTTAGTGATCATAACCTTAACCCAAAAGTCACATCAATTATTGATTACCTTTCATACAAAATTTGTACTTACAATAAAATAAATTAAGTAAATCAACAACTTACAACAATAATGAAAATAATGTTTCAATCACTTATTAACTATCAATACATTAAACTTGTTTTATAGATTGAACAACATAAACATCCCACTAAATAATAAGTCAATAAATATGAATTTTATTCTCCAAATTACAATGAGACATTAATCTCAATCATGCCTCACAATAATCTTCAAAATGATAGTAATCTAAATATAATAATAATATAATCACTTGAAGTAAATTTCTCAGATAAACATGAAAAGGCCTACCCTTATAGCCTAATGAGCCCCAATTGGTATCCCTAGATGACCCCATCCATCAATTAGATGCAGAGTTCAAAAATAGGGGTAGTGTATAAGGGTGAATAATAATGGAGACTTAGATCTTTTAAAATATTTATAAAACCTTAAAATAATGGAAAGTAATGAATATAAGATAAGTTAATGAAAATAAAAGTATTTATGATTAACCTCAACACTATTTTTCAACATGTGAATAGATCTATTTGACTTCCATAGATCAACCATGATTGTTATACCCATATAATTCAAATGTAATATGCACATATATACCATGTAGGTATTTAAATGATCAAATAGAAATAAATATATTCATAACTACCTTTATCCTCAACACTTATCCATAATAGGTAGACATCAAAATAACCCTGAATCAAATTGACACTAAAAAGAGTAAAAAATAGAATGACACCAAAAAGGGTCACAAATAAGTGAACACCATAAATAGAAAGAGTCCAACTCAAAATTCATTTAATATCCTTTCATGATAAGGTAAAAAAAATTATAACAATAAATAACTCATGTTTTAACTTCATATGAAACCTTAATGTTCCAAACAAGAAGAATAAGCCCATTTAAATCAAAACACAGAGTTCCATTCCATATCCAGATCATAAACTATATAATTACAACCAACAAACCACCTTAATAAAATTACTACCAACAAAATAACATCATCTAAAGGTTTTCCATACTCTCTATAAGCAACCATACTCCAAAATAGGGCACTATAGGAACAATAAATGCAAATAACTAAAAACCCCTTTTACTTTAAAACAAAAAAAAGATAACATATTCAAAGCAAGATAAGTCTACAACTTAACCCAACTCATTCCCTTGGACCATTCAATCATATTTAACATTTAAATCAAATAGTTATCAATTAATAAATAATTTGAGTCTCAAAACATTGTAAGAAGACAATGAAAAATGAACCCACAATATTTCCAATACTGTGTATATGGTTGTAAGTTGATTCTACACATAATAGGTCCATCATGAAGTCTATTGAATTCATCATGAACCTATAATGGTTATTTTTTTATACTCTATTTCCATAATAAATATATAAAAATAATATTCTTTCTTCAACATAAAAATTTGGAAACCACTTACTCATTAATCACACCAAAAAATGTAGAAGGAAAGTGTGTCCTTTTAGAAAAATGAAAACTTATTCTCTAATTCCACCTAGTTGAACCCTTTAGAACTCTGCCAACTTACATTAAATCCCACATTGGTCCTAAATTATTATAGTAGTTGAATAATAATGTGGCCCAATAAATAATCTTCATCTTCACCCAAACTTACAACTTAAAAACTAAACTAACAGGGTCAAGCTAGTCACACTAGGCATTCCCCAAAAAATTTAGTAAAGTTTGGCTAGGGTTTTTTTTGGTTTAACAAGCTCAACACAATAAAAAAATACTCAAAGTAAATGAATTAAATTATACTTGATGGGATTGACTAGGATTCGACTCATCATGACCTAATTTCTCAATAGGGTCAAATTCAAATTTTAACATGTCATGATTAAAACAAAATCAAATAACTAATGAAGACCCCATGACCTATTCATTGTCCCCCACAAATAATTCAAATTCCTAGTCACCATGATGAGTGAGAAACATTAAAAGGTTATAAAAATTTACATAAAACAATGCCAAGATTAAGATTAATCTCCTTGAAATCTAAGCAAGAGAATAACATTGCAAATGTTTACCATAATGGAAATGAATTCTAATAAGGAAATCAAATCAATCAAAAGACAATATCAAAGTCAAATACCAAACATATAGTAAATTTGCAAAAAAGACAAATATATATGTAAACAAAGCAATCAAGAATGACAAAAACAAGATTAAACTCATAATATCTAGGCTTAGAAGATCAAATAGCTCAATTTCACTCTTTTTAAGCCTCTATTGTTAAATACCAAATCCAACCTAGCTCATTTTTCATGTTCATGCAAACACCAAAATGATACATCAATAGTATCTAAAAAATCCAATATCAAATATGATAAGTAATTCTAAATGGAATTTATATCAATCAATTTTATAATGAATTTAATTTAATTATCATTGCAATAATATAAACATTTCCAAAACACATCATAACATCTCAAAATAGAGTTTCAATAATGTCCAATTAATAGTTCAATAACAATTGAAACAACTAAGTAACCAAATAGCATTCTAAATAGCAATCAAATGTGCAACTATTAGTTCCATAGTAATAAATCAGAACACATAAATATGAGGACATGATAGGGAGAATTTACCCAAGGAATCATTTCATGAATACCTCCCCCAATGCTAAACTATAAGAAGATGGAAATGAATGTATCTATTATTGAAGATATTAGAATTTATGACAAGTGAACACATATATTGGTGTCACTAAAAAAGGGTTACCAATTTATGAATAAATACTTTAATAATCAATGGCTCCATAATATGTCTAGATAAAATGTCCCACAAACCTAATCATAAGACCATATGAGTCACGAAGTACACTAATCCAATAATTCTATGAGTAGATGAATCCACTACTCAAACATTACCTTGTGAATACTAAAACACACCAAAATAACTCTAAAATTGTTAGATATTTTCAACAAGAGATATGCCAAAGATATAATCAGGGAGTGAAGAGTTGAAAATAGTGAAAAAGTACATAATGATGAGAGCACACACATAGACACATGCTATCACACTATATCAATGTATTTTAAATGTATTCTAATAAAATTAAGACATGTAATAGTCCTCAAATGGTTTCTGGTAAATAATGTTCTTTATAATATTATCATTTATAATGGAAGAATATTTTGTTTATGAGAAACATTATGAAAAAACTCAAGGTGATATTAAAGGGGCATTGAAATTTTCTCCAAATAATAATGCAAGATACTAAAAATGGGGCCTTCAAAGAAACATGAACTTTGTAAAAATGTTGAATGGATGATGGTCCAATAGAATGTGAGCATGCTAGATGAAGTTAAAAATGCAAACTAAGCACAAGTACTAATGTGTAAAAATACAAAAAAAAATCATGGGGGTATAACCACTTGTTATAATGATCCACCTACTAGTATTCATTAAATATAATTATGAGTTATAGATTGTAGCATTACTTGCCTCTAGATGCAATGAGATTGTCACCAAATGAAGTGAAAAGTCCAAGTGTAGAGGTCCATTAGTGTTGAGAAAAATCTTAGACTTGTCTTTGTGTGACCCCTCTAGGTGATCAAATGAGGTGGTCACATGTGCAATTATTTTTTCGTGTGATAAAAAAATACTTAAAAATTCAAATTGATCTTTGATTTTGACCAATTTGCATGTGGTCAATTATTTTTTTACATGTATAAGAGTCAGTAAAATTGTGACAACTTTTATATTTCTTAATTAAATTTATAATTTTAAAAATTTATGGAAATATGAAAATAAGTTACATAAAACCCAAAAACTATTCTAAGATACTATTTATAGTTTGAAACCATTTGTAAAAATAGCATACATTTTTTTATTGATAAAAATGAATCTACAAATAAAAAACCTTTGATGTGTAAATATAACAAAACTAGAGGAAAATCTATATTTCTTAGGCAATATAGATACACTGGTGAGCTTTGAATTACTCCTACAATATTTATAATTAAACATACAAAGGAAACACTCAAGGAGGAATGCCACAAATATGATATTTCATTTTAAACCTTTATGATTCTTAGGAATACCCTCAAAAGGATGAAAAATAAGAGCATACTTGGTGTGCAATGTAATAAACAAAACTCAAAATAATAAGAGGCTACCCAAAGTACTCAACCTTATATTTGGATAATACAATCTACACATGATATAATACCTTAAGGAAGCTCTCTTATTCTACAAATTGATATTTAAGAATAAACTATATTATATCAAAGAATGTGAAACCATGCGAGATAAAAATGCAATGATGAATTGATTCAAAATTATTGGAAATATGATTATCATTGATGTTTAAGAATAAGTGTTGTGATTTGAAGATGTGAAAGGGATCATATAGAAGTTCAAGGATGATTCTAATTCTTGTGTGCATGAGTGGAATTCATCTGGTTCCTCATATTAATCATCTAGACATTTTGGGTCTATGATAGGAAACTCAGGAAAGACATTTTGCTAACATCACAATTGTCAAGTGTGAATGAGTAAGGGGGAGATGGTCACATGGTTGTGATCACATTAATCCCTAGTTGTTATGTGCCATATTTGAAGACATGAGATGAAGCACAGTTGAAGATATGGGGATACAAATTTGGCTACTTGGACATAATCCACTATGTTCTAACACTTTGCCAAATTTAAAAAAAAAATTAGCAGAGCCAAGTAAGCATATTGATGAGGTCAGTGTTTACACATATGGAGGTGCCAAGACAAAATGATCATATGGGTTTATTAATTTTTGTGCCTAGTTTCTATGTTCTAAATCTTGGGTCATGCAACGTATCATGACAAAAGATATTCTTGAGAAAAGTAGGGCTCCCAAGCATTTTGACAGTGTTTTCTAACATAGTCAAATTTTTAGTTTGCAAGAAAAAGTTGAGAAGGCATTTTTATGATGTCATATCTTGAAATTATGAAGGCATCAAGATAAAATGGATATATGGATGGAATCCCCTATTTAAGAGGATATTATGCACTAAATTGTAGGTCTTCTAACTAATTGTGACAGGAATTATGCAAGGATAAAGTTGACCTTCTAAGCAAGTTCAAGGCATAACTAGCTCTGTGACAGAATAATCTAAATTAGCATATTAATGACATTATATCTCACACACATGAAAACTTTAGGAAGCAATGATCATATGGGTTTATTCACTATCCACCTAATTTATATGGTTAAAATTTTAGACCAGGCAATTGAATGAAGCAAAAGATATGAAGGTGCAAAGTTAGCCTTCTAGGCATAATTAAGATGGTCACCATACTTAGACAAATATACACAAGCTAAAATTTGAGCAAGTTTTGAAGAGATCAATGGAGTGTGTTGGCTCCAAGATGCCAAGATGAAGTAATATGAAGACAAGTGGTCAAAGTTTAAATCTTGATCAATGGTTAGCACTTATTTGTACATTGGAGACCCAATAAAGCATAATCAAATTCAATTTATCAAAGGGACCTCCACTAGTGATAATTGTCACAATCATGAAGCTTGCATAGTAAATATATAGTGTAGTTTAAATTCAAATAGTTAATGATCAATGTGAGGATGCCAACTATCTCAATAGAAAGAACTAAAAGTAATGTGTACAAGGAATGTGTTAATGCCAATTGTCACATTCTTGAGAGCTAAGTAAAGATAAAGATCAAGATTATCAGAAAATATAATGGTGAGTGGATGAGCATGTAAAGGAAATCTAATGGAATGAGTGGACTCAGATGGAATAAAGTGCTCAAGGTTTATCGACACAGTGTCAAGTTAAAGAAAGAGCAAGTTTGAGAAGATTGATGGAGCGTAAGTGATCCAAAGACTCATGAAGTAGAGAGATGGGATAAAGAACTTAACATTTAATGATTAAACAAAAGTAAATATTATGCATCTTTGGATATCAAATGACATGAGGGAGCTCAGATTAAAATATCTAATAGACATGTTTTAAAGTGAGAACATTAAAACTAAGAAGCGAACAAGGGTCTAATAAATAGCATGAGCCTATCATAATATGATTGAATGAACATATTTTAAATTTGAGATATTTTAATAAAATCCATTGAATCATGGAACAAATAGTAAGATCAATGATTGATATATAAAGATGTGTTCAATCTAATAGTCAAACATAGGAACATGCAAGTAAGCCATGAATTATGACACAGATAATGAGATTCATTGATGTAACTGATCAAATCTATGTAAATGTGTATGTGCATCAAAACTATATTTCATCAAGTGTTATATATAATAATGAGACGAGAAATCATGGAGGTGATGCATGATTTCTAGATGTGAGAAACTCGTAGTTGAGATAATGAATTGAGTCCAAAATAGAGTGTGATGTGTTTGTAAAAATGTGTGAACACAATGAATATATGGAGCCCTATATTAATTATTTATATATATGATATCTAGGACATAATAAAATGTTGGTAGATCTATAAATATTTACCTTTGAGTAGATTTGAATAGAAATATAGAGGCAGAGAGAAAGAGATTGATGAAGTGTGTCAAATAGAGAAATATAGAGACACAAAACTAGAGGGGAAAAAAAGTAGAGTGGAAAATAAGAGATATGAAGAGCAAAGCATGATAAATTATAGACTAGACCGCTAATAAATAATAGATATTTAGATTCATGTATGAATCTATGTTTTAATCTAGAGTTGTAACTCCATTGTAGATCTGATTGGTTGGTGCCATCAGCCAAGCTGAGTTGGTACTTAGTTAGGAAGTGGGTGTCTCCTTTGAGTTAAATCTCTTAAACCAAGGGATTTATGTCTCCTTAGGGTAGGTGTCCTTAAATATTGTAACTAGTGAGGTTCCTTATTATGAGGATAGATTAGAATAGTAGATTCTAGAGGCTATTCTCAAGGTGGTTTTTCCCATATTGGGTTTTCCATGGTATATCTTGTGTTGTGTCTATTTGTGTGATTATAATCTCTACATATAATATTAATCTACATTAAAAGGTTTTGAAAATAGCTAAGTTAATTAATATACTAATTTTCCCCCCTCTTAGTATCTAGTTGTGTTCTAATAATTGGTATCAGAGCCCTAGTTCCTTAGAAGAAGCTTAATAATCTTAGGTAGATCTTGGAATGGTGAACACAAATGGCTAGTCAAGAAGGATCTTAATCAAATAAATCACCTCTCTTTGATGGATCAAATTATGCATTCTAGAGTATAATAATGGAAACATATTTATCCTCATTAGGGTTTGTTGTATGGATGTTCATGGTAAATAGATATACAACCCCTACTACAAATCCTACTATTTGGGATACAAATAAAGCATATGAGAACAATGCTAAGTCAAAGAATGTTATCTTTTGTGTATTTTCTAATTTAGAATTTGTCAAAGTGATGCATTATCAAAATGCACAAGATATCTAGAATAAATTGAAGAGCATAGATGAAGCAGATGACAAGATAAAGAATGCTAAGATACAAACTTACAAAGGCAAGTTTGGAAGCCTTAAAATGAATGAGGAAGAGAAAATTGTAGACTATCTCCTCAAAGTGGATGAAATAGTCAATGCAATCAGAGGCCTTGGAGAAGAGATGAAATAATCAATCATTTTCAAAAAGGTCCTAAGATCTCTACCATCAATGTATGACTCTAAAATATTTGTAATAGAGGAAGCAAAAGATCTGGATAAACTCATTGTTGATGAGTTACATGGAACCTTCACTACTTATGAGATGAGAATGGGAGAAGCATACAATTTCAAGAGAGAAGTTGCATTCAAAGTAGCTAAGCAAGTAAAAGTAGAAGCATCCTCATCTAGATCTGAGGAGATTGATGAATAAGAAGCCAACTTTATTAGAAGATTAAAGAGAGGATATGAAAATTATAGAGGTAAACTACCCTTCAAATGCTTTAACTATGTTAAATTAGGGCGTTTTGATGCTAAATGACCTTATAACAAGAAGGATAACATTGAGAAAGAAGAGAATAGTAAAAAGGTGAAACCTCATTATTTCAATAAGAAGAAATTATTTAAAAATAATAAAGGCCTATATACAAAATGAGATAATGATTCATTGGATGACAATTATAGTTTAGATGATGAACATGACTATGCCTTTGTGGCTGAGAAAAAGGAAGTCATATTCATTGAAATAAGATCAACTTCTATGGATCAAGAAGAAGTTTAAGACTTAGATGAACAAGAAAAAGGAGAAGTGGATCTAGAGTGTGAACTCATATGTGCTTTAGAGGAAATTGACAAGTTGAGAAAAGAGAGCTCAAAATAGAAGAAGATTGGATAAAAAATATTGAGGAAATGTCCAAGAGTCTTGAGAAATTAGATCAGATGGTGGTTATCCTAAAGATACAAGTTGAAGAGGCTAAAATAATAGGATATGTATTCAAACTTGAACTATAATCTAAATCTAATGAGTGCATGAAGTTAGAAGTAGAGATAGTGGCTTTGAGAAAAGTGCTTGAGAAAGCCAAATGATGTCTAGATAAAAGTCTAAATTTGATAGGAAGATCAAACATTATTGATGAATTAATCAACTCTCAAAAGACTTCAAAATAAAGATTAGGTCTTGCTTATGAAAAAGGAAAATGTTCCAAAATAATTACATCTTCTAACCTATATGATAACTTCAAAGTAGAAGGAAAATCTGGAGAAAATAAAGAGAAATCTTGAAAATATACAAATATAGACTCAAACATAGCTGATGTGAAGAAAGTTGAAGGAGAAAATAAGCATGAAGAAAATAAGAAGACAAAGGTAGCTGATGCAGATGGATACACAAAAGTGAGAGACTTGAAGAAGCTAGTGTATAGAAGAGCTTCTCATATTGCACAAATAAATTCTATGACCAAGTATTCCTCATATTTATATGGTTATTGTTATACCTATAATCATTTTGGTCATAGGTCTATTGATTTTAGAGTTGTACCTAAAAGTAGAACAAATTTTGTAAGGAGAAATTCATTTTCTCCTTTGTTAGATACAAATGTAATATGTTATAATTGTAATAACTTTGGTCACATATCTAAACAATGTAGAACTAGATTTGTAATATAAAAATTACACAATATAGAGAAATACATGCTTCTTAGTGTGAACAAAGGTTCAAAAGTCTCTAAAAAGGAGAAAAAGAAGCCATATAAGAAACCCAGTGATGTGTAGAGAGTGAAAAATCAATCTATGATTGCTCAAACTTCACTCTGTGTCAAGGAGAAAAATTTATGGGTAATATATAGTGGATGCTCAAAGCACATGACTGATGACAGGAGCAAGTTCATCAAAATAATCAAATGCAATAAAAGATCTATTAGTTTGGGAGACAACACTACAACAAAGATTAGAGGTAAAGGAACCTTAAACATAGATGGAAAACTACCTACAATGATGTCTTTTATGTTGAAGGATTGAAGCATAATCTACTAAGTGTCAACCAAATGTCTGATAATGGATATAAGGTCACATTTGATGTAGAATGCTACAAGTTAAAGAGATATGGAAGAATAGTTACAGAAGGGAAAAAGACTAAAATAAATATCTATAATCTTGTTGAAGTGAATGGTAATAATTGCCTAATAAGAAAGATTGATGACAATTAGTCATGGCATAGAAGAATGGATCATGTTAACTCTAATATCCTAGTCAAAGCAAGCATAAATAAGTGTGTTAGACACATGCCCAAAATAACCAAACCTACAGACACTGCTTATAAGGAATGTCAACTAGGCAAGCAAACAAGGGTCAAATTTTAAACAAAGGAGTATGCAACTACAAGGCCTCTAGAATTAGTTCATAGTGATATTTTTGGTCCTACGAAGACAACAAGATCTAAAGGAGAGAGATACTTCATTTTATTTTTATATGATTACTCAATAATGACAAGGGTAACCTTTTTGAAGGACAAGTCACAAGCATTTGAGAGATTCAATTTATTTAGAGCCATGGTGGAGAATGAGATTGGATAAAAATCAAATGTTTAAGATCTAATAAAGGTGGAAACTTCACCTCAAATGAGTTCATAGAATATTTTGAGAATCATGGGATCAAAAGGCATTATTCTATAGCAAGGACTCTACAACAAAATGTATTTTTTGAGAGAATGAACATGACATCCAAGGAGATGGCCAAAATAGTGTTAAAAAAAAGCCAAGTTACTTGATGGATATTGGAGAGAAGCAATCCAAAAAGTAGTATACATATTGGATAGAGTTCAAATAAGGGTAAATAGTGATGAAAATCCATTTGAGATATGGTATGGAAAGCTTACCTCTATTAAGTACTTCAAAGTGTTTGGAAGGAAGTGCTACATCAGGATAAAAGAGGATAAATTGGGAAGCTTTGAATCAAGATGTGATGAAGGTATATTTCTTGATTATTCCACTCAAAGAAAATCCTATGTATGTTACAATAAAAGGATACACAAGATTATAGAGATCATCAATGCCAAGGTTGAGGAAGTATTGAAACATGTTGAACCTAACAAGGAAATTAGTATTGAAGAATCGAATCCTGAAGAAGAAGATAATGAAGAGGCTAAGGAAATGAATGAAAATTCACCTCTAATATTTGTTTAAAAGGATCATCCTAAAGAGTAGATAATTGGCAATAATAATGAAGGAGATAAGACAAGGAGAAGATTTGAAATGAACAAAGAAAAATTAAGTTTTGATCTAATGTCTAAATTTAAGCCTAAGAGCTATGTTGAAGCTAGCAAGGATGAGAATTGGCTAAAAGCCATAGAAAAATTGAGCCAAATTGAAAAGAACAAAAATTTGGCAATTAGTCCCAAGACCTGCAAACAATAATGTGATAAGTACAAAATGGGTCTATAGAAATAAGCTTAATGAGGATGGAGATATTGTAAGGAATAAATCAATGTTGGTGTGCAAAGGATATGCACAAGTTGAGGGCATATATTTTGAGGAAATATTTGCTCTAGTATCTAGATTAGAAGCTATAAAAAAGTTTCTAGCATTCTCTATTTACAAGAAATGCAAAGTCTATCAAATGGATGTTAAGTATACTTTCTTGAATGGGAACCAAGAAGAGGAAGGTTACATAGAACAACCTAAAGGTTTTTAGTTTTCAAGGAAGAAGATTATGTGTGGAGACTAAATAAATCTCTGTATGATCTAAAATAGGCACTTAGAGCATGGTATTCAAGATTGGACCAGTACTTATAACAACAAGGTTTCAATAAAGGATGTACAGATAGTAATTTGTACTTCAAATCAGAAGGTGAGCATATGTTTATTATTATTGTTTATTTAGATGACATCATTTTTAGTAGTATCAATAAAAAAATGTACAAATAATTTTCTACACAAATGCAAAGTGAGTATGAGATGTCTATGCTAGGATAACTATCTTTCTTCCTTGGTCTACAAATAGTACAATCTGATAAAGGGATATTTATATCTCAAACCACGTATGCAAAAGAATTGATCAATAAGTTTGGAATGGAAGATATCAAACTAGTTAGTACTCCCATGATAACTAGATGCAAGTTGAGAAAAGATGATGGGCCCCTTGATGCAAATTAGACTATGCACAAATCAATGGTAGGTAGTTTGTTATACCTAACTGCATCAAGATTGGATATCATGCAAGTTGTGTGCATGGTTACAATATTTTAGGATTCTCCCTAATTTTCACATGTCAATGTAGTGAAAAATATCTTTAGATATATCAAGAGCACAATTGACTATGTCTTACGGTATCCTACAAGTGAAGATTTCACTTTGATAGATTATATAGATGTTGATTGGATAAGAAGTGTGAATGATAGAAGAAACACTAGTGGTGTTGCATTTTTCCTTGGAAATAGACTTATTTCATGGCTAAGCATAAAGCAAGAGTTAGTTACTCTTTCTACAGTAAAAGTAGAGTATGTCGTAGTAGTGGCATGTTGCACTCAAGTCTTGTAGATGAAGTAAACATTTAAAGACGTCAAGGTAGATTACAAGTCACCTATATCTATTCTTTGTGATAATTCAAGTGCTATTAACATATCAAAGAATCTAATGATTTATTCTAGAACCAAGCACATATCAATCAAGTATCACTTTTTAAGAGAGAAGTTTGTAGATCAAGAGGTCATAATGTAATATGTGCCAATGAAGGATCAAATTGTATACATATTCACCAAACCTCTTCCTAAGTAAAAATTTGAATATCTAAGATAGAATTTGGGAGTGGTGGCTACTACACCACATCACTAGATCCTAGTGATAGGGCATGAGTCTAGGGGGAATCTCATAGAATCTTTGTTAATCCATGTAAGAAGAGAGAGAAAGAAAATAAATTATGCATACTTTTGCAAATTATTAATGAGTTGATGGTTACAAATTCTTGGACAAACTCCTTTATCTAATAAAAGGGGAGAAACATTTGGATAAATAGTCAAAAAGAGTCCCTTTGCCATTGATGTCAAAGGGAGAGAAGAGGAGCAAATTCTCTCTACAAAAGTTTGGAGAAAAATTAAAAATGTCAAAGAAGAAGAAGAAGAAGAGCAAGTTTCCAAGTTGAGTATTAGGCAAATGTACCATTACCTAAGGGGGAACAATTTTTTTATGAACAACTTCAGTTCATACTCATGAGAAACCAATGAAAGCAATGCCAGAGAAGGAGTAAAATATTAGAAGATCAAAGCATTTAGTTTGCCATCAATGACAAAGGGGGAGATTGTTGGAAATATGATTGTCATTGATGTCAAAAGGGACATTATGATCTTGTCATTGATGTTTACAACTAAGTATTTTGATTTGAAGATGTGCAAGGGATCTTATCAAAGGTCAAGGATGATTAAAATTCTTGTGTGCATGAGTGGAATTCATCCAGTTCCTCATATTAATCATCTATATATTTTGAGTCTATGACAAGAAAATCTGAGAAGGCATTTTATTGACATCACCATTACCATGTGAATTAGTATGGGGGAGTTGGTCACATGGTTGTGATCACATTAGTCCCTAGTTCTTATGTGCCAAATTTTAAGACATGTGATGAAGTGAAATTGAATACATGGGGATGTAAAGTTGGCTACTTGGACATAATTCAAAAGGGTTTAGCAAAGCCAAGTAATAATATTGATGAGGTTAGTGTTCACACATATAAAGGTACCAAGATAAAATGATCATATGGGTATATTAATTTTTATGCGTAGTTTTTATGTACTAAATATCAAGTCATAAAACTTAATGCAACAAAAGATATGCTTGAGCAAAGTAGGGCTCTCAAGCATTTTGATAGTGTTTTCTAACACAGTCAAATTTACAGTTTGCTAGAAAAAGTTGAGAATGCATTTTTATGATGTCATATCTTACAAATATGAAGGCTTCAAGAGAAAATGGATATATGGATGGAATCCCCTATGTAAGAGGATCTTATACACTAAATTTTAATTCATCTGACTAAGCACAACAAGAGTTATGCAAGGACAAAGTTGGCCTTTTAAGCAAGTTCAAGGCATAACTAGCTTTGTGATAGAATAATCTGAGTGAGCAGATTAATGGTGTTATATCTCACATGTGAAAAAAATTTAGGAATAAATGATCATATGGGTTTGTTCACTATCATTCCTAGTTTATATGGTTCAAATTTTAGACTAGGCGATTGAGCAAAGTAGAAAATATGAAGGTTCAAAGTTAGCCTTCTAGGCATAATTGAGATGGTCCCCATACTTAGACAAAATTGCATAAGGTAAAGTTTGAGCAAGTCTCAAAGAGATAAATGAAGAGTGATGGATCCAATATTCTAGGATGAAGTGAGATAAATACAAGCTATCAAAGTTTAAATCTTGATCAACAGTTAGTGCTTATTTGTACATTAGAGATCCAATGAAGTGTACACAAAGTCAATTTGTCAAAAGGACCTCCACTACTAATAAGTGTCATAATCATGAAGATTTCATAGTAAATATATGGTGTGGTTTAAATTCAAATCATCAATGATAAATGTAAGGATGTCATGTGTCTCAATAGCGAGAACTAATAATGTGCAGAAGACACATGTTAATGCCAAGTCTCAATTCTCAAGAGATAAGTAGGGATAAAGATCAATCTTATCAAAAGATCTGATGGTGAATAGATTATCATGCAAAGGATATCCAATAAAAAAAGTGGACTCAAATGGAATAAAGTGCTTGAGTTTTATTGACATAGTGTTGAGTTAAACATTGAGCTAGTTTGAGAAGATCAATAGAGCATAAACAATCTAAAGACTTAGAAAGCAGTGAGATGGGATAAAGATCTTGATGTTTAATAAGTAAACATAAGTAAACATTGTACATATTTGAATATTGAATGCAATGTGGGAGCTCAGATCAAAAGATCTAACAGACATGTTTTAAAGTGAGAACATTAAAGCTAGCATGAACCTGTCAGAATGTGATCAAACAAATTCATTTTAAAGATGAGATATTTGAATAAATACCATTAGATCATGGCATCAAGAGTAATATCAATGATATATATTTAAAGATATGTTTAGTTTATTGGTGAGATGTAGGAACATGTAAGTAAGCCATGAATCATGACATAAATAATGATATTGGTCAATGTAACTAATAAAATATATGTAAATGTGTATGTGTATCAAAACTAGAGTCCAACAAGTACTATATATAGTAATAAGACCAAGAATCATGGTAGTGATGCATGAGTTCTAGATATAAGAAACTTATAGTTGAAGAGATGATGAACTGAGTCTAGAATAGAGCGTGATGTGTTCGTAAACAAGTGTTAACACAACAAAGATATGTAACCCTATATCAATTGTTTATATATATGACATCTAAGACATAGGAAAAAAATTCTAGAGCTATTTTTATTTTCTATTGAGTAGAGTTGAATAGAAAGATAGAGGTAGAGAGCAAGATATTGATGGAGTGTGTCAAATAGATAAATATAGATACATATAACTAGAGGCGCATAAAAGAACAGAGTAGAAAATAAGAGAGATGAATCATAGAGCATGATCAATTATAGACTAGACCTATAACAAAGAATAAATATTTGGATTCATGCATGAATCTATGTTGTAATCTAGAGTTGTAGATCCATTGTAAATTTGATTTATTGGTGCCATCAGACAAGCTATGTTGGTGCTCAGCTAGGAAGTGGGTGTTTTCTTAGAGTTGAAGCTCTTAAACTAGGGGATTGGTGTCTCCTTAGGGTTGGTTCCCTTAAAAATTATAAATAGTGAGGTTCTTTATTGTGATGCTAGATTATAATGGTAGATTATAGCATCTATTCTCATGGTGGCTTTTCCCATATCGGGTTTTCCACAGTATATCTTGTGTTGTGTCCATTTGTGTGATTATGATCTCTACATATAGTCTTAATCTACATTAAAAGGTTTTGAAAATATCAAAGTTAATTAATATACTAATTCACCCCCTGCCAATCTATATCTATTTGTGTTTCAACAAAATTGAATCAAAGGGATTTCATTCATTCCATTGCTTCATATTCCAAACTTCACATTCCACATTTCACATTACAAATACACTACTAGAGTGCTCAATATATGGAAATAGAGAATGGGGTAGACAACCCATGCTACGTATGTAAATGATATGTGCACACATAAAAGTGGTAAAAAAATCATAGTGGGTATGTCAAAACTATGTGCACATACCAAAGTGTTTTAAAAACCATAGTGGGACCCATGTGTAAGCCACTCATGGTGGAGGATGACTAGATTGTGTACTAAACACATGTACACATAATTAAGCCCATAATTATGAACTAAACACATGTGCACACTATCAAGCCATAAGTAATATTAAATTGAATAAGTTTAAAAGGAGTCCAAATGTCAAATTAGTTTGGGTGAAAACCCTTTCCCTGAATACCTCCCCCCTGAATGATAAACTTGGATAATTTGGTAATGTATGTCTCTACTAAAAAATATAGTAGAATCGGTGATGGGTGTACACAAAGACTAATGTCACTAATAAAAGGTCACCAAATTATGAATAAGTAATCCAAGAATCAATGACCCCATGATGTGTTTGGAGAAACTAGCCCACAAACCTAATAAAAATTCCAAATATATTCGAGAAGTTCATGAATCTAAGAACTTTACAAGTGGACAAAACCACTACTCAAACATCACTATATGAATATTGGAACATGCCAATATATTTCTAAAACTATTAGAGACTTTAAATAGGTGATAGAGATACTAAAAATACAATCAAGGAGTGAAGTTAAGAAAATAGTGGAAAGGTACACAATTATAAGAGCACACACACATAGACAGACACTATGGCACTATCTTGGTGAAGCTAAAAGATATACCAATGAAAATCAGATATGTAATATTCCTCAAGTGGGTTTCAGTATGTAGTGTACCTTATAATATACCCTTTTACAATGGATGATTGATTTTCTTTTGTGATAAAAATTTGTAAAAACTCAAGGTGCTAATAAAGGAGCCTTGAATTTGTATCCAAATAATAATTTAATGTGCTTAAAAAAGGGTCCTTGAAGGATACATAACATAAATTAAAGTGTGCCAAATTAGACCCTACAAATATGTGATAAATATAGGAGGGCCTAATAGAATGTGAGCATGTTGGATGAAGTATGTATAATGTTAACTAGTCATGTAGAATTAGTAGGAGGAATGATGTGGTAAAAAAACTCCATTGGGGGGGCGGTGTTTAACCACCTATCAGACTAGGTCCTACCCATCCATCTTCATCAAATATAATGATGAGTTTAAGAGTGTAGCATAATTACCACCATGGATTAGTGATATTGTCACCAAATGATATAAATATGGCCAAGTGTAGAGGTCGATTATTGTTGAGTGGAATCTTGGACCAAAACAATTAATTTTTCTTCTTGTGTGAGTGTGTTGTTGATCAATTGATTTGGTCATATGTGTAATTTATTTTTTGTGTTTGAAAAAATTAATTAAAAAACTCAAATTGGTCTTTGATTTTGACTAATTTCATTTTTAAAAATTTTATTTTTTGTGAGAAAAAGGATAAAAAAGACTCAAATCTTGACTTTGACAAAAGCACATTGGTCAAGTTATTTTTATTTTTGAATTTACAATAGTTAGTAAAAATATGATAATGTTTAATTTTATTAATAAAATTCATAATTTAAAAACATTATGTATATATGAAAATGAGGTGCACAAACCCAAAAATTATTCTATACAATTGTTTGCAAGTTTGAAAAAGAACTGATGATTTTAATAAAGAAGGAATTTAAAAAAACATACACTCATATGTCTAATTAGGACAAAAATATAAGCGAATATCTATTTATTAGAAAATATATACATGATTTATGAGCTCTAAATTACTCCTACAATCTTTATAATTGAACCTAAAAAATAAACACTTAATGAGGAATTCCCCCAAATCTGATAAATTATTTTTTAAACATTTTTGATTCTTAGGATCATCCTCAAAGGATGCAAGGCAAGATCACAATTATTATGTAAAAAAATATATTTTGATCTCCTAATAATCTATCCAATGTACTAAACCTACTTTGATATCATGTCACATTTAGCTATTAAAAACTATATAAGATTCTAAGACCTTAAGGAAGTACTTTTACACTAGAGATTGAACTTGATAAAAATAAATTGTATTTTTATCAAAGATGTAGAATTCATGTGCAATACAAGTTAAAATGCATGAATTCACTTATTATATTCATTTTAAATTCCACAATCAACATTTCAAATTATAAATACACCAGTTGAGTGCTCAATAAATAAGAAAGAAAGAGTGTGCAGTAAACATCCCATAGTGGGTATGTCAACACTATGTGCACACACCAAATTAGGGTTAAAAACCACTCATATTGTAATTTACACCCACTCATAGTGGACTATGGGACACTTACAATGGAGAATGACTATATTTTTCACTAAATACATATGCACATAAATAATCCCATATTTTTGCACTAAACATGTGCACACTATTATTCCCTAAGTAAGCTTAAAATGAATAAGTGTGAATCGAACCCAAAGGTAAAACTAGTTTGGGTGAGAACCATTTTTCACTTTAAGATTATTTAGGACTTAATAGTTTCCACATGTGTTTAGTGCATAATTATAGGATTAATTATGTGAACATGTGTTTGGTACATAATTTAGTCATTATCTACCATAAGTGGTCCACAGTCCAGTATGAGTGGATCACACTCTACTATGAGTGCATTCCAATCCCAATTTGGTGTGTGCACATATTTCTAACATACCCACTATGGGTTGTTTACCCCCACCCCTCCCCCTTCTTATATATTTAGAACTCTAGTATTGCATATATAATGTGTAATATGGAATGTGGAGCATGAAATGTGGAAAAATAGAATGAATACAATAAATGAACTCATACATTTGCACTTATATTAAACATGAATTTTACATTCTTGATAATAATAAAATTTATTATTATCAATCTCAATCTCTAACATAAGAGTTCTTCCTTAAGGTCTTAGAATCATATGTAGACTATACGAGCCAAATCTAACATGGTATCGAAGTAGGTTAAGTGCATTATATAGCTTCTTATGAGATCTAAATATGTTTTTTTCACACCTATAAATATGATAAATGGAACTTTTACAAGGATTTTTTATTTCCATTGTAATTTTTATTGAAAGGAGGAATGAAACTTTGTGTTCACTCTTAAATTATTGAATACAAAGGAAATTATAGAAATTTGTGTCTTATAATTTTATTCATAGATGTGTTATTCTTAAGTTTAATATGTTTTTCTCAATCCTCAAGCAATAATTTTTTCATTATAAAATTTTCAAATATGTTTAAAATTTCCCTTGTTATGCATGGGATAAGATCTACATTTTCTTTTCAATGTTGAATTTTTAAATTCCTTATTTTTTATTTTTCTTTTTAGGATAGCAAGACTAAAATTCAACATCAAATTCTAATTGTAAATATTTTGAATATTTTATTTTTCTATTTTAAATAAATGGAACATACCCTTAGAATAGAGGAGGGACTTTTTCCCCTTAACTATTGAAAGACACTCATATTTCCCTTGCACCAAATAATTTTCCAAAAATTGGTAAGACTTTTATTTTGTGTAAGAAACAATAAGATGGATTTGATATGTTCAAACACAAGGTTAGCCATGTTTTAGTGTTAACTTTGTCTAAATTGAAATTACTTATTGTGGTGGAAATAGATGTTATTAATTATGATATGAGGGTCATCCTAATACAAGGGTGTAATCCCATATGTTACCATTCATAGTTATTTTATGTTGCAATTCTAAAATATTGTACATATTATCATGAAATTTATGTTCTTGTTCAAGTGGTCAAGAAATGGAAACACTATCTTATAGATAAGGAAAATATTTTCCACATGTATCACCAACCTCTCTAATATTTTTAACCAAAAATAAATCAACAAGTTAGATATTATATATGGATGGGTATTTTACAACAATTTTATTTGATTATCAATTAAAGAAAGGTGTGATTAAAAAAATAATTGATATGTTATTTATATTATCATAACCTCAAATTTTCAAATTTTAAAAATTCAAACAATCAAGGATATGTATACCAATTTCCAAATGAGATCAATTAAATGTCACAATCATTCCTCCAAATTTATTCCTCTTAGGACTTAATCCTTGGAAGCATAGTGTCACTGAGCTCATCTCACGAGAGTTTATCCAAACATAATAAAATCTTAGTTTCAACCATAACTAACTATAAGATCAAGAAATATAGGTTAATACAACCCTTAAGAAAACATATCAATAAAGGTAAGCATATCAAAATAATGACTTGCATGAAAAATATCAAGCATCATTACTCATGGTGAGAATATGGACTCACTACAATATAAAAACAAATAATTGAAAACCAACACTACCTACAATGCTCAAATGGTTTTGGTTTTCCTTTAAGAGGGTATTGATATCAATCTATATTGCAACCCTGAGGCAATGGTGTTTTAGACCTATCTCATCTAGCTGATACAATGGGATCACCTCTAGGTGTGGTAGCCTATTGAGTGAGATGAAACTCTAGTTTTGGGGATAGCTCCCCTAATGCATCATCTTGGCTCAATTCATAAACCTAATTACTTGTCAATGAAAATGGATAAAAAGATGTATGAAACAAACTTAAGATATGGGAGATGATGAACCAACATGTTGTGTTCCTCTCTATTTAACCCTTTAATAACACTTATGAACAAGATAAGTACTTGTGACAAAACCACTCTCTCCAAATGACTCCTAAGCATTAGTGATTCACATAGAGGCTATGTTAGATGGATAAAAACTTAGAGTGATGAATGGGAGGTTTGATTCAAGACACTTCCAATTAGATTCCTATCCAAGCATAACCACTAACACTTTCATAGAACATATGACCTATTTATGGCAATCTCCTAAAAACTAGGTGAGAAATAAAGACCTACAAAGGGAGATAAGTCTCAACCATGTGTGTAAATCAACAAGTGTAAAAAACACTAGAATATAATGGATAATTTAAATCAATACTTATATTATTTCAAAGGTTACAAGGTAAAATTGGGTAGATTTTCTTCATACCCAGCTGAAAGATGTTTAAAATATCCATGTAGCCTCAATTTATAGAACATGAGAGGGAAAGAAAAGGATAATATGTCATATAAATGTGGAGGAGAGGACATGATTATCCTCATTCACTTAGAAACTAATTACAAACATGAGTAGTGGGTATTAACATATCTATTACTCCTTCCATCTGTTGCCTTGGTTGTTAGTGGCCTTCAATGATCCCTTTTAGGTGTAGAAGTGGAATGAATAGCTAACCCCATGAAGACACTATGAAATTTTTAATTGATCCATAACTCCTTGACATGAAAAGAGATGTCATACACCCATTATGAGAGGCATTTACTTATTTGAACATGTCCATTACTAGCCTAGTTATCACCCTCCATGCCAGTATTATCCCATTCAATGAATTATTATCTTATGGGTGAGAAACCTAGGAATTATAGGTTTTTACATGAGTGATGAGTCTGATAATGCATAGATCAGTTGGACTGGAGCCTTGTTATGACTCATGACCCTACTCAGCCTATTTATATAAAGGTAAAGTGGGATTATGCTATGTGGAATCATCTTATTAATTCAGTTTATGAGGGACTTTGGCATAGTATTGGGCTTGTAAAGACCACCTTGGGGTTGTGGAAGACAAAGACTTCACCACATGGTATTATCCTACTAACTTGCTTACCTTAGGGATTAAATTTTATATAGACATATCTAGGGATTTAAGTCATTGAGATTGAAACACATGGAAGTATCCTATTAATCTACCTACTTTGTCACTTTGTAGAAAAATTATGTCCTGAAAGAATATTAAATAGGCCCTAAGTTGAAGAATGTTGACATGTGGCTATACGTAAAATTGAAGAATCAACTAAGGCATGAATTATTATGAATAGGTCCAAGACCATTGGAAGAGTGATATGTGGCACCGACTAGAATTTTGAAGAATTGACTAAGTGTTGAAATACTTTGAAAAATGGTTGAACTCACTAAGACCTTTGAATGACTATCATGTGATACCAGGAGGCTTAGACCGGAGCCCTAACATACTGACAACCCAGGAACTCATCAAGACATTTCTTGGGGCCCATCAATTTTATCATATTTCCACCCTCAATACCATCATTATGGAAAAAATATTGAAATTGACTAAGTGTCAAAGTACTTCTTGATGTTAAACTCTTTTTTGATCTGGGAGCACTCTATATTCACTAGGAAGGCCGATAAGATTAAAGACTTGGAAAAATTAACAAAAAGTCTTAGATGGTTATGTTTCATAAAAAAGTGTTAAGACTTCATAACATCTTCTTTATATTTTTTTATTTAAAAAGGATCGAAAACCATATTTTGTTGACATATCACTAAGTAAAAGACAACCATTTTTCAGGGATTCTAACTTAACTTTGGAAAATTTGCATGCTTGCACCTACATTTGGAAGCTTGGAAATAATTATATTCCTCCATGGTGACTAGAAATGGTAAACAATTACTTTTAGGAATAGGCTATGTAACTATTTAATAACCTATTCCCCCTTTAACCATTAATAACTAACTAAATTATCCAAGTAAGGGTTAAACAATGGGACCCAAGAGGAAAAGTTAGGGAATATATAATATTTCTAAAATGAAATGTGCCCTTAATACATATATGCACTACTCATCCACATGATTCAAATTTTGTTAATATGATGGAAGATGAAGAAGTGAATATAAATATACATATATCAAGCCTTGTAACCATCTCAAAACAAGTTCAGTAGCTAGGGTAATAAGAATAGATTCCAAGGACTTCTTGGGATTAGGAATAAAAAACCCTATGATAGAGAACATTAACATTTGATGCTACCATAATGTCATAGATAGGATAAAATTGGATGGAAAATATTCAATTGGCTTAGGATCATAGAAAAATAATGGTAATCACAAAGGACCTGAAGTAAAACTAGAGTTTGAGAATCCCATTGACTAGATGAAGATAGTTACTAGGATAAAAGTCACCATAGAAGGGTCACCCACCTACCATGTAATAGAATAAGACATTTTCACATTAAATAGTAAAATAAAGTGAATATTTGGGGAACATATTGAATGGGAAAAGGATCCTAAAATAACCATCACTGCCACTAAAGATGTAGACAAGGAAATAGTCCAAGGCATTGAATATAAAATTCTAAGTTTGGAAACCCAAATAATGTCTACACTCCCATACAACATCACTACAGAGGTTAAAGGTGAACTATAATCCCTATATGACCTATTTTCATAATTTTACAAAGCCAAGGTAAGGGATGCTCCATGGAAGAATGAAGTGAAGTATTCCCTTGACCACATTATCAATTTTGAAATCAAATTAACATGTTTGTACATATATGAAATTAATTTAATGTTTCCATATCTAAACCTAATGGCCTATTATGACATAAAAATGAGTAAAATTGGATGATTCACATGAAGACTTCACTACAAAAATGGGCTAGAGAGATTAATACCATAGTCAATTATATTTATATGGCCATCCTATCTATTATGCAACTATTTCATGAGGTATGGTTCATGTCATTGATAAAACCATATTGTTGCCTCGACTCTTTCATGGAATTTTCCATTAGGTTCTTCAATTTTATGAATGAATTTGGTATTAGAGGTCGAGAAGCTAACATAACCAACATTGAGAAAGTCATTGAACTAGTAGGTTATGCCAAAGAGAAATTATAATAAGCCATTATTATGATGAAAGGGAATCTTTTATATCCTCTCAATAATCATGCTTCTAATATGGGTAAAACCAAGGTCTTATTTATAATTTCCATTATCAACCTACCCAAGATTGAAGGAGACTATCAAGTGGTAAGTTTGCCTTGATGATATACACATCTAAAATGTTTTAAATGGTTCAGACTTGTCAATAGATAATTTAGAAGATTACAAAAATTTGAAATAATGTTCATGATTACTAGGTCTTTATTAAGAAATACTTCTCAATTCTTAATGTGAAATTATGTATGTTTAATGTTTTCAAGGATTATGATATGAGTTTAGACTATTATATAAATGTGTGTAGTTAAGTTAAGCCATTTATTGACTTGATTAATCTTTACATTTTGGTATATTTATCTAAAAATTCATAGACATGTGTTTTTTTATAATAATATTCATGGTTGTTCATCTTATGAGATAACATTATAAGACCATGATTATTACAAATACTCCCTCAAACTCTATACCATGTTTAGTATAAGTTTGAGCTTAAGTAGAACTGGATCCACAAAGGTAATTTTATGTCAAACCCATTAATTCTCCATAAAATCATTAGCATTTCCATAAGACTTTATAAATTCCTTTTCTACCCTCCCTTCCCTCTCTTTTACATTTTTATATATTTAACCCACCTTTAGAACCAATAATCACCATTTCTAGTATCTATATTGGTAAAAGTGATAGTGAACTTAGACTTTATACAATGTTTGAATGGAGATTTTAAATTTTTTGTTTCATAGCATATATATGCTCTCAAATTTATTCCCAATAGGCTATGTAGGAGATCAAAAAATTGTAAATAATGCCATGCATTACCTTTTAAAACTCTAAAAAAAGAGGTTAAAAACCCATTGATCTCTACTGCAAGATAAAATTTTCATGTGTGTGTGTGTGTGTGTGTGTGTGTGTGTGTGTGTGTGTGTGTGTGTGTGTGTGTGTGTGTGTGTGTGTGTGTGTGTGTGTGTGTGTGTGTGTGTGTGTGTGTGTGTGTGTGTGTGTGTGTGTGTGTGTGTGTGTGTGTGTGTGTGTGTCTGTGTGTCTGTGTGTCTATGTTTTGTAAGGACTAGGAATCCCTTCCTCAATATTTTGGACATCAATTGAACTTCCAACTACATCTTTAGGAAGAATGGTAGATGAAGTGAAATATAGGGATAAGTTTAATGAGATATTAAAAATATCAAGTTTTGTAACAAATGAATGGGTAAAAATAGAATAAATAATGTTATATTAATTGGAATATGTATATAAACTAGGGTTTAAAAATTAGCTTTGAGCTAACATTAGATAAAATAAGGTGAACAACTTCATCATCAATATCAATTAGTTATTTAGGTATAACTTTTACTATTTTAACTTGACTTAATGAATTACCCTTTGTAGAATGATCAATAACTAAAATAGATATTTGGGAAATTCAAGAGGGAATAGAGGGCATGGGATTTATCTCTGATTCATCTCTACACTTGAAGAACTATGCCTTATTTTTAGATTCAATTGCTTTAGAATCCTAAGCTTCCTTCAACTTCCATTTCTCTACTTTCCTTAACCCATTTTTGTATCTTGATTTACTAATCTCATCCAACCTTATAGTTATAAAGTACATCAATTAAAAAAATATTCTTTGGATGGAGTTGACTTTTATATTTGATATTTGCTTTGTGTTAAATTTAATTTAAATAATTCTCCACTCACTTAATAGGATCCCAGAACCGATACTAAGATTCCTTAAAATCATAAGGGGTCAATTCTTCCTTTATTATTCTCCTCATAATGAAATCCTAAAAAATTGTTCACCCAATGAAGTAGACAATATAAGTATAATACCCTATTTTTTCTATTTTAAGTGTAATACAATTCATGTAGACAATTGGAAATATATGATGGGGATGGAAGGATATTTTGATTATTATCACAATGTTATCTTGGAAATAAAACCAATTTCCATGCATGTAAATGATTTTCATCATGGGTATATAGATATTATGGGAATTTGGTGTTGTGAATGGCCTTGTGAATAATATAGAGGAAATAGTTTCAAATACTAACATAATTACAGAAATGTAAATGATAATATAAAATCCTATAAGTGGCATGAATCAACTTCTTCTCCAAGATAGACCAAAGACTGGATAAACTAGGAATAAATGACAATGTGTAACAAATAACATCAATAAAATAATATTCCATATGAGAATTCTTATCTTTCTTAAACTATTTGAATTAATCAATGAGATTTAATTAAACCAACTCATCCTAATTGGTGGGATTCCATTCTTTTAAGAGATTGTAAACTAGGTGTACCCAAACAACATTGACGTGATTTTTTTGATCACTCCCAAATAATCTATTAAGCAATATCATGGCCTCATGAATGGATACCTTGAATATTCTCATATAATAATAAATCTTGTTTTTTTCTCTATAAATTAGGGTTTTTTCTCTAGTTATTCAATACTTCATGAAATCATTGTTTACTTTGCTAGATTATAATCCATTCTCTAAAATATATAAAATATAGGTTAAGATAACCTCAACATTTTATTGATGGAAAATTTGGTGCCATCTACAATAATATTTCCATGCAAAACAATAGTTTATATCCATTCTACATAAGTAGTTACTTTTGATTTTATATATCTATTTTTCATAACTTGGGTCTTTTATAGACTTAAAATTATTGAATAAATGGTACAAGTAATTGTATTATCCTTCAATTCACATTTATGGTACAAAACATATATCTATTAACTATCTTTCAGAAATGGAAGTAACACTATTGGCCACCATTTTCAAACAAGCATCATAACTCAACAATGCAATTAAAAATATCTTATCTTGGTGTTTGCTTGGTTTACAATAATCTTTCAAGGTTAAAACCAAAGATTCACTTTTAATGTTTATTTGATTAGACCACCCTTAATATTTTTGAAATAATTATATCATGGATTTTCCATTTAATTACTACTTATTTCACCTAAATTAAACTTTCAATCAATCAAAATTATATATGACCAGTCACAAATCAATACAAAAATAAAAATAAATATAAAATGGGAAGGTTGTGGTATTTAATATGACATTGAATACATGTGGCATGCCACTACTTCTCATAGAGGAATGATAGTAATATAATAGGGATATAGGTTCTAGGTGCATGGGATATAGACTGACATATATCATCTAATGGACACTCAAAGATTTATTATTTATTTAATACCTTACGAATTTATTATATAGAAATAATGAGATAAGATGTCACCACATGGTTCCTTCCCATTTCACATAGAAATAAGAGACACCACCTAGGATGCTTTGAATATAGAAAATCACCCATGGCTCAGGACATGAAAAATAATGACATAAATAATATAAAATCCATCAATCTTGATAGGGTAAAAATAAACCTAATATCAAAACACATATGCATAAAACTCAAAAGCCACTTAAATTCTTTATAAGTCACATTATTTAACGATTTTGATTAAGAAAACACATGGAAGCTAGAATATAAATGAAACTCAAAATTTATTAAAAAAACAACATATTAATTTATTTGAAAAGATAAATTTTCAATTTTTAGATCTTAAAAAAATCCTTATCCTTTTCAATTTTGTTGGTCTATGAAAAAATCCTCATCATCTTCTTCAAAGATAAGACCATCAACTATCACAGATTGGTTATTGACTAACAAAGACAAAATTTCAATAATTATTAAAATAATCAAGGTTAAATGTTTTTTAAATATATAGTTAAAATATTTTTAAATCAAATAATTAGATGCAATTTTTTTACAAGTTAATAGTGCGTAGGGTTATATTATCACAAAGCTCCTAGAATGAGCCCATTGATTGAATACAATGATTTTCTATCCAAGGTATTTTAGCTAATTGAGGACATAATTAGTGGTTATTAAGTCATATCACTTCACTTACAATTAAATTTAAATGTTAAATTTAAGTTTCAACTAAAAATTATAAACTAGATAATATATTTAAATAGACTACAAATTTGTACGTAACCTAGTCTATGCTCATTTGCCAAAATGTTGAGTCAAAAACATCCCATAATGTAATAATTTTTTTTGGGCCTTGTCTTGGATATTTTTTATCCCTATGTTAATGTGAAAATTTATATTTTTTTAAAATTAATTAATACAAAGAAATAACAAATATTGTCATTCCATGGTTTTTTAAAATTTACCTACAACCCATTTTCTATTTTTTTAGATGTGGACACTAAAATATAGTATTAAATACTTGGAAATTTCATTTTTTACATACTTTCACCTGACATGACTTTTTCATATACATATGGCTCTTTTCCACCCTTCTCTCACATACTCATATTTTTCATGGGTCATACCTCCTTGATTTTCTATTAGTCAACTACAAGAATTTCATAGTCTATTTCTAACCTATTCAAAATCATATTTAGACTATCTCTAGATCATCAAATCAATATTCTTAGCTTCTATTAAAATCTATTATACTCAAACTCTTCTATAATTTTGGATTTTTCTAGACCTAATAGAATAATTTTGTGTCAATAAATGGTACTTCTCAAATTTAAAATCATCATATGGGTTTAATCATAAATTTTTCATGATGATTTCATGAAAATTTTACCCAAAGAGTCTCATATAAATACATAATATTTATGTTCCTATCTCCAATATAGAACTCACCAAAGATACATATTTACACTTCTACACACTCAAAATGAGTACCCTATTCTTTCTAAGTCAACCATAAATCACAAGTAGAAAGTTCCATACAAGTTTGAAGCACCTCAAATCAAAGTCAAGGTTTTTAGTTTCAAAGAGTTAAAATATATATTACAAGTTTCACTAATTAAAGGAGCATTATTTCACACATTCATCTAATAGGTAGAATTATATATGGTTTGAATTCCCTCTTCAAAGTAATAGATATGTAGGCAATACTCATCCATTCACAAAGGATTATTGAGGTTAGATGAACCCACCTTTTTCTCATTTTTTAGACCAAAAAATTTTTGGTAAAAATGTTGTCATTGATGTCAAAGGTAATAATAAAGTGGTGATGTCATTGATGAAGGTTGATAATCATGAAGTGACAAAGAGGCCTTGTATGATTGATAAGTGATCCATATGGTTTGAGTTATCTTTGTCAATGTAAAATGATATGAAAATATTATGAGATTCTCTTATGTGTTTTAATATTCTTTGTGAGCTATAAGAGTGGTCTTATAGAACCTCAATGAGGTTTGGTAATAGGAAGGCTTTGAGCATGAAATGTCTATTCTAGTGCGAGAAGGAACAAGCTTGGTAGCTTGTTGAGGCAAGAAACATGTGACCTATATGAACAATTATGGTAGTTTTGGATCATGTATGAATATTTATGACATATTTTTGAGGTGGTGAGAGTAATACAACAAGTTTACATGATCAGTGGTTCTAGACCTAACATACATAAAGACCTAGTGAGGTCCAAATGGAGGGACAAAGTGAGTTGTAAATATGGTTGAGAACATGTAGGAATGGATTGAGGTTTTAAAAGGTTTTTCAAATGTGTTGACCAAGTTTAGGTCCTGAGGAGGAAGATAAAGCAATAAAACAATGTTGGAAGGTCTCCTATGCATGTAGAATGAAGAGATGAGAGCTCGAGAAGAAAGTTTTGATACTTGATGGCACGTTAAGCCTTTGCATGATGACTTTAGAATTTTTAGAGATATTTTATATATACCTAATAATTTTTTCCAAACATTTTTTAGTGGTTTTAGGTATAAATATTTATGAACATTCATTAAGAAAGTAAACTAGTCAAACCCCTGCTATAAACCCTTATAGTGACATGATTGGAGAAATATTGTTGGATAGTGCCCATAATGGATTGAAAAATATTATTTTATGATTTTATGATGTATAAGACTCCTAAAATAATCCATATGTGGCTTTTTTATCAGGTCAGTGAGTAGAAGCTACAAAAATATGCTTGTTTCTAAAGATTTTACTACTATAGATAGGGTTGACTTGGTCAATGCATAAGAATAATTAGAGTATTTAGTCCAAGAATTATTATTTAGGTTCATGTATTTGTTTTATAAATAAATATTCATTGTGTTAATCATTTTTTTCAATTAATATGACATATCACTAATCTACCAAATAGTGGAAACAGTGAGAAAAAGCCAGTCTAAATGAATGAGTGTTTAGGGAAGAGGTCCATATGAGTAGGGATAAGTATAACGGTTTTGGGTCTTTATTCAATACATATTTTACTCATATTCATTTGTTTGGTAATTTTCTTATGCATATACATAATCTAGAAGGTGCTCACAAAGTGACTTATCTATGTAAGACAAGACAGTGGAACTCAAGACAGTGAGAATGATCTGTAGGAGCAAGTTATCATTGAAGCATATGAATTTTCCTTTGAGGATTATATAAGAAGGTTTTATTAACTTTTAAATAAATTATAATATCTTGGAAGAGTTTCCTCAGTTATGAGAAGTCATATTCAACATGATTATGTTTTGAGCCAGATTGACTACTTTAGGTGTGATAGGGAAAGTGAAGTGTTTGGGGTATTATGATAAAGAGGTAATTCCTATAATTAAAATATTGATGTTAATTTATAATTTATATATTCAATATTTTTTAAATATAAAGAGACAGGTTGATATGTTGAGATGAAGAAGCCAAAATGACATAGCAGACTGTGTTAAGACTGTGTAAGAGAGACTTGATGGATTGGTCTATTAGACCAATGAATGATGCTAGAAAAAGAGAACTAAATATTAGAGTGTTATATAGATGACTCATAGGAACTAAAATTTTTAATTATATATCTTTTAATCACTCTTAATAGTGATAAACATAAACATTCACATGATTTTACTTTGACTATGTTTAACCAGTTTGAGTGGTCCTGTATCTATATTTGAACACTTTAGATCCTCTGTGGACATGCTTGTGACCAAAAGAATTTGTTTTTAATATATTTTGAATTAAATTCCACTCATCTTAACCACCATATCATTACATGATTTAGAAAATTCTAATGTGAATCCCAAATCAAAACCCCAAATCTTCCAAATATAAGGATTCAGCCCCCCATTTATGATAATGTTCCAAATTATATTTTATCCTTAACACTAACATAGGAAAAAATTTCAACCCATAGATTATCTCCCTTCATTATTCCTTACTTATTAACTTTATTCATTTAATATAACACATAATAATATGACAAAAACCTCAAGACTCTCCATAGATTAACTTCCACACACCTATGAATAATTAGAGTGAGGGATAATCATATATTTTTGTAGCCTTATTAACCCTTCTTATTAACGATGATATTTCATCTTAAGTTCGCTTGTGATTATAATCCCCTTAAAACTTGTCCTCATCATGATATTAGATACCCATCTCTACCTAATAATGAAGAGGATAATAGAAAGGAACAAGGAGTTTAAAATCACCCCCCCCCCCCCCTCATTTATCTACGTTGATTTACTTCTTCATTTAAAATATTGATGAATTAAGGTAGTAAATTAGCCATAATAGTCCATATAGAAAATAATTGACTCACCACCCCTCTAATGTCTATCCAATAGGAAAAGCCACTTATTTCTTTGTGGGTGTAAACTATGCTCTGCTATTAAAAGTTTGACATTATATCTTGAGATTCCCTTATCATATTCAATATGGTCCATCTAGGAGTATATATTCCCCATAAGGCATCCCTTTTTTCAGCCACATGGTTCATTTGGTGACCCACAAGACCCGGATAGGCTACAACCAAACCACCCCTATAGTCTCTAATGAATCCTTCTCCCTTGCTTCTCCTATGTTCACTTTTTTTAGTCATAAAATTTAAATTCATACCTCTCCTAAAGGGGATTTTTCCATTTTATATTCTTTCTATCAATCTTATACTTGCACCCTACCTTTTCATCATTGACCTATAAATTTAAATTGTGAATAATGACCTTCTTATATTTAGAATAAATATTTTAGTTCATCTTTATTCAAATATTCCAATTATCCTTGATACCCAAATACAAGCAAGGAATAACACATTATTATTTTTCTAAAAATAAAAGCACACTTTCAAAAAAAAAAGTGTATATTATGAAGTAAAAAAACTCCTCCAAAAATTATAGTAATGCACATATAAAGGGGTCTCAAATGTCTTTAAAATAATGACATAAGTATAAGTGGTAGACAAAACTAATCAACTACTATTGAACATGGAAAATAAACTCAAAAAAATGTCTATGTAAGTATTCTAAATTAATTACTAGACAACATGCCCAAATTTGTAAAAAGAGATCTACCAAAAATGTGCCATGTTAAAAAAGACCCAAAAAAATCCTCAATAGTGTCCTATAAAATATCCAATGTATGGTACACTATACAAAGAGAGGGAAAAAATAATTCCCTTTATGTGAGAATAATCTCAAATAATGAGTGTGACATCCATCATAAGAGTGTAAAAATTTTCCACATAAAATAGCCCAAATATGACATGAAACAAGTGTGTCAAAAATCACCAACAAGAATAATTCCTCCTAAACCAAAAAACTAATATATATGAGACTCAAAACATGTTTTAACTAATATTGGCTTTAGTGATCTAAACAAGTCTAAAATTATTTAAATTTAGATTGCATATGATATATCATTTATCATAAAAATAGGAGCAATAACAAAAGATTGGTTACAATTATTAAATATATAAATGACTCATAGATAAGGTACTTAGCTGATATTCTATTTCTTTATCAGTGTCTATTTATAGTATCTTAAACTAGTCTGCGTAAGCTCTATGATTGCTCAGCTTAGGTAACATAGTGTTAAAATCTTCTAGGATACTAATGGAAAATCCTAGACACCTATAGTAATTAATGCCATCCAATTTCTCTCAAAATTATCCATATTTATTTTAATAATATATTCTACCAAAAATCACTACACCAACCTATCAAGATGATTTCTATATGTGTAATTATCATTGGTCTTATACACTTACTCTAATTTTCTCTTCCTTTGTCTTGAAAGCATAACTTCATTTTTGATACTTTATTGACCTAGGAAAAGAGGCTAGAAAGATGGGATGGATAGCCCCAACCATACCCTATTGAGTGGTTGAGTGTTTCCTATGGTCCAATACATTGAAGAGGGATCAAAATATTTGTATTTATCCCACCTATGTGTATGTATGCTCAATTATATTCTACTAGAATGTAATGCATAGCTTTATATTTAGACACTTAACAACACATAATTTTGACTTTGCTATAATATCCAAACTTGGATTTTAAGACTATTAATTTAAGTGGTTTGCAGATTTGGATGCTTTTAGATAGTGCCTCAAGGATGTGAAAATGAATTTCACAATGTGCAAGTGATTCTAATATGATTTCTATATAGTAATGGTCTTAGGCTTGATGTAGGTGTATATATGATACTTTAGGTAATTTTAAATTATAACTAACATCTAAAACATGTAGGATGACCTAAGGGATATATTTCAATTTAAATAATAATCATTTGAAGAAATTGGGAAACTTATGGGGAAGGTGGATGCTTCCAGTAACTACTAATGTCTAATTATTTTTGATATAACTCAAAAGGGTAAAAAATGATCTATCACATGTCAATAGTCTAAGTAGGAGTATAGAGCATTGTGACATAGACTGCATATAGCTTGAGAATGAATGACATAAAATTAGGTTAGACTAATCCAAAGATAGATAAAATAATAGGATATAATGTGAGAAGTATTGAAATGTGAAATGTCAAAACTAATGTTTCCAAGTGTCCAATAACAAATTTATGTTTCTGTAAATGCTCTGATTTTATTCTAGTATTGAAAATTATAGATTAAAATGATAAAAGGAAATAAATTTAGTAACTTTGGTTAATTTTACTTGACTTTAACATTTATTCCCCAAATATCAATCTTGATCCATACAAGACCTATAAGGAAACATGTAGAAATAAATTCCCACTCATGATATAAAATCTGAAATAATTCTTGATCATTGAACTACTTGAAATTTTAAAAATCAATGAGTAAATAAACTTGTGGGGATGCAAACCAAGTTGCCCTCTAATGAGCTCAATTGGAGAATGCCATGGTTTAATTATTCCCAAAGAAGATAATAATGATAAAAACATAGATTAGGAAGATAAAATGCCTCAACCTTTATTATATATTAAAAATTGCCAACTACACCACCCATAATTTCTAGGTAGAACCCTATATTAGGTTTGTATGAAAAAAGGTAGAGGCCTATAATAGACTCACATGTAAAAGTTGGAACCTTGTTTTAGGTTTTTATGCAAATTTAAAACTTTAAATCAAATTATATAGACATATTTCATATTCAAATTGCATACATAGTATCATAATTCCCTGACATAGAAATATAAAATTTTATCATGAACAATATTCATTCCTCAAAATTTGATCCATATGTACCTAAATGTTATATAAAATTTCATAATTTGTATGTATCTCTATTCAATATAATAAATTTTATAACCTGATAAATCTAATCCATGTAACCTAATGATTTTCTCAACCTAGCCCATATAATTTATCTCATAAAACCTACCAAATGTTCCTCATCATCACGTAATATGCCTCATATATATATATATATATATATATATATATATATATATATATATATATATATATATATATATATATATATATATATATATATTATAATATATATATATGTGTATCTATGTATATGTATGTATATATATATATGTATATGTATGTATATATATATATGTATATATATGTATATGTATGTATATATATATGTATGTATGTATATGTATGTATGTATGTGTGTATATATATATATACATATATATATACATACATACATACATATATATATATATATACATACATACATATATATATATACATATACACACATATATATATACATATATATATATAAACATATATATGTATTTATATATACATATATATGTATATATATATACATATATATATAAATTTTATAACCTGATAAATCTAATCCATGTAACCTAATGATTTTCTCAACCTAGCCCATATAATTTATCTCATAAAACCTACCAAATGTTCCTCATCATCACGTAATATGCCCCATATATATATATATATATATATATATATATATATATATATATATATATATACATACATACATATATATACATACATATATATATATATATATACATATACATATACATATATACATATATATATATACATACATATATACACACACATATATATATATACATACATATATATACACATATACATATATACATATACATATATATATGTATATGTATATACACACATATATAAGTATATATATATATATACATATGTATAAATATATATACATATATATATATATGTGTGTGTGTGTGTATATATATACACATATACATATATATACATACATACATACATACATACATACATACATACATACATGTGTGTGTGTGTGTGTGTGTGTGTGTGTGTGTGTGTGTGTGTGTGTGTGTGTGTGTGTGTGTGTGTGTGTGTGTGTGTGTGTGTGTGTTATAGTCTTAATCTCAATTTATCCCATTTGACTCATTTAATATGATCTAAAATCTCTATGAAAAACCCACAAGTATGCCCCCCTTTTGAGGTGAGGGATGAAACCTATAAATCACTCATCTTAAATTAAACATTTGTATGCATCATATTATATATAAAGATATGTAATCATGTGTGATAACATTATTATATTATGTCATGTTATAAATATTTCAACATTTATGCACATATAAAACATGTAACTTAAGGCATACAAAGTTCATGTCAATTATATATAGCAAATAGGCACATAATAATAGTAATCATAGTAATAAGTACTCATAAACAATCCACACACATAATATACGTGATAGTATTCATGGCATTACATATAGCACAAGAGTGTGTGATAATAAAAAAACACCATAAGCTCAAAAATCATGATAAAATCACACATAATTGACACAAATTCATGATGATGATGATACACACAAGCACTCAAGTCATGGCATGAATCTAATTTGAATATAACCCTACATAGATAAAATATCCATGACATAGACTATAGGATCCTCACATAATTTAAGCATGATGTGACAACATAAAATAAATGCACTCAAGGAACATGCAAGGTAACATGTCATTTAACACATTAATTATCACACAATGTAATAGTCACCAATCATCACACAAAATATTCAATTTCACACACAAAAATAGTCACACAATGTAATACACAGTAAAATATCACACCATCTAACAAATCATCAACATCAAACATGCATGGAACAAAAAACAACATGAAGATGCATATAATAATTAATTATACTTTACATAATCAATTTATATCATCATCACATAGTAAATAACATTATACATATAATATATCACCCTAAACAGAATACAATTCATCCGTAATTATTCTAAATAACTCAATATGATCAGTCAAATGGTCATATAAAGATATAACCTATAAAATACACCAAGATATCCTCAATGTAAATATGCCACCAATGTATAAAGGTATCCCCTAGGTGTAAGAAATGTTTCACATATGTGTGTACATGTATCATTTTTGACCTATATATTCTTAATCCACTCATGTAACATGGAAACATTTGTGTATAAAATAGATGTGTAATCTACTATGTATATTATAAATAAAATAAATCAATCATGTAACTAGCAAAACATGTTATGCATAAGTCCTGATTTTTGTTTTTAAAAATATTTTAATTTTAAAAAAATAGCACATGTCTATTGATTCAAGAAAGAATAAGATGAAAGGATCCATAAATAGAAGAATGTAATATATCCAAATAATAAATAGAATATGTCAACACGTATCATACACTAATTATAATATAAAATTATCTTAATGAAGTTAAGGAAATGAATATGTGCCCACTATATATGTGAATCATGAATCCACGTCTAAAAATCATATGTGGTGATAAGAGGACTTATACCCCTAATGGAAAAGAATCAATGTTTTTTCTCATATCATAATATGTATACATAATTTTATGTGATCATGTAAACTCAATTTAATATGTAAAAATAACAAGTAGAGATAGTGAATATTGGGATGAGAAAGTTGTATTTTGAAAGGAATATTCTCTGGGATTAAACTCTTGTAAATGATGCATCATCATGTGATAGCTTCCATGGACATATAAACCAATATAAAAAATCAAAAGTAAAGGAATATGTGAAAGCCTCAAAATGAAAAAAAATCCAATGGATATAATAATGATCAATGCAAAATCTACACATGTATCTCAAGATAAACGACTAGAGAGGATGAGAAAACAAAAAAACATGAATAAGATAAGTACAATAGATTATGTTTGAGCTAGCCAATAATCCCATCAATGGTATATTCACATGTAGGTATTGAATAAATCAGTATTATTTTCATATGCCATGGGATATGAAAACATATATATTATCCATCCATTGTGTTATTTTATTCTCTTTATTAATTAAAGGCTCTTAACTTATAGCAGTAATTTGACCATCTTCTCCTTCACTACCATTATAAAAATATTTATCACTATCATACCAATTTTTTATATCATCATAATCATACTCAACATTGTCACTTCCTTCACTTGAATAGGAATGACCATCATTCATGTAAGTACCCTCATTTGCCATAGAAGTAGGAGTATTTACATCCATATTTTCCCACTCATTTTTATAATCATAAGGCACCACACCAAATTTAAATTGATTATTTTAAATACATTATTTTCCATCTACATTATTCATCTCATTTATTTCCAAAGAGTAATTAAGTTTTATTCCTTAATCATTAGTCAAAGGAATGGTTTTCACTTTATTTTCTTACTCTAAAGATGTTTCCTCCCTTTAAATGGAAATATTTTTAGATCAAAGGTCAAAAATGGAACATAGTCACTATTCTTGTCAAGTGTCACATCCATTGACCTTATACATGACCTTCCTAACTTAGCATTATATTAATCCAAATTAGGGTCAACATATAATGTATCAAAACATGATTTGATACCAAAAGTTACATACCACTAACTGGATTTGATGCATACTTCATTTTAATTAGTATTATTGAAGTGTTCAATGTCATATCCAAGAGATTTGAGAATTAGCATACTACATATGATAATTTCATATAGTATCAACCAAAACATTGGTGCACTATTTTCCATCTATGTGAAGGATAACAATTAAAGGCTCTAATAATGAATAAGGATTTTTAGTTTTTGATTGGAAACCTTTTTTGTAAATTATTATTCTTAGGTACATATTAATTTTGAACTTCATTCTTAGGCATCTCTTTCTTAGGAAAATTTTTATTTTTAGGTACCTATTTTTCAGTCATACCTTATTTATCTATCTCTTATTTTGATATTCTTTTGATAGCTCAACCTTTAGAGGTGGAAACATAAATTTAGAAGGTTTATCAACTTTAGAAGGTATGCTTTAATATAGTGGTTCTTTAATAAATGTATCCATTGTATGATCAACACTATCAATAAGATTTTTTTCTCTTTTTGAAATCCCAACACATAATTATCTATATGACATCCATGAACTATATGATAAGCACAATATTATTGGGATGTATTTACAGTATCATAGGAGGAAAATTGATCAACTTATTTTGAATTGTATTCCTTAAGATTTCACTTTAATATGTATTATGTTTATGCCAACTTATTCATTCACTAGTCATAGATGTTTTTTATTTATTAACCCTTGTTGAGATTAAATCTTTTGAGATACTTATGTTTTGGATGGAGAATAAAATATACAATTTGCATTAGCTTGCTCTAGATTTTTAGAATGTGTAAGTTTATCTTCAAGTCATGTGACATTTAGACATAAATTTTTGTTTTGATTTTATAACACCCATATGGTATGCATCATAGAAAACATCTAATGTGTAAGGATGGTGGCACTTTTAATACATTTGTTTAATGGTTTATTCTTGTCATTAATGTATATATTAAACACACCTATTTTCATGTGTTGGGAAGATTTATATTTATGATCACAAATCCCATAAATTTTAGATTTTATATTTAGGAAATATTATAGTGGATGGGAACCCTACCTATTAGGGTTGTGATAGCATAGACCTCCTTATCAAGTTAAACCTATGGTTAATCATGGTGGAGGGATGGTCTCTATCACTATATTAAGAAAGGATGAAAAGAGTCACACACTCAAGAACACAAGCACTGTATAAATAATTTAATCCATGATACAACAAAAATATAAAACCCTAATAAGAAATGATGAAACCCTAAAGGACAAAGACCTAGGGTTTATCATGCTAAAACAAAGAGTAGATTTATTATCATGTTTTAAGTTATTATGAATTTGACGATATAAATATATATATATAACTTTTAAAATTTATATTTCATAAGATATATCATCTACCATATAAATATTATTGCTAAAAAAATATTTATTGCACTTACTAAATATATAAATAACTTAGAGATAAGGAATTTAGTTGATATTTTTTTCTATTTTTCTAATTTTATGTTATAATTTACTTAATGATATATGTATCCTTTGTGACTACTCATATCAAAAAGCAAACTATTAGAGTCTTCCAAAACATTATCAATGAATCCAAAACACCTGAAGTAATCAGTCTAATCCATTGTCTAGAAGAACTACCCTTCTTGATTTTACCAATTTTTTCTACCATATACTAGTGTGCCTTCCTATTAAAATGTTTTTAGGATGTTTATTGGTCCTTGATATTGTGTGGAATTTCTATTTTTTATTTTTTACCCTTGAAACCCTAACTCCAAATTTGACACTTTATTTACCTAGAAAAAGGAGTTCAAAATAAGGGTTGTACAACCCCAACCACACCATATTGAGTGGTTAAATATTTTTATCATTCTAATACTCTAAAGAGGGATCACACTACTCATAGTTATCTAATATATCTATATGTATGTTTAATAGTGTTCCTATATAATTAAATTCATAGGTTTATCTTTCAACACTTGACAACATGTAATATTGACCTTGAAATAGTGTTCAAACTTGGATTTTAGGAATGTTCCTTTGAGGGATTTTTAGATTTGGATGTGTTTGAATTGTGGCTCAAGAATTTGTAAATCAATTTATTAAGGTGAAAGAGAATATCAAATCACTTCTAGATATGAATGGAATTAAGTTTGATGTGTATATATAAATTAATCTTTGGTTGATCTCCACACATAATGAACATGTGAAATGTGTATGTTGATGCAAGGGAGAGATTTTAATTTTAAAAATAGTCATTTAAATAACATGAGACAATTATAGTGAATGTATACACTACCAATAATGTTGAAGAGTTATAAATGATGTCATGATGATGTCATGGAGGTGTTAAGGTAAGTGGATGAAGTACATTGATAGTATATGTGATAATGACAAAGTGTGCAATGTGCTTGTTCTAGTATGCTTGAAGTATGCTTGGTTGATCTTTAGTTTTGGCATGATTAAAGATATTTAGGGATGAATGTGATAATTTTAGGATGTGTAAGAGGTCCCTAATATGTTTTCTATACATTGATTGATTGTCTACATAAGTTAAATTCATCTAGTAGTCCATAGTTTTCATCTAAACATTTTGGGTCTAGTGGCAAAAAATCTAAGAAGGTAGTTTGATGTCATCACCATTACCACATGTGGATGATTCAATGGCTGTTGGTCATATGGTTATTATCAAATTAGCCCATATTTTATTTTAACTAAATTTAATATCATGCACTAAAATTAATCAAAAGATATGCAAGTGCAAATTTGGGCTCCCAGGTAGTTTGATAATGTTTTTCCATACTTAGCCAAATTTGCATGAGGTAAGAAAGAACCGAGTAAGAATTTTGGTAATAGAATATCTCACACATGTAGATGTTTTAATAGAATTTAATCATATTGTTTTTTTCAATTTTGTGCCTATTTTATTTTTAATAAATTTCAAATCGTGCACTAAAACACATCAAAAGATATGCATGTGTAAAGTTGGCCCTTCAGGGAATTCTTGACATTGCTGGCTCTATGACAGATAAATTTGAGGAGTAATTTTAATGGCATTTATATATCATATGTGTGAGGGTTATAGGAGAGTATTTATACATGGTCTTATTTTCTTATGTGAGGAGATCATATGGTCCAAATTTTAGAACATGTGCTCGAGCAAAGCAAAAGATATGGAGGTGTAAAGTTGACCTTACAGACATATTGCAAAAGCTCCCATACTTAGTCATTTTTGCATAAGTTAAATTTCAAGAAACATCTATAGATAATGTTTCTCCAATAATTTAGGAAGTAGAGAGATGGTGCCAAGTGTTAAAATTTTAACATTGAGCAGAGATAAAGATCGAGCTTCTTCCAAGGATCAACGATGAGTGGGTGATCATATAGATAGAGATCTATGGTGCATAATAAGTCAAATGGGTCAAAGTGTTTGATGCTTAAAATGAGTAAATATCAAGTTCCTTATAAAATTATTAATGATGTGGGTTTAGTTTGAGAAATGAGGACATGATATGTGAGCATGATGTTCAAGGTTTAACTGTGACCGTTTGCATTTGAATATTTGAATTTGCAAAGGAAAAACCAATTCTTTGGATTTTGGCTATAACTTTTGATCCAGGAAAAAATTTCTCATGGTGTAAAAATTTAACTTGTAAATGGATCCAAGTCATATCTATAAATATAATTTTTAAGATATGAAAGTGTGTACAGTAATATTTATGAATGTTCAAAGTTGATTGTGTGTTCATATGTATTTTGCAAGGCCAAGATGGATATTTGAGCTCATTATGATGGTATTTATATGTCTCACATTGAATTAGATATTAGGGAGTATTTTATACTCCATAAGGACCATTTTTTTTCATTATTAAGGTTTGAGAATTTGTAAAGTATGAAAAAACATTAATATGTTGCTTGTGTATTCATTCATAATGTTCGTGTACACTAGGTTCATGTTTGAGTTGTTTAAGCATACACAAAAGTGAGAAAAGTTGATTGTGATCATTTTAGGATGTTAAAGGGGAAATAATGAGTGGACCCATGTAATTTAAATTTATTATATGTTCTTTGTTCTTGATGAACTAGTAAATGGGTGAATATGTCTCCACAAGAACTATAATAGCTACAAAGGCCTTATTGAAAGGTGTAGTTACTTAAGAATGACCCATGGATGTTATGGATGAACTATGTCAATTTTATTGATATGTTTCTTCATATGACATATGCCTTAAGGTTAATTCATGCCTAATGGTTGACCAAGATGGTGATGATCATGAATGCTTTATAATTAGTGAAATCAAAGATGGTGATTTCTAGACTTGGTGAGAGACTTGGGTGTGGAATTTACATTTGAGATCATAGTGTTTTGAAGAAAAGGAAAGGGTGGGTGCCCTGTAAATGAGTTGAAAAGCATAATAGAGTGATGACTTTTTTTTATGTCCTATAGGTCATTATTCTAATAGAAAAATAGTTCTCTTGCAGATTGAGTGTGAGCGAAGGTGAAGAGTGATAATCAGAGGTCCATCATTAGGTGTTAAAGACATCATTTAAAAAGGTGGATGTGTTCATATGTGTTGTTTTGGTAGCTCAACATCTAATGGGTTTTAAAACTCCTTACAAGGTTAAACTTGCTAAATGTTTAGTTGTTGTGGTAGTTAAGCTAGATAAGTGTGGTATCTCCTTGTGGGATTATAGTCTCAATAAAATAAGGGATGGTAGTTACTTGATCAATTATAGATAATCTAAATTGGTTCTTTTTATATTAGTATATTATTCCAATTATAGGTTCTAGTGGGTTTTCTCCCCCAATAAGGTTTCCCACATATGTCATGTGTTATGTGATTGATCTTGTATTATCTCTCTTGCTCATTGCTATGAATGATGTGTATGCTTCATGAATGCTTATGGTAATTTATTGAGAACTTGAAAGGATTTATAATTAAGTTGGATTATTTTGGCTCACTAATTTACCCCCCTCTTAATGATTATACCTCTAACAATTAGTATCAGAGTGGGTCCTTTGGTAAAGGCTTAATAGCTTGAAGGTGATCCAAGATACAATATTGATAGTCATCAAGGAGGTTTCTCTACTAAGAAATCTCTAATGTTCAATGGATACAATTATTCTTTTTGGAGTGTAAGGATGAGGACATACATTATGTCTCTAGGGTTTGATGTATGGTAATCTATTATGGATGGTTATGTTGCAAATATTACTCTTAAAACTAGTCTTATATACAAGAAGTTGTTTGAGAATAATTCTAAGGTAATGAATGCCATCACTTGTGGTCTCATAGAAACTAAGCTCACCAAGGTAATCCATTTTAAATCTGCTAAAGAGATATGGGATAAAATATAGATCATTTATGAAGGATATTCAAAGGTCAAGCTTGCTAAGTTATAGACTCATAGAAGGCAATTTTAATGTCTCAAGATGAAAGAAGGAAGAAGATTTTGTGGCATCCTTTTTGCAAAGTGTTAGTGAGACTGTAAACATCATCAGAGGTCTTAGAGAGAACCTTGAAGAGGCTACTATAATTCAAAATGTATCAAGTTCTCTATCTCTCAAGTTTGATCCAAAAGTTTATTCTATAGAATAAAGTCATTATTTTACTCAATTGAAGATAGATCAATTACATGGCACCCTTACTGCTTATGAGATGAGAGTAAATGATGATATACCACCAAATAAGGAAGTGACATTCAAGATAGAAATGAATCCAAATAAAAAGTTTCAATATAATAAATCTAAAGAGGATGACATATCTGATATTGATGAGGATGAACTAAGTACTTTGATTACTAGGATATTGAACAAAGGCTCAAGGAAGTATAAGAGTAAACTACCCTTCAAATGTTTCAAATGTGGAGAGATATGACATTTTTATCATAAGTGACCTCATAATCATGAGAAGAATGATAATGAAGAGCATGGTGAAGGCTAAGATGAAGATAAGAAGACATATAAGAAGAAAGGATTAAAAAAATATAACAATAAGAATAAGTCCTTCAAGAACAAGAAGAGTCTCTACACCAAAGAATATTGTAGCTCATCATATGAGAGTGAAGATAATTACTTAGAATATGACCATGAAGATGATGGTCTTGTTAAAGATGAATCCCTATTCATGGCTAAGGAAGGAAGTTTCTCACATCAAAATGTGTCTACTTAGATTAATTTAGATGATGATGATGAAGATGAGGTGGACTGTGAGACTATATTGATGAATGGTCTTGAAGAAATGAATATTGAAAAGAAGAATAATAAGAAGATGAAGTCTCAACTCAAAGACTAGGAGGATCAATTTAGTGTGTATGAAGCAAGATTGAATGAAGACACCAAGGAGCATGAAGATATGGTCAATCATCTCAGTTATTAATTGGAAATCCTATCTACAAGCCTAAAAGCTATAGAAGATGAATGTTCAAGGTATGTTTCTAAAAATGAGTATTTGAGATCTGAGTTAGAAAAGACATCTAGTAAGGTGAATACATTTGTGATATTTGAAAATAGCTCATGTTATTTAGACAATATTTTGAGTGGTCAAAATCATGTTAGTGATAAAATTGGTCTTGGATATGAAGAAGAACAAAAGAATGTAACTCAAGATAAGATGAAGACTAATTTAAACTATGACAATCATACTTTGAAGACAAATCATCAAATAAGGAATGAAGGTGTTGGTAGAATGAATACAAATGAGATTAGAAATCCAAATGCCAAGAGGTATGCCAAAATTCAATGGTTATGATTACACATGTAATCAATTTGGGCATAGAGATAGAGAATGCAAGAGACATATTAGAAATGAGTTTGTATGGGACTATGATGGGGGTCATCAGTTAAAAGGAGTGAGTAAAATTAAGTGCTTCAATTGTCTAAATGTGAGACACTTTAAAAACCATTATCTACATAAGATTTGACAAGGTGAGTCCTTCTCAAAAAGAGGAGGTTGTTTTGTTTGTCATGACATAGGACACATTACAAATTTATATCAAAATAAGGTAAGGTAAGATATTTTTCTTGCAAAAGGTATTGTTTGCTTCAAGTGTCCAAAAATAGGTCACATTGATAGATTCTATAAACAAAGGCCATCAAGTAAAAATGAGTTCAATCAAGCTCCTAGAATGCAAGGAAGAAGGCAAGTCAACTCATGGAAGCCAAAGGTGACAAGTGTAAGTCATGAAGAGTCTATAAGTATAAGTAATTTGTTTGCTATGGTGGATAAGGCTACAAAATTTGAATAGTTCTAAGAGATCTTAATAGCTACTCATGTTGAGAATGAAGAGATCAAGTTTAAGGAGAAGACCAAGATACTGGTAGAGGCTAGTTCTGAGGTGTGTATGGATCTAAGTGAACATCTTGTTATTTTTTAGCATGTATCATGCAAAGAACATAAATTGTCTATGCCTAGTGATGAGGGTCAAAACTACAAGGTGGACTCTTTAGATGAAAAGGTATGTCATGAATCTTTGTTGTCTACATGTATTGTTAATCCAATCCTATAAGAAAAGGAGAATGTTGTAGTGGTTGAGCATTTTTATTCTCTTAAGCCTAAGAAGAATAAAAAGAACTACAAGTATCAGATGACAAAGGAAGATAAGGAATATGAGTAGTTATGGGCAACTCCTAGTTTTACATTGTTCTAGGACATTGTGAAGTATGATGTCTCTGCCTATGCTTATTAGGAGACATTTTTCTTATGCAGAAGCAAGTTTGACTACTCAATATTATATTACCAATCTGAATAAAGACTTGTGTTGATCTTAGAAGGCCTTTAGTTAAGGGGGAGAAACAATTTCATGAGCTTGCTCCAGAGGTTTGTAAAAGAGCTATTTTGCAGGGTTAGAATGGGAGTTTCCATATGACATAATGAGTTTGATGCAATGTCAAGTAGATTTTGGTGCTAATAAAATTTTTTACACTTCTTTATGATATGCTCTAGGTTTTTTTGTGGTCTAAAGATTTGTTGAAGGTAAATTGAAGATTTTTGAGTACTCTCAATTTTCTCAATTTTTGGCTCAAGGGCAAGCAAGCCTAAAATGGGTTATAGGAATTCAATGTTCCCAAAGATATGGGTGCTTATTTTTTTATTCTAAAAGTGTGTGATGGGTATCTCTAGGTGTGAAATAAGTTTCAGAGGTGTGCATTGACCAGAAGGAGGTTTGTTGACCTTATTTGTTTTGAGATTTTAGGGTTTTAGGATATGCTAAAAAAAGTGATTTACCTTATAAATTGAGGTTTTAAGATAATTAAAATAGGTTTAAGGGTATAAATGGGTTGTCAAATCAAGCTTCACAAAGATTTGAAAGTTTTTGGTTCTTAATTTATTCAAGTTTTTATCAATATGGAGAGCTAATTGGCTAGTAGGTTTATGAAGTAAGTATGTTTTAAAAGATGATCTTGGTGATGAAAATTTTTATGATTTAGAGGGAATATTAGACTGCTCTATATATGAATTTTTACATCCTCAAGGTGTGTATACTAAACTTTATGGGCTCTACAAGTTCCAGATAGGGCAATAAGGAGACTAGACATGCCTAGTGTGAAGAAAAGTGCTTTTTACTTGGTTTATAAAAAATAGAAAGGTGTGTTTATCTCATGGAGATTTATTTGGTTTGTTGAGATCATTTTTCTTATTTGGTGAGTAGCATGAATTTTTGTTAATGGTGCTTATGATAGCTTGAGAGAGAAGGCGTGTAAGCTTGTGTAGTGGTTCTTCATGGTGTATGGAGATATGAATATTATAAAAAGGTGAAATTTCTTATAGATATTATGTGGATTCCCTCTTAGATTATTCTTCATGGGTTCCATCATATTCTATTTGTTTTGTGTGTTCTTTCTTCATTGTTTGTAGTGTTTGGTTGAAGAGAGTGTTGGCATGGAGCAAGAGGAAGTTGTAAAGGCAAGAAGAGGTAGGATCAAGGTCAGGGGAGTTTGTGTCATATTTATAATATTTTAATTTCTTGTTGATGTTATTTTTAGGTCCTTAAGATCAATTGGTGCCCACTTTTCATTGTGTTAAAGGGGGAGAAAGTTCTTATTGTGAGAATGTTCAAAGAGAGAGAAGGAAGGTGAGTTTTATATTGTTATATGATGGTTGTTGAAATCAATGAAAAAGGGGGATATTGTTGGATATTTTTCAATTATGTCATGATTATGTCATTTAGGTTTCCAAGTGATTTAATGAAGTGCATTTATAGTTTATATGATAATGACAAAGTGTGCAATGTGCTTGTTCTATTATGTTTGGTTGATCTTTAATTTTAGCACGAATAAAGATGTTAAGGGATGAGAATGATAATTTTAGGATGTTAAATAGGTTAATAAGATGTTTTATATGCATTTATTTCTTGTTTTCATAAGTGTAATTCATCTGGTAGTCCATAGTTTTCATCTAGACAGTTTGGGTCCAGTGGCAAAAAATCTAAGTAGATAGTTTGATGATGTCACCATTACCACATGTGGATGATTCAAGGGGAGTTGGTAATATGGATGTGATCACATTAGTTCTTAGTTGATTTTCAATAAATTTTATATCATGCTCTGATTCATGTCAAAATATATGCAAGTGTAAAGTTGGGTTCCCATGTAGTTTCATAGTGTTTTCCCATATTTAGCCAAATTTGTGTCAGGCAAGAAAGAGTTGAGTAAGTAGTTTGATGATGGAATATCTCACATGTGTGGAAATTAAATAAAATTTTATCATATGGGTTTGTTAATTTTTGTGCCTATTTTATTTATGCTAAATCTCATATCATGTGTCGAAGCGTGTCAAAATATATGCATGTGCAAAGTTGACCTTTCAGGCAATTCTTGACATTGTTGGCTCTATGATAGATAAATTTGAGGAGGAATTTTAATTTCCTTATATCTCACATATGTGAGGGTTATAATATTATATTTACACATTTTTATATTGTCCTATGTGAAGAGATCATATGGTCCAAATTTTAGAACATGCACTTGAGCGAAGCAAAATAATTGAGGAATCAGTGCTTGTTCACCCTCTGAAACCTCTTTGGGGAGTGACTCCCTCCTAGCCAGCCTGGCTGGAGGGAGGAATTAGATTTCGTTTCTATCCGAAACGCCCGGTACCTAAGTTGACCTTATAAATAGATTACAAAGGTTCTCATACATTTTTGCATAAGTTAAAGTTTTAGAAACATCAATGGAATTAATTTCTCTAAAAATTTATGAAGTATAAATATGATGTCAAGTTCTCAAAGTTTAATTTTGAGTAGAGATAAAGATCGAGCTTCTTCTAAGGATCAATGGTGAATGGGTGATCATGTAGATAGAGATCCATGGTGCATAGTAATTCAAATGGGTCAAAGTGTTTGATGACTAAAATGAGTAAATATTGATTTTTTTTACAAAATTATCAATGTTTCATGTTTAATCTAAGCATTGAGGACATGATATGTGAGCATAATGTTCAAGGTTTAACTATGAATGTTTACATTTGAATATTTGAATTTGCAAAGGAAAAACTAGTGCTCTATAATTTGGCTAAAAATTTTGATCTCGGATGAATTTTCTCATGGTGTAAAAAGTGAAATTATAAATTACTCCAAGGAATATCTATAAATATAAGTTTTAATATCTTAAAGTGTGTAAATGCATAGTTATAAAGCTTCAAAGTTGACTATGTGTTCATGTGTATTCTACAAGTGACTTGAGAAAGATATTTGAGCTTGTTCTGATGGTTTTTCTATGTATCATATGGAATTAGATATTTAAGAGTGTTGTATAATCTATGAGGAACATATTTGTACATTATGAAGGTTTGATCATTCATAAAAAGTATGAACAAAGCTTAAGAATTTGCATGTGTATTCATTCATAATGTTCATGTACACTAGGCCAGTGTTTGAGTTGTTTGAGCATAAACATGTTAAGCACATGATATACTGATGGGGGGTGAATTAGTATATCATAAATCTTATAAAATTTCACTTAATCAAATTCCACTTAACCATACATTCAAGATATGCAATAAAGCTATAATAATACACACCACACAAGATAGAGAGAGACACTAGATTTAACATAGAAACCCAATGTGGGAAAAACCACAGAGAACAATCTCAAGTATATGAATGAACACCAACTCAAACTACAATATTCATAAGGAACCACTTATAGAAGCACCAACCCCTTTGTTGAGCACTAACACAGAAACTATTTGTGAGCACCAACCACAAGAGCACCAACCCCTTTGTTGAGCACCAACACAACAACTATTCATGAGCACCAACCCATAGGAGAACCAACCCCTTTTATGTATACCACACAACTATATATCAATGTTGCTTTCTCAAAATATGATAACACATTACAATATCTCTTTTTTTTCTCTCCTTTTCTCTTCTAAGCTAGATATAACAATTACAAATCATACTCTCTCTTCCATTTAACAAATGGCTTCTCAAGCTTTTATTTATAGCTTTCCAAATGACCTTTGGCATTCACCCTTTGTGACCCTTTAATCCTCATGGAAAATGGTGTCAAACTTGCATGAACCTTTGTATCCTTGCATTTGAAAATTCATATGGTGACCCTTCATAAACAAAAGCATCCTTTCTTCTTTTGCCTTTATCTTGGTGACTTTTCATATTCCTTAAAGTGTCCCTTCATGAGAAATTATGCCCTTCCTCTTTTGTCTTCACTTGGTGACACTTGGAATTCCTCAAGATGACTCTTCATGGGAAAATTCATCCCATTCTTCTTTTGTCTTTACCCCGTGACTCTTTGACTTCTCCATGGGCCCTTCTTTTGACTTTATGCAACCAAAAATATATTCGTTAATATAAAATAAATATTAACACGCATTAGCCAAGATGTGACTATTAAAAAAATCATTAAATGTAATGGGGCCTTTATAACCAATAATGCTAGACCTTTGACATCAATGACAATATTTCCAACAATCTCCCCCTTTATCATTTATGGTAACCTCAAATTGAAACTACCACATCCTAAAACCTGCACATACTATCATCTAAAAAACATACAGTAACTCCCCCTTATTGTAGCAACTTGTACCTATTCTCTATACCTATTTTTGCACTTGTACCTATTATTCTCCCCCTTTGACATCAATGGCAAAGGGCCTACCTAGAGCTAACACTTAGCTCCCCCTCAACTAATTTTGAACCTTAATGGTAGGAATTAAAATAAATTACTCCCAACTCGTCTTGCAGATCCTTGAATGTGTCCTTTGATCATGCCTTTGTGAAGATATCTAATAATACATATAAATTATTGTCTATCCTCTGAGCATCTGCAATCAACTCATTTGAATATTTTCTTCTAATCTCACAACCTTTTTCATAAAACTTTAATGTGTATCCCTAATCACATATTTGACTTACATTCAATAGATTATGCTTAAGACCTTTTACATACAATACATTCTTAGTCTTGGTTCTACCATTATCCAAAATCAAAGTACCTTTTCTGACATCCTGGCAGTGGTTTTATCTCCAAATTTCACTATACCACTATTGATCTTCTTTAGATTTATGAACTTACTCTTGTCTCATATCATGTGCCTCAAACATCCACTATCAATGAACCATGGTTGTTCTTCATTTCTTGTATACAAAGCTATTTAAACTAACATAAAATCTTTAGGTTGGTTCTTCTACCATGAACATGTCTGAACCTTCTTCTTGATGAATAGAACCTTTAAACTAGTCCTTCTTGACAATACCAAGCTATGTGTCTAAAATTATTACACTTGTAACATATTATGGCCTCTTCATAAAATCTTGATAGAGGAGCAAAAGAGTTGTAGCTTCTACTAGATTCTGCATGAGTTTCCTTCTTGTTTCTAAAATTGTTCTCTTTTCTAACATTCTATTTTCTTGTGACCATATCCATTACAATAAAAATAATAATCATAAAAATGGAACCTATTTGTGTATCTCTGTCCTGATTGTATTTTGTAACTTTGTTCCTTCTAGCCTTCTTTGTTTGAGATGTCCTCTGTATTCTTCACTTCTTCCCTTTTTGTTTCCTTTTTGTAAGAGCTTCAACATAGCTCTTTTTATTTTCAAATCTGATACCTATCTTATTTGATGTTTCCTTTTGGATTTCTAATATCTTATTCAACATGTTAGTGTTATCCTCAAATTTTGAATTACTAACTACTTTATCATTGACTGCTTTCTCAATATTTTCTTTTAAAGAAGCAATTTCAATAACATACCTTTCACATTCTTTTCTTACTTTTTGCAATTGTACTGTTAGATCTTTTTCATTCCTTTTAGCTTCTTCAAAGTGTGTTTTTAGATCATCAATTATTTCCTTTGACTCCTTTTTATTTTTCTCAATCTGGTGCTTCAATCTTCAATTCTTCTTCTCAATAGCTTCTAACTCTTCTAAGGCACAAATGAGTTATCCTTCCAAATTCACTTTAGCTTCATCTTGTTCTTCTTCTTGATCATTTATGCTTTTGATTGTAGAGGCATCTTCATGTATGGCCATGAATAGAATCTCTTCTTCTTCTGAATCACTGAATCCACTATCTTCAACTGAGCTGGGATCTTTGTAATACAAACTCTTCTTCTCGAATCCCTTATTGAATTTACCTTTGAAATTCTTCTTGTATGTATACTTTCCTTCTTCATTATCATCATTACCCTTATTTGGGAATTTAGCTAAAAAATGTCTAATCTTTTCATAATTAAAACATTTAAAAGCTAATTTTCGTTGATATTTACTTGTGCCCTTTTTTAGCTTGCGAATGAAAAGAGATCTATTGTCATCTTCATCATCGTTAGAACTATCACTTGATTCTTGAATCTTAGCCTTATCTTTCCTTGATGTCTTGAAAGTCACTTATCTCTTTGAGGGTTTATCTTGTTTAGTCCACATCTCATATGCCATGAAAATACCATGAAGCTCATCCATCTTTAGCTTGGCTAAATTCTTCATCTCTTCAATTGTCGAAACTTTTGCATCATATCTCAATGGTAAAGATCTCAAAACTTTTTGAACCACAATTGAGTCTTCTAAATTTTCTCCAAGACCTTGAATCTGAGTAACTAATTGATCAACCCATAAAAGATAACTTGCTATAATTTTCTTATTATTCCATCTTCAAACTCTCAAACTATCTTCTAAAAGTCTGAAGCTTAGGTTACTAAACCTTTCCATCACCTTCGTAAATATTCTCAAGTTTTACCTAAGTTTCATGAGAAGATTTATATTTCATAACTTTATCAAATTTTGATTCACATAAACCACATAAAATAGCATTTAAAGCTTTATCATTATTTTCACTTGCCTTCTTTTCTACCAGAGTAGTTACAAGTGTCTATGGCTCTTCATATTCCTCCACCATTGCTTACCATATGTAAAATCCAAGGGCCATCAAATAAGTCTTCATTATTATGCTCTAAAAAACATAATTAATCCCATCAAACAAAGGTTCCATATTTTTATAAAATGCTTAATGTGATCCAGCCATTGTGCTTTCCTGATCTACCTTCAAGCTGTAAAACTTTTTCAAAAGGAACCTACTTTGATACCAATATTTAAGCATGGGATATACTAAGAGGGGGGTGGCTCAGTATATCATAAATATTATAAACTTTCACTTAATAAAATTTCACTTAACCATACATACAAGATATGAAATAAAACTCAAATAATAAACACCACACAAGATAGAGAGTGACACACCAGATTTAATGTGGAAACCCAATGTGAGAAAAACCACAGAGAACAATCTCAAGTATATGAATGAGCACCAGCTCAAACTACAATATTTGCAAGCACCAACTTGTAAGAGTACCAATCCCTTTTTTGAGCACCAACATAACAACTATTTGTGAGTACCAACCCATAAGAGCACCAACCCCTTTTGTGTATACCACACAACTATCTCTTAATGTTGTTTTATCAACAAATGATAACACATTACAATATCTCTTTCTTTTCTCTCCTTTGCTCTTCTAATCTAGATATAAAAATTACAAATCATATTATCTCTTCCATATAACAAATGGCTTCTCAAGCCTTTATTTATAGCTTTCCAAATGACCTTTGTCATTCATCCTTTGTGACCCTTCCATCCTCATGGAAAATGGTGCCAAACTTGCATGACCCTTTGTATCCTTACATTTGAAAAGTCATATGGCGACCCTTCATAAGCAAAATCATCCTTTCCTCTTTTATCTTTATCTTGGTGACTTTTCATATTCCTCAAAGTGTCTTTTCATGAGAAATTGTGCCCTTCCTCTTTTATCATCACTTGGTGACTCTTGGAATTCCTCAAGGTGACTCATCATGGGAAAATGCATACCATTCTTCTTTTGTCTTTACCCCATGACTCTTTGATTTCTCCATGGGCCCTTCTTTTGACATTATGCAACCAAAAATGCATTTGCTAATATTAAATAAATATTAACACACATTATCCAAGATATGACTATTAAAAACATCATTAAATGCAATGGGGCCTTTATCACCAATAATGTTAGACCTTTGACATCAACGACAATATTTCCAACAACACATAAGTGATAAAAGTTGAATGTGATCATTTGAGGATGTTGAAAGGGACATAATGAGTGGACCCAGGTAATTTAAAGTGATCCTATGTTCTAATTTTTCTTGATGAAGTGCTAAATGGGTGATTATGTCTTTATGAGACCTATAAGAGCTACAAAGGCCTTATTGAAAGGTGTAGCTACTTATGGATGACCCATGGATGTTATGGCCAACCTATGTAGATTGTAGTGAGTTATGTCTTCATATGATATATGTCTTAAGGGTTAAGTCATGCCTAATGGTTGACCAATATGGTGATGATCATGAATGCTTTATAAATAGTGAAATCAAATATGGTGATTTCTAGACTTGGTGAGAGACTTGGGTGTGGACTTTTCATTTGAGAGCATAATGTTATGAATTAAAGGAAAGGGTTGGTTCCATATGGATGATTGGAATAGAATAATATATTGAGGACTATTTGTCTGACCTATAGGTCATAATTCTATTGGTAGAATAGTTCTCTTATAGATTGAGTGTGAGCAAAGGTGAAGAGTGATAATGAAAGGTCCATCATCTAGTGTTGAAGACATCAGTTCAAAAGGTGGATGTGATCATAGGTGTTTTTGTGGTATCTTAGTATCTAAGGGTGTTATAGCCTCCTTTTAATGTGAAATTTGCTAAAGGTATATTTGTTGTGGTAACTTAGCTAAATAGGTGTGGTAGCTCCTTGTGAGATTGTAGTCTCACTAAAATAAGGGATGACAGTTCCTTGATTAGTTAAAACTAGTCTAAAATTGTTTTTTTTAAATTAGGATAATAGTTGAATTATATTTCCTAGTTGTTTTCTCCCCAAAGAGGGTTTCCCACATATGTCATGTGTTATGTGATTTATCTTGCATTGTGTTTCTTTCTCATTGTTATGAATTATGTGTATGCTTGATGAATGCTTATGGTAATTAATTAAGAACTTGAAAGGATTGAAATTGAAGTTGGATTATTTGGGCTCACTTATTCACCCCCATCTTAGTCATTATACCTATAATAAATAGTTTTTATCTTTTTATTGTATAAATTATTATATGTAAAGGGTAAAATAATGATTTATTACATGGTGACAATATGCTTAAGATAAAATATCATTATGGCACAGACTAGAGAGATCTTGAGTATGAATGATGGAAAATTAGGTTATCCAAGTCCATGGATAGATAAACAATAGGAGAGAATGTGAAAAAGAGTCAAATGTGGATACACAAGTCATATATGTCAAAGATAATTCAAATTTAATGTTTCCAAGTGCTTAATACCAAATTTATACATATAAAAAACTAGAAATAGAATCTCTCACAACTGCTTATAATTTTAGTGTGAATGACAATGTTAGATTTGGAGAAAAAGTGTGGGAAAATTTATGAATCTAAAATTTTATATGGAATGAATCAAATATAAGGCTAGATTTGGATTTTATAGGGAAAAATATGCACTTTCAAAAAACTACAAGGAAATATTCCTTACAGTTTAACATATATGACTTTGAAAAGATCGAAAAATAGGATCATTCATAAGAACACTCACCATAAAAATTACTTTCTATAAACTATCAATGTTAAAATTAATAAGAATTTTAATCCAATATTTTGGAATTAGACTCATGATTAAAATTTTCTTTATAAATAGTGAAATCAAATATGGTGATTTCTAGATTTGGTGAGAGACTTGGGTGTGGACTTTGCATTTGAGAGCATATTTTTATGAATTAAAGGAAAGAGTTGGTTCCATATGGATGATTGGAAGAGAAGAATATATTGAGGACTATTTGTATAACCTGTAGGTCATAATTCTATTGGAAGAATAGTTCTCTTATAGATTGAGTGTGAGCAAAGGTGAAGAGTGAGAATCAGAGGTCCATCATCTAGTGTTGAAGACATCAGTTCAAAAGGTGGATGTGATCATAGGTGTTTTTGTGGTATCTCAGTATCTACGGGTGTTATAACCTCCTTTCAATGTGAAATTTGCTAAAGGTCTATTTTTTGTGGTAACTTAGCTAGATAGGTGTGGTAGCTCCGTGTGAGATTGTAGTCTCACTAAAATAAGGGATGGCAGCTCCTTGATTAGTTAAAACTAGTCTAAAATTGTTTTTTAAATTAGGATAGTAGTTGAATTATAGGTTCCAGTTGTTTTCTCCCCAAAGAGGGATTCCCACATATATCATGTGTTATGTGATTTATCTTGCATTGTATTTCTTTCTCATTGCTATGAATTACGTGTATGCTTGATGAATGCTTATGGTAATTAATTAAGAAATTGAAAGGATTGAAATTGAAGTTGGATTATTTGGGCTCACTTATTCACCCCCATCTTAGACATTATACCTCTAAGAAATAGTTTTTATCTTTTTATTGTATAAATTATTATATTTAAAGGGTAAAATAATTATTTATTACATGGTGACAATATGCTTAAGATAAAATATCATTATGGCACAGACTAGAGAGATCTTGAGTATGAATGGTGGAAAATAAGGTTATCCAAGTCCATGGATAGATAAACAATAGGATAAAATGTGAAAAAGAGTCAAATGTGGATACACAATTCATATATGTCAAATATAATTCAAATTTAATGTTTCCAAGTGCTTAATACCAAATTTATGCATATAGAAAACTAGAAATAGAATCTCTCACAACTGCTTATAATTTTAGTGTGAATGACAATGTTAGATTTGGAGAAAAAGTGTGGGAAAATATATGAATCTAAAATTTTATATGGAATGAATCAAATATAAGGCTAGATTTGGATTTTATAGGAAAAAATATGCACTTTCAAAAAACTACAAGGAAATATTCCTTACAGTTTAACATATATGACTTTGAAAAGATCCAAAAATAGGATCATTCATAAGAACACTCACCATAAAAATTACTTTCTATAAACTATCAATGTTAAAATTAATAAGAATTTTAATCCAATAGTTTGGCATTAGACTCATGATTAAAATTTAAAAAGGGTGATTTTTATATAACCCATATTAAAATATATGGTTTTGGAGAGTCCATGTGGGTCCAAAAAAGGGGCTAGGAGAAGCCCTTGGGGGCTAAGTGCCTAAGTTTAAAGATCGCATCGTAGACTAGTCAATATGTGTAAAGGGATAAAGGCTAAAATCATATGGTTTCATAGTGTACCATGGCCTTGAGTTACGGGGATAAAATGTTGTAAGCCTAGGAGATACCTTGAACAACCTCATCACATTAAAAAATTTCCGACATGAACATTATTCTTATGTTTTTTACAAATTTGGACTTTATTAAAAGTTTGTGAAGAAAAGAATCCATGGAAAATATGATAGGGTTTGTAACCTACAAGAAATGTTTATAAAAATTGAAAGGAAGATACATGGAACATATATTTCCCTTGTCTCTTGAGTAGTCTCCAATTTCAAAAAAAATGCTAGAAAAAATCTATATAGTGAAAAAAATCCAATTTTTTTAATTTTTAAATTTTATTTGAAAATCCATGCTAGAGTCCATAAAATTTGATAATTTTACATAAAATTTGAAACACACTAAAAGGGCCTAAAAATTCAATTCAACCTTTAAAAAATAATATGGGTTTTATAGAAACCAAAACATTGCATGGCAAAAAATGTCTTAGAAATTCGGAGAAAAGTGTTGAAATTATTTTAAAAAATTTAAAAAAATAATAATTATTGATAATAACTTTTTGAATACTTCTCCTAAATCAAAACACCTAAACAATCATAATTTTTGGATTAGCCTATAAATATTCTAATACCATTTTGAAATTTACCTTACCCAAGGTCAAATTAGAACTAAGGCATAAGTCACATGTAAAAATAGGAGAGAGGCAAGATAGAGAGCTTGATAAGATAAAATTGATATCTCATAATAATGAAATTATGTTGTAGACAAATAAATTATGTATTAGACACTTTGACACACTTTGACATAATTAGAGTTTGCATACATATTTGAATCTTATGCACATTTTCCTATATCTATCTACCCACATTGTTTCTTGGCTAACTTAATTTATTAGACACAAATATCAATGATAAATTTAACCTATGCAAATAACCTTTTAGAATCCTAAGCAAATTATCTGCATATCTAATATCACTAATTTCCATTCCCATGATAGTATCAACAACAATTGTAAAGTTGTTTTTTTGTTGTAGGTGTCTGCCTCTATTAGAAAAGTTTATGAATACCCAAAAAAATATTTTTAAAATTAGTAATTATCCATTAGGTTTCCCTAGACATGTTTCATGTTTTTTCATAGCAAAAAATATCAAATAATCAGCTATGAATACAAATTAATCATAAGGCTATACTCAGTTATTAAATTTAAAGTCACTTGATATATTGAGGAATCCATAATCACTCTCTTGAGACATTATAACAAAAGGAATACATATCTAAATAACCCTAAAATAAGTAGTCATAGAGACTAGTTTAAATACAAATGAAGGTCAAAGTTTGGTTCTTAAATCTTAAGATGAAACATAAAATAATGATAGGGGTTCATGATACACCCTTGGCTATACATCTAGGGTATTTCAAAACATACAAACAAGGGAAAGATGATTTTGAAAGAGATGAAAGAGAGAGGTCCTTTAATACATCTAATATTGCCTCACCTACCAAAGAAATAAGGTTTAAAAAAAATTTCCAACTAGAATTTTTATCTCCTACTCATTCCCACTCAAAAATATAAAAATATCTCCATGGATTTCATCATAGGACTCCGTATGGTTCAAGATAAGAGATACATGTTTGTGGTGGTTGATAGGCTCACTAATATTTTCACATTGTCCCTATTCCACCTAAGTACAATGCACCATTAATGGCTGATATTATTTTCAAAGATTTTTTTAGACTTCATGGGCTACCTAGAAACATTATGAGTTATAGGGACAACAAGTTTATGAAAATATTTTGACAAGAACTCTTACACTTTATAGGCACATAATTGAATCCTAGCACTAGATATAATTTTTAATTCAATGGGCAAACATAGATAGTAAATAAATGGATTGATAATATCTACATAACTATGTTAGAAGGAAATAATCAACTTGGATTAAGTGGTTGTACATGGATGAACATTGTTACAATAGATAAACCTTTGATGTTGAAGTTAGTTTTATGAATCACATTTCATAGTGCAATGGTAGTATTATGGAGATTAACTTGGTGCATCACCTAGTTAGGTTAGGTTTCTTTCATGTTCTCTCTATCCCTTTTTTATTTCAACAACTTATTAGTATAGGTGATGAGCTTCAATAGACATATCAAGGGAGTTATCCCTTCCATCTATAGGTTTATCCCTACTATATGAAACCCACATACTTATGAGTAATCCCATGTTCCACTCAATTTGAATAAGGCTTGAACTACCTATCCAAGGGTGAAAAATTGAGTGATAGTGGGATAATTGTCTCAAACACTTCATGTTAAGGTGAATGTTGGCTTTAACAAGACTACAACTACATAAGTGTTTGCTAATCAGCATTTGGTGACTCCATTGAAGGTCTAACATCTGATTGTAGACCAGTTTATTATTTATTTTTTTCATGCTTCATGGTCTTTATGAGATTAGCTACTAGTAGAGGTTATCATCCTAAAAATACACTCCCTCATCCTAAACTTCCTCTGGAATTTCAATACCCTGAGCCTATCTTGACACTTTAAGAGCCTAAAAATAAATAAGACTTTGAAATTCAAGAGGTACAATAAAGTGAAGAAGATCTTGAAGGCAACATGGCTAGGCAAAATGCTTTCCCAACTTTTAGTACTGAAAATCCCATAAACCATGTTTCCTATGATGATATCTCTCCCAATGCCACCAAGAGTGTTCCTTATTTCAATGAGGAAGGTCCTATCACCCCAAGTGAGCATATTAGAGACATCTAACTTTAAAAAATTTCATAATAACACTAAGATTAACATAGCAATCAAATTTGATTTCATGACTCTTAGGGGAAAAGCCCTTGATTAGTATAGAACCTTGCCTGGAGGGTGCATCACTACTTGGGATGAGTTTGGGGAGTTGTTGCCTCAAAGATATGAAGATAAAAGTGATAATACATCATCTAAATGTCATCCAAAGAGGACCTAAGGAATCCATGCATTATTTCAATGAAATTTTCCAAAGGATATGGAATAAGATTCCACCTTCTATGAGACCCCCTGCAAGTTTTGTTTTCCCAACATACCTAAGAGATATTGGGACTAATATAGATGTCATATTGTAGTCCATGGGAGGGTGCACCATGCCTAATGCCTCTAATGTGTCTATTAGAGATGAGAATAGTTTGATTCAAGTTGGTAATCTCCCTACAAAATTCTCAATGCCAAACATTCCTACTACTCTTCCAAGCCTTGCTCCAATTCTAAATCCATATGATAAGCCCAAATTTGCTCCAAAAAAATTAGACGATGCCGTTGATTGGCAAGTAAAGTATAAGACCTTAGAAGCTTCAATTAGGAAACCAAATAAATAATTTGGAGTTCAAAAAAACCCCATAATACTACCCTATACAAGTAAATAGATTTTCACCTTAGCATAATGGTTAAGGAAAGGGATAAGGTTAGATTAATTTCAATAGGTCACCTAATGTCTATGATCCAAATTTTTCTCCCACCACAAGAGCCATGGTTCCGATCCATAGCAACCTAGTTTAAGGAGAAGAATTAAAGCCTCAAGGACTATACATGAACACAAATGAGGGTGAAGGTCAAGATTTTATATCTCAATGAGGGACTACTCCTTACTTTATAGCAAAATATGAGAGCTTCATGCAAGCAAAATTAAGTGGAGAGTGTAGAGATTCAAGAGTGAACTTTATGAACTTCCAAGTGGAGGATAGCTTTTTCTTAAATAAAAGTACCTAAATTACATCCAACACAAGGTCAAAGAGGATATATTTGGGATATGTTCAAAATGTGGATACAAATCCAAAAAATCCTCCTTCAAGGCAATGAGGTATGAATACAAATGTGGTATCGTATACAATTCCTGTACTTCTTCAAAATTAGAACTTGGGGAAAGTGGTCAAGCCTTTATTACCTCAAGCTCAAGTTAATTAATTGCCTTTAAGAATGAAATAAAAGGTTAGTGTCTCTCATTTTTATATCATTTAATCTTTTAATAACACAAAGACTAACATATCTCTTTTGGAAGTACTCTACATGTCAGTCAAAAAGTGTTACTCTAAGAGCAGCTATCCCAACTCCATATTAGTCCCCAACCATCAAAGCATAATAATTTAGCCCTCAAAAATGAAACTTATTATATATTTAAACCTTCCACCAAGTCTCAAAATTCCCCACCTTTCTATCTTTCCCTCATTGTGGGAGACAAATTTGTCTATAATTTCACTATGGATAATGGGGCAGGCACTTCAATTATACCTAAATTAGTTGTAGATAAGTTGGGCTTGAAATATGAGCCATATATCAAAGGAGTGTTGCATATTAATGGAACACTAGAAAATTCAATATGGGTCATCAAAGTTTTGAAAGTATTCTTTCATGACTGCCCAAACTTTTATAATTTTATAAGACACAATGGTGGTGGATCTACCTAAACACTTTGTCATTTGCCTATCAAAAGAATTCACTAAAAAGATAGGAGGATATGTTTCTAATGATTGGTATTTTATAGATTTTAGAATGAGATATGGAGATAAGGTGAAAATAAGGACACATCCATTGGCAAAGTTTCACATTGAACCATTTGTGAAATCTAGTTCTAATTTAAATTGCACTATCAATGAGCAAGAGGAAGATGTCATAGATGATGGAGCATCTTCCAAAATTTAAGGTATTTATGATCTATTCTTAGATTAATATGGTATTGAGACCTATGAGTATGATCCTTATGATTTAATTGAAGGGATAGGCCTTGGAATATGCATCATTCATGATGAGGGTGATGAACATTCTGAGGTACGTCTTCATGGTCCTCTTCAACAAGCTATAAAAGGTAACTATCTTATTCATCATGATGATGATGTGTTGGAGTAAGTTTTAAGCTTAATTGGGAGTTGGTTATTTATTTTATATTTGTTGAATATTTTCATCACTATTTTATGCATGAAAATATTCCATATCAGCTAATCTTGGTTTCATGTAACAAATTATCATTGCATGAAACCAACTCATCTTGCCTATTTACTAGGCACTCCCTATTCTTCTCCTATCAAGCTAGTGAAGAGAGAACTAAGGATTTTTATTATTCTTTTGAGGAATAATGAGATTGGACTATGCATAATTATTATTGTGTGTCTCCATAATTATTTGGATATGGTAATGGTGTTGCAAGAGTGGTCCTACAAAATTATGAGTTCATTTTAAACTCGACATGGTATTAGAGCAAACTCCCCAGCCATTACCTAACCATTATCTATCACTTTGAGGATTTGAAGGCTATATGGATGTGTGAAGGCTATTTTAATTCTCCATGGAGTGATTACTCAGTATTCCTTTGATTGGTTGTAAAATCATCTATTTAGTTTAAAGCCTTCTTAGCACTCAATCAGGTCGTACTATTTTATTTCTAGAAAATTTGTGACTTCAGTTTGTAGGATGTATGAAATCAAGGTTTTCATTTGAATCTAGTTTCATTTGCATTGAACCCTAGTTACTTTATGGAGAGACCTTGATCAAGTTATAGACTTGGATTTGTATAATGACATAATAGTAAATTGTGTAGGCTTGATCTAGTTTCAACACATCTCAGCATGCCCATTCACACACTAGATCAACACACTTTTTTGAACCAACCTTTCAATTTGTTGGTTGAGCTCTTCATATCATCTTAGCTTTGTGTGATTATCCTTCATAGAGTTATATTATCATTCTAATAAGCTTAATTTCTACATGGAGAGATTCACTTCAAAAGCTCTAGTGAGAGAGAGGATTATCATTCCATTTTCATCCATTTTTGTAGAAGAAAAACAAAAGATTAGGTATTTGATACTCATTATTGTAGTGATTCTATTGAAAAAAATTGATACACCCTTCTTCATAATCATGTGGGGGATAAAATGGGTGCTCATTTTATATCCCCTCTATCTTCTTGAGAAGAAAATTATTTTAGCATCAAATAATAGTAGCCAATGACATGGGCATTGATTATTCTTGACTTAAAATTCAACTTATGGTGGATGATCTAAAAATTTGTTCATTGTTCTCCTACCACATTCATTGGTCTTGGGTTGATATGTTTTATCACTTTGGATTTGTCCAATGATTACGGTTGTACTAGCATTCAAAGCAAAAGATCATGCCAACATTGTTGTTTAGGTCGAAGGCTTTTCTTAGTGGGTTACTATAGACCAAGGCTCCTTTTTTCCAAAATCTAAATGCTTCAATAATGCCAACCTTGATGGCTGTCCCTAGTATAAAACACCACCAGCCTCACCATGCATAGTCATAACATGCTTATTGCCTCGTATTAGTTGTCCATCCTTCTTGTCACCATTCCTATTTGTGGAATAAAAAAATGGATCTTTATTTGGTGTGAAATATTCAAATGTCTTCCACCTTTAGTATTGAAACTTCCACCACCCATTTTTATACCAAATTTTAAGCCTTCAAGGTCTTCACTCTAGGCTCACCGATCATTATTAGTTGCTTGTCAACCATAGGTTCACATGATTTCATTTATGTTTTGAATTTTTACATTTTTTTAAAATTCAAAAATATATTCTCAAGTGGAAAGATTAATATTATCAAAGATTTTAAAGATTTGGAATTCAAGGGGTGAATCCCAAAGTGGTGATTATTTTTTAAGGGAGCTTTAATTTTATTTGATGGTAGACTTGATTTTTAAGTGTAATTTATTATTGTGGGAGATATACATTTTGATGATGGTATAATTTCTTTATAAAAGGTGATCTGGGTAACAATTCAGGTGATGGGTCCACTCCAATTGATGATGGAACTTTTGGGAGCCATAACTTTTGCACCGTAGCTCCAATTGACTCACCTTTTAAACCGTTGGAAAGATAATAATGAGGGGAACATCATGAGATGGCATTGAGATATTCTAGATGAAGTTTTACCCCTGAAAACCCAATGGAAGTGCCCCAAATTTCAATTTTAGTAGTGTAGTCTAAAAATAGTAATTCCTTGAATTCTGTATTGTTGTAAATCATGGAAGTTGGACCACTTAATCTCCCTCGATTTTGGTGACCTTACACATCCTCCTCACACCTTAAAAAAATTTATAAATGAATATGCAACCTGAAATAGAAATTAGACATCTCTTCTCAGAGATAAGCATATGTTTGGGTCTGCAAATTTGATCAATAACACATCTCTTCTCAGAGATAGCATTATTTGAATTGTTTTATTCTTGTTTCTTGAGTTATATTTTAAACAAATATTTTGATTTTTGGATCAAAATGGGTATAATTTAAAAAGGTTGTGCATAATTTTTGTAATGGGGATTTATTTTTTGCAAGCATTGTTATTGAAAACACATAAAAATTGTACTTTTCGAGCCACTTAATTATTTTCAAATTCACACACCTTTTATCTCTAGTCAAAGATGAATGATTGATCTTAAATTCATTTTTTAGAGGTTTTATTTATTATACTTACCATCACACCTCACAGACACATTTTTGGTAGAGACCCACATCACTTTTAGTGTGCATTGTACATCTTTAAACCACATGTTGTACTTTTAGATGCATTTTTAGTAGTGGTTGACATCCATTTTAATGGTTTCATTTTGTTTGCATTTAGTTATTTTTTTCCATTTCATGTCTTCAGATATGGATTATTGTATGTTTGAACCCCTCAGTTTATCTAACTACACCACCTACAAAACCAAAATGATGCTACACTTGTAGATGAAGGCATTATGGAGAGTTGTCCTTGGTGACTTTACTATTTTTATAGATAAAGATGATATTTTATGGCTTGCATCCATGAAAAAGTAGGCACTTTTGTTCATTCGCCTCCATGTTTCAAATTATTTCTACATCACAACATCACCTAAAGCATCTTGGGACATTATTTCTACATTTCTTGATGAGGTCATTTCACCTCCATATGTTCTTTTTTCTTCTCTTCCCTCTCATAGTGAGGATTATTTTATTGATGATAGTGTTTCTCCACCATCCTCTCCTAGTTGTGAGGATGTTACTCTTGATGGTGATTTACATGATGACTCTTTGCCATCTTCATCTTCTCCTATTAGTTCTTATCCTCTTTTTAATATTAGTGAGGACATATTTTTTGAGGATGAGATGATTATACCACCTTTTACTACTACTCATGATGTATATTTAAATATTGTTGGTCACTTGGATGAGGTACCATCACCTTATCCACCTACTGATGCACATTTTAATATAATTTTTTCTCCTATTTTTTTATTTTGGTATGAATCTTGATAGTACCCTACCAAGTCCTAAGCAACCCATTGATCTTATAGCCTCTTTCCTAGCACTTTAGGAAAAAACATGAAACTATTGATGCAAAATTATCTTACACACTCATTGATTCATGGAAAGGATACCCTCATATGTTATTTATAGAAGAAACTAGTTAGCACACAACATCAATCTAACATCCCATCATGTACTAAATCTAATACACATCCACTTGATGTAATTTTATAGTGTGATTTACTAGAATTAGAGTAGCCCATTGTTCATGTTTCTCCTATCATTATAGACAATACTTCTATACCTAATATTGATGCACACTCTACACTTCCCACTCTAGCTCCACCTATTTATGCTCCTACATGATTAATTCTATCGGTCACACTACCAGACTTGTAGGCATTGGAAAGAATTTATGAGGCATTTCTTTCCCTATTCAACCTATTATGTGGATTGTTCGACATGGACTTAGTTATGATACATGTGCTTCATCTTCTTTGGGATCTATTGATAGAGCTCCATATTTTATTCTCTCCACTTTTAATTAGTATTATGAGATACATATGGGATCTTATACACCTTCACTTAGGCCTATAAAACTTGAGATTATAGATGTTAGACATGATCACCCTAGTACACATTCAACTATTGCCTCACATTCTTATTTTGTGGATTTTTCACCCACTAATATGTAATCATCTTCATCCACCATTCATATTTATTTGGGGTGGATTTCTAATCATTCTTGGTGACATAATAAGAATTATTGGTGAGGATACTATAGACATCATTCCTCCACTATTCAGCTTCTTTGAGTGCACATTGCTCCTCTTGCCTGTTGATGTTCCTTATTATTTCAGCTCCTTTATTAGGTAAATGTGCTTTTTTAGCATCATATCTCATTGCATATATGATGTATTCCATATATTTATTTCATTATGGAGTTTCTTGAATCACTTGGTGATATTTTTATAAGATGGGACATTGTTTGTAGTCACACTAAGATTCATGAAGATATTTTCTTCATGTGTGTGCTCCATGATTGAGAACTTTCTTATCCAATTATATGACTATCCCATAATCACTAGGGACATAATTATTTAGAGATTTCATATTTTTATATGATTATTGACATTATCCTTCAGATGTTTTAGTGGAGCTTGTTCTCCTTTTGGAGCATAGCTAGTCTGGTGTAGCCCAGTTCTGGTGTTTACATATTGGGATTGGCCCACTCATTTAGATGTTGTTTGAGTCACTACACCCATTTCAACATTATGATGGGGGTGTGGACATACTATTGTAGGTGTTGTGATAATTTTTAGGAGACCACATTTTTTTGGAGGTAGTTGATTGACTGCATCTTTTTTTTATGGGATTCATTCCATTGAGTGCACTTATTATAGGTTTGTGTTATATATTTGAGTCATGATTCTTAGGAATACTTACAACATATGTTCTCTTCTTCACTCTCACTATGGTTCTACTATTTTTTGATCACCTTGTGGTGATATATTTCATCCTTGGTGACTCTTTTTCCCAATGTTTTTATCAACATTTTTTATAGAGTGAGCCTCGTATAGAGTACCGGCTCCTATTTGACTTGGTGTTTATAACAACTCAACATCCATGTACTTTGGTAAGATGGATTGGTTACCATAGGGACACTTTATATTCTAAGAATATTTTTACATGGGTACTTGATTAGGCCTTGTCATTGGGATCCATTCAGTCTCTTTTTTTTCTTTTTTATTACTCCCTATTTTGTTCTTCAGGGAGGGTATTGGAGTAAGCACTAAACTTAATTAGGATTTGGTTATTTAGTTGATATTTGTTGAATATTTAAATCATTATTTTACACATGAAAATATTCAATATCAACTAATCTTGGTTTCATGAAACAAATTATCATTGCATGAAACCAATTCATCTTGCCTATTTACTAGGCACTCCCTATTTTTCTTCAATAAAACTAGTGAAGAGAAAGCTACAGATTTGTATTATTCTTTTGAGTAATAATGAGACTATACTATGATTAGTTATCATTATGTGTCTCCATGATTATTTGGTTATTGTAATGGTGTTTCAAGAGTGATGCTATGGAATTATGAGTTCATTTTAAACTTTGACATGATGATGATTTTCAAAGTGTAGTAGAACATGAAAATGAGGGAAATGGTACAATTCTACCTACTCAAAATGAAGAATTTCATGAGTTTGATAGTAATAAATAAGAGGATGATCTATGGTAGAAGTTTAATGTCATAGTTCAATAATTTGATGAAGTAAGGCATTTATCTCAAAAAATAAACATGAACTCATTAGTGAGGTCATTGTAGACCTAATGAAAATGAAGAGATGTGTCAAGCCATTATCAAGTAGGATACAGTCTAGAAGGAGTAAATTCATACCAAGGTAGAATTTTTTATGGTTGAAGAGCATCCTAATTCTCAATCTGATATTGAGTCATTTGCAAACATGTTTGGCTAGCAAGAAAGAAATCTTGAGAGATGTAGACATCAAAAACATCATGGTCTAAATGAAGGTGAAGTTGAGAAAGGTCCCATGACTTTTAAGAGGAAAGTTTAGAAACACAAAATGAGCATAAAGGAGGTAAAGTAGGATTCACTATTAAGAAGACCTAAAGAAGATCTAGAAAATCTATTCAAAATAATTTATAGTGATCCACTTGAAATAAGCAGAGGTTCCATAAATGGTAAGTCCTTTGATCATCTTCACAAGAAAAACATTTTTTTGACAAACATCCATCATATGGTAACTTATTCTCATTAAGAATATGTGACTCAAGAAACATTATTTTTTATCCTAGTTTAAGTAATATTAAGTGTTTCACAACCTCAAACATATTTTGAGGTTTGTACATAGTAGGTTAGGTGTGTTATTTTGAGTCTTTTGTGTGTGGTTTTTCCTAAATGCCTTTTGCATAGTGTGTGTTTGTTTCTTGTTGTGTGGTTGGTGTGAGTTTTAAATATTTAGAAGGAATATCATTTAAAATTTTAGCATAATATTGAATCCATTATCCAATGGAAGGATAAGGCTACTGGTCCATTATCACTATAGGCATGTTACCCTATGAATCACTAAGAATGTTGACCAAATTTTGAGCCCAAGTCAAAATTGGTCACCCCCTCTAAGTTTAAACTCTATAGGCTTGTAAAAATTTCGTCATGGTCTTAATTGGTCTTAAATGGTTCCATATGGTCATATTTGTCCTTGCCTTTCAATGTTCAAGTTATAGTTTTGTGTACACTTGTCTAATTTTATGGGTCAATTATAAGGTCTCAGAATTGCCAAACATGGTAAAAGGTTTAGTATGGTCTAATATCATTGTAAAAGGTTATTTACATGTCATTAATATCAAAATATCATAATATAACTTTTTATTTTACTCTCATATGCAAAAATCACATTTTGGCCACCTTTTGGCCCATGTAGAAGATTTGGACATACCATTCTAAGAATAAAATGTACAAATAATATTACCAATATAACTAGTGTTATAAATAGGTTAGAGAATGTTTAGGGATGGTCAGTCTAGAAAAATATATAGTTCAATTCTTAAACTAGGCAAAAGAACACTTTATAAGCACTTGTACAATCTTACGAGATTATATTTTAGTTGTAAATGGTTTGTAAGTGTCCCTTGGTATCCTTTAGATCATTTTCAGATTTGGACCAAATTTTAAGTTGAACTAACACTCCATACATTCTCTATCCTCCATCGTTGCCATTATAATCCTAGGAAATCAAATTTAAATTGAATGATAAGTCCAGGAGAGAGAGAGAGTTAGGAGTTGAAAATTTGGCTATTGTTAGGGGTCCTAGTAAGATTAAAATTAGTGGAATTGGTTTGTATACTAATGGCCTCTTATTTATTAACAATCATTAAGAGTGACAATAGGTCATTATGGCCTATTCAACCAAGAGGGGTATGTTCTTGCATCTATTTCTCCACTTAAGAATTAAATTGATAAGAATGGTTTTTAAGGATGATTTTATAAATCAAGGATATCATTTTCATGGTGATTTAATTAGTCAAATAATCTCTATGAAGTGATTTCACTTGGAGGAAAAGTGTCCTGATGTACTAGTTGTTTGAGTGGATCTTGCTACAAGTTTATATTTTGTCTTTATGGTTATCACTCTTAGAAGTTTATGATGCTTCATAATTAATGTAATATCTCTCATTCTCATGGATTTCATGTGATTTTTTTTATATTTGTTTTTTTCATAATCTTCAAGTGTGATGCTCTTTGGGAACATGGTCAAGTTTTGAGTAGTCACAGGTGTTTCCTTCATATGTAGTTGTACATATTATAAAAGTGTTTGGAAGATGCTAATTTCTTATGGAAGGACATAATAAATTTCCTTATACACTCATATGGTATTTATTTCCCCATTTTTGTCATCATGAGCTCAAATTGAATATATGATATAAGTCCCTACACACAAACCTTATGCACTTAAGATGACTATACCTATCATCTATACAAACCTATAAGGTGAGTTAAAAGAGATGACATGATGCTTGTCACAATATTTTTAATCTTGGAGGAGTTATAAGGAAGTATGGTGAAGTTGATAGGGTTGAGAGGTTGAAGAACTTAAGAAGTGGCTCCTTGTAGCCCTAAACAATCATATAAAGACCTACAAGCCCTAAGCCTATAGGTCCTCATTTGAGACCAAATTCAGCCTTAGACCTATAAAATTAAAGTCTAAAACATAGAAAAATAATGAAATTTTAGATGAATTTATATTCTAACTCATCAAAGAACAACTAGGCCACTTAGAGTCAAGAGAGTCAAGGAAACTAAATTGATAGTTTAATAGTTACCTACATGATTGTGTACAAATAATACAAAGATAATGAGGTTGAAAGTATCATGAGGTATAAAATATACATTTTAGATATTTTAATGAGTTCCTATTTATTTTAATCCTTCAAACATAATGGTAAGAGAGAGAAATCAGTTTCAAAACACATAATACAATCATGACTGTAAATAGCTACGTAGAGACATGTTTGAAATACTAGTCCATTTTCAAACTTAAGGAAGGGGTAGAGAAGTTTGAAAGGTGTTTTAAAATTAACTTGGATTGTAAAAACAATTCAAATATCCATTAATAATTTTATAAATGTGCACATGAGATCTAAACATAAAGAAGACAAACAAGATGGTTTCTACAACCTATAGGCTGTAAACTCCAAGAATAGGTTAGTCTCAAGCCTACAAGGAAGATCAAATGATATGAGAAATTTATGGTCCACATTAGATATACTAATAATTAATAATGTAATGTTTATATCAAAGTAAACATAATGAAATTGGTCAAATTCTAAATTCCAAATCTCTACACATAGTCAAAAGATAAACTACAGGTCTGTCTATTTATGAGGTTTTGCTTGATTAAAGAAATGATGAAGGACTATGAGAAGTATAAAATAATTAAAAATAATTTATTAATGATTTTATAATTAAATAAACATATTTATTGAACCACTCAGACCTGATAATAAGGTGAAAAGGACAAAATCTAGTCTAAGACCTAATGGACCTCTAAAACACACATAGGCATACAAATAGTCATGAGGGATATTGGAGTTTTAAGAACTCCATAGGCATAATTAAAATTTTATAATGAATATATGGGAATATTATGATTTTAAAAAAATTTAATTTTCATTTCAAAGCTACATAGGTAGCTATTATATCCACTATTTTGTCTCAAACCTTGCCCACTCTATTAGCAAGAGGCATTCATAAGACCAGGGGGTCTATTTGGACCTAAAACATAAGATGAGAATGTAAAAACCAATGGAGGGCCCTTGAGGAGAAAAAAAAAACATTTAAAATTTTTAAATACACTTTCAAGTGACACCAAGCTCCAGTTTTCAATCCAACTACCCTTAAGGGCTAGTAAAGAGATGAAGACCTTAAACCCCAAGTACCCTAACCAGTGCACTAGATACATATAGTGGTGTAATGATCATCTCCAAAGAATTTATTATAATGAGTAAATTTATTTTGGAGGTTTTTTAACCTCTCAAATTATTAATAATGATTTTTGAGGAACAAAACCCAATTTAGACCTCTTTCATGTTGAAGAAAGCTACGACTGCTACCAGAGGAGCAACTTCACATGATCAGACCATATCTAAAAATTTTCATGGTAAGATGATAAATTTGTTAAATGTTATGATTTAATTAAATATTTTTTTCCAATTGGAAGTAGGTCAAGTGGTGGTTTTCTCTTTATGAACAATCGTTAAGGCCCCAAATAGGTCTTAAATCCTTCTAAAACCCTAAAGGTGTCCAATCAAGGAAAGGGGACCTATAAATAAAATATAATTCCATATTTTTCTCCTAAAACATATTTTATGTTGTTTATAACTCCAAGTGTGTTCTCCACATGTACTTTATTTATACTTTTAGTTGTACAGACTACAATAAATGCCTTATTTTTCATGATTTTTTATGTTTTATAGGTATTCTAAGAAGGGGAAAACTTACCAATAATTAGATGATGTCATTTGTGATTATTAATAACTATCTAATTCCAAAAAAATAAATATAATTTTTTGGAGGTGAGCAAACAAGGTTCATTTTTGAAGTCATTCTCAAATAGGCCTAAAATGAGGCTAGATGGCTAGGTCATTTCTTGGTTTGCATACTTCCACAAGATCTGAGGAACTAAAAATTGACATGGAAATTAGTGATAGCCTATATAAAGTTAATAACATTATTTTATATGATTTCACATGTTTTTTAGAAGTTTGGAGCAAGAAAATAGGGTTCTAGGCAATGAGGCATAATTGAGGAGAGAGAAAGATAGAAATAATGGACTTCCACTTAGAGTGAGGGCATGAAATTTGACATGGAGATATAATGACATAATATGTCCTATAATAATCCATTTTTTGTCATTATAATCCATATAAATCCATATAAAATGAGGTTTATAGGATTTTAAGGCTACAAGGAAAATAGGCCTAGTGAGGGCTTGAGGAGCAAAAGGAGTTCTTAAGATTTTTTCTAGGAACCAAAATGGTTTTTATAGTCTTGATAACATATTTTAATACCACTAATATATATATATATATATATATATATATATATATATATATATATATATATTGTTAATTTAATAATATTAACTTGATTTTTAGGCCACTTGGGCCAATCTAGGCATGAGAAATGAAGAGTCTCTAAACACCTATGAACATGAATGATGAAATGTCAGATTAAATGAGTTTATTAAGGAATGGAAGGTGTCCAATTATTTTTAGTATATAATTTCATGGATAATTCATGACTTTAAATTCCATTTGTCATTCCTTTTATGCAAAGAAGTGATGTTTTCAAGAAGCTAGTCAAAGTGTCAAGCCAATTTGTAATCCCTATGGCACTTGGAGGGTTAAAGAATATTCAGGAGTGATACACATGAACTTGGAGATATTTTCATTAATTATACATATCCCCCTTATTTTTTTAACTCATGAATACACTTTAAAATCTTCTTCTAATACACTCCTCTTTTCTCTTTACACTTCTTTATATAAGTAGCCACTTTTGGCTTTGTAAAAAATCCACATCTCGTATGGTGAAGCCTTGCTAGTTTGAGTACCATTTCTGCCTTTGAATAAAATATTTAAAACTATTTTTTAGTTATAAACTTCTTGTCTAAGTATGTGAAGTATTTCATAGTTGGATGATAAGTGATATTCACTTGTCCTTGTGTTCACCTTACTCTCTCATGTTTTGTGCAAGTAGTTTACTCTCTAAAAAGTCGTATGAAGTGTAATTAATGTTATTTTATGATTATAAGTGTAAGGAAGAGTAATAGTGTCTATACTTATGCCTCTTTTTCATCTAACTTGGGAATTGCATTGCATCTTACCTTTACATTGACATACTTATGTTAGAGAAACCTTTGATTTTGAAGTCAATTTTATGAATCAACTTTGATAGTACAATTACGTGGTAGTATTGTATAGATTAACTTCATGAATCACCTCATTAGGTTATGTTTATTTCATGTTCTATCTATCCCTTTTAATTTCAACAAGTTTGTATCCCTACTATTGGCAACCCACAGGCCTAGGGGTAATCCTATGTTCCACTTAATTTAGATAAGGCTTTAAATAACTCTCCAAGGGTGCAAAATTGAGTGATAAAATTTATTAATAGTATAGATATTTATCACTAATGTATTGAGTTTTTCCAACTAGTCTGTTATTGAATGCACTTAGTTTTCTAGCATGTTCAAATCATCATGTTTAGCCATGTGTTACACATATGTACTGAGTTGGTTATCCTTATCATAGAAATTGATTTAAAAGTTTTAGATACCATTTATTCTTTACTTTTTATTTTTATTGGAGTGTCTTTGCCTTTTCCATGGCCTCAGATGTTTGGAATTTCCATGTATGAATTCAAAGGTAGATGATTTCAGTGTAGGGTTTATGGTTGTTAGGCCAAAAATAGTGTACCAAAGGATTATACTATTGTGATAATCTCACCAAGATGAATATAATAAATACTAATTTTCATAAGCATATATAATTTTTATAGACTATTTAAATATATACATATAAATAGTATGAATTTTTATAAAATTAGGAGTTGTGGTTTTTGGATTCTCTAACTCACAAAATAAATGCTACACTAGATCTCGAAAAGAACAAAATTTGAAAAAATTGGAAAATATGATATAGGTTATGTCTAAGTTATGGGCTCACATTCATACTTATCTGGTTCACAAATAATGCCACCTCAATGTTTTATAGTACTATCTATGGATGTTAAATTTACCTATAGTCCATTATCTTATCTCAAAGGTCAGTTACAAGTAACTTCGTAGGGATAACTAGTTACTAGTGCACCCGAAGTAACAAATGGCCAAAGTTTCATATGGATAAGCTTAGAAAAATATAGAGGTAATTTTTATATACCTGAAAGTATGTGAAAACACAAGTCTTTATATAATGTTTTCTAATTACTTATGTATTGGGGTATAACCCCTCCCTCAATAAATTCAGGCAAACATAATAACCACATTGTTGAGAATGACAACTTTTTGTTAATTATAAAACTATCCAAAAAAAAATTATAACCTAAAGGGGAGATATGAATAAATATTGGGAAATAAACTTATTGCCTTGGAAAGAGCTTTGATACCACTTGTAATGAAATTACTTAGATAGATCAAATCAATTTAGACCTGTAGCTATAAAAGAGTAGATCAATAACAATATTTAATAATAATAATAATAATAATAATAATAATAATAATAATAATAATAATAAAAGAGTAAGTAGATCCAAAATAATAATTGACAATAGAGAAAAATACTTTGTAGATATAACTAAGCCACTTTAAAGGGAAAACCTCTATAGACATTAAAATGAGAATAAAATTCTTAATATGATCCTCAAGTACTAGCCACTACCTCATATATACCATACTTAGGCTTTAGTTACTCCATAGAATAACCTTACTAACAATATTATAGATTAGAGAAATGTGAAAGGATAAGATAAAATTTTATGTAGGCCACAGGTTGGCCACACATATCCATAGGCATGATATAGGTTAAGGGTGTAGCAATATCATAGTATATGTCACCTAGTCCATCACATCCTAAGTTGGATCTATCAGCAAATCCATGTGTTCCAAAAATAACACCATATTACAATCCTTGTATAAAACATATTTCGTAGGTTACAATGGTTTACACATCTACACAACATACATAATCATAAAAGCCATGATGATAATAATGGATATGTTATATGACATGATAAATTTTTATATTTTGATATAGACAAATATATTCTACTCTCCCATGGTGGGTGACATTCATCATGATCGATACAAGACATACATGTGAACATACCATTGATTAGATAATTGGTTAACATGAATAACTAAAATAAATAAAAATAAAAATAAATTATTCAAAAAATAAAACATTTAAGTCTTGTTTATGCATGACACACTTTTCTAGTTACATGATTGATTTATGACATATATAAAAAACATGGTAGATTAGATAACACATGTTCTTATCATGGTATACAAGAGTATGATGCATGACATATAGTTTATATATGACATGGGCATTTAAATAATATATTCCTAAACCTAAATGATACCTTTCTACATTGGTTACATGCTAACATTTGGGGAATATTGGTACACTATATAGATTACATGATAATATGTCCATCCCATTGACAATATGTAGCTAATTAAAATTATTAACATGATGTTATCTTGTGTATACTATTTATAATGATATATCATATGGATATTATATTTTTCTATATGTGATGATGACATAGATTGATTGTGTGGACTAGATTTGCTTGTTCTATGAAGTTTTATGTTGATTATTATTATAGGGTGTGATCTTTAATTATGTATTACATTGTGTGATGTTTTTTGTGCATGAAAATTCCTATTACACTATATGATCCATTAGTGACTATTGATGACTATTACATAGTGTGACCATTATGTGTTACATTGCATACTCCATGAGTGACTATTAATGAGTGTTAACATTGTTTGACCATTGATGCATGATACATTAAATGTTATATTCTATGATTTTATGAATTCATTAGTTATGTGGTATCCTTCCATACATTATTTATATCAAGGATCCTTTAGTCTATGTCATGGTCATATGTTCGTGTTGGGTTATAGTTTGTTGTGTGTTGAGTGCTTGTGTGTATCATGATCATGACATCATGTGCATATTTACATGATTTTTGAGATTATGGTGCATGATTCATAGTACACATTCTTCTACATGTTTGAGATGCCATCATTGATATCATACATCTCCTTTATGGATTACTACTAAGTGATTATTACTATGATGATATTTTTCATGACTAATTTATATGTTTGCTTTACATGACACTTTTATGCCATGAGTAACATGTTTCATATGCATGTGATTGATCAAAAATTTATATGATGATGTAATATAATTTCTTTTTCACACATGCCTTGAATTATTACATACTTCTACATTACATGATGCATATAAGTATTTTATTCTAAGATGAGTGACTCACAAAATACATTCATCACCTCAAAAGTGGGCATACTTGTGGGCTTGTCATAAAGATTCAAACTTGGTAGACAAAAAAAGTATATTTTAGGTCAAATTACATTATTAAAATGATACACTTTGGTACACATTATGATTCATATTTGGATAGATAATTATTTAGATTGGGACATATTATTATTCAAAATGGGATAAATTATGGTTTAGATTAGGATAAATTATGATTTAGATTCAGAATGATTGATAGATTCACACATAAGCATGTAATATTTATTGAATTATACAGGTATATGAATAAATGTGATATATTATATGACATGATGAGACATATTACAAGGGTTATATTAAGCAAGTTATTATATTTATCATTGGACAATTTTTTTGTTTGATAAAATATCTTATTCTCCCAAATATACCTATTAGACTAGGTGCACTAAGCGAGTGCAAGGAATAATTGGGAGATTTTGATCCTCTCATTTTAGGAATGTTTATAATAAAATATTGGGCATGAACTACATGTATTTGGATCCATTAAATATCCTCCTTTGAATATATATCTAAGAGATGGAGTGCTACCATCGAGGTCCAATTCTTGTTTTCTCACTTAATACATATCTTTTTATAAACTAACTAAACTAGTTGCAACAAATTTACCACTCGATCCCAAATTTTATATACTTAAATTTATAAATAAAGGGAAAGGATCAATTGATTAAAAAATATCAATAGAGAAGGAAGGTAAGCTATAAAAGGAATCTCTCTAGGTCACAAAAAATATGGATGCTTGAGAACTGAAGACGTGCCTAAATATAGTTTTACCGTTGTATGTTGAGTTTCATAAAAAATCAAACTTCAACCACAAAAGGAAGGGGATTAAAGGGTAGTAGTGAATGATTAATTCCAAATCCCTATATAAATAAACGCATATTTGACTTGCTCGTAAACACAAACAAATTAATGAGGGTTTATGGGAAGTGAAATAATTCAATGAACAAATGAGAATAGCTCAAATCTTATTCTAATTAGTGCATACACCTATAGAAAACACATGATTTAGTTATTTTACATTAAAATTTCTTATTAAACCAGATATATTTGGAAGACATTCATGATATGAAAATCTTTGTAAGTAAAAAAAATAAGGATTTGTAGTAATCTTTTGAGATTTTGATTACAAAAGTGCTAACCCCCAAAAATGTATTACATAAAAACATATATAAAATAGATGTAGAGAATGCATCCAAAAATCATGAGAACCCACTCCTAGCCATCATGGCCCAAAGTAGTTATAAAAAATCATTAAGCACAAAACCACATAGAATAGACAAAGTAGAGAAGAGAGGGGATGGTTCCACGTTGATGTAGGATTCACTCAGGCCCATAGAAAGAATCAACTTTGGCCCAATGGTGGCTCATCTCCTAGTTACTTATAAGAACCTTATTGAACTACCAATTATTTATCCATGAGATGTTGTCATGAAATTTTACATTTCGTGAAAACACCCCCAATTGCACTCTCATGGGAAATTAGAGGTATTTTAATGACATGAATGGTAAATTTTTTAAAAAATGGGACATAAACTCCATAGCCCAATGGACAAGGCTTAGGTCACTTGCTAAGATCTACACTATCCTTTAAGATTCCAAATGGTGAACCATTGAATGGGTTTTAGAGTAGCATTTTGGATTTAAATGAATTTTAGTACAATATCTTGGTTATCCCTAATTCTAGTATTTTAAGTAATAAAATTGAGATGTTGAGGATATATTGACAATTTTTATTTCATTACAACAAGACCCTATTAGAACCTGATATGACTAAAAAAATATATATGGGATCTAATCTATCTACCAAGAACATTTCTACCAGATCCTTACACATCTACTAACATACCCCTTAAATCTTGATCACTCTATTTGTAGACCCATTAGATTATAAGTCCTCTACCTGCACACTTGCTAGAGCCTGATTGTTTGTTAAGCATGCATTAGAAATTCAACATAAGGAAGAGTTACACTCAATACATTGGTAGTTGGATCACATCAGATGTAAAATTTAGGTTCACTGATAGAAGAAGAAAAGAGAGAAGTCAAAAATTCATTTGACCTTATCATCACTAAATTGAAAATTTAAAGTAAAATAAGTCTTCTTTGAACATTATTTATTTGTATCCTAATGTGGGGACCCTATCTAAGAGTTGAATTTTGACTATAAACAATTGGTATAAAAAATCCATCTCAACCTGCTAAATTAAGGAGGGAGAATTATAGTTGTGCTTGCAAACAAAATGAAACTCATCAGTGTTACTAACACACCCATTAGAATATGATGGGGTTAATAACACACCTACCAAAACCTGATGGTAGTGTTTTTACTACCCTTACAATCAAAAGGATCAAAATCTACCACTTGAATAAGTAAAAATTATAAAAATAGGGTTTAATTTCCCTTGGGTCATAACTTTTGAATCTAGACTCTATTTTTATTCTCATTCTATGCACTTGGAAAGGTAATTTAATGAATAACATTTTATAAAAAGAACAATGGTACAAAAACTTCATCTTGACCTTCAAAAATGAAGGGGGAGAATCATAGTTTTATAATTAAGGAAAATTTCTATATGTATCCAAACAAGGTCCAATTTCCCTTGGGCCATAAATTACACATCCAAACTTTGATTTGGCTCTTATTTGATGAATTGGAAATATAATTTTATGAAGAACATTTTTTATCAAATATCCATGGTGGAAATATTGTATTTTGAACTTATAAAATCAAGGGTAGAATCACAGTAGTAGAAATAGGGTGATGTTCATAGTTTTCAAGCTGGGCAAAAAACACCAACACACTTTTACAAGTCATAAAAATTAGTCATTGTACTTTTTAAAGTCATGTAAATTAATCAATGCACATTTTTAGGTTATAAGTTATGTAAAAACATCAAAGCATTTTCTCAAGTCATAAAAATTAGTCATTACACTTTTGCAAGTTGTGCAAATTTATCAAAGCACTTTTGTAGGTTTCAAGTTGTGAAAAATAGCCATTGTACTTTTACAAGTTTTGAAAATTGCTTAATACACTTTTACAATTTCAAGCTATGAAAAAATTATAAAGCACTTTTGTAATTGGTGTAAATTGGTCATTGCACTTTTACAAGTTGTGCGAAATGTTCAACACACTTTTATAGGTTTCATTTCATGGAAAAACATCAAAGCACTTTTGCAAGTTGTGAAAATTGGTCATTGAAATTTTACAAGATGTGAAAAATAGTCAATGAAAATTTTTTAAATTTCAATTTATGCAAATTGTTCAACATATTTTTACAAGTTTTAAGTTGTGCAAATTTACTGACGTGCTTTTTCAGGCCCCTAAAAAGGAAAAAAGGTGGTTACACACCGTAACCACTCATTTCAACCTATAAATACAAGGTTGAGGCACATTTTTAAAGGATTTTTATAGTTAAACTTTTTAGTATACATTTTTTAAAAAGGAGATTTTAGTTTCAATCTAATAAAGATAAAAACAAGGAGATTTTACAAACTTTGTGTTCAAGATTTCAACGTGGATTATATATGTATATATTGTTTACATGTATTTAGATATTTGATTTAAAATTGTGAATGCAATTGTCATAAACTATTTATAATTCAAAAATTATGTTGTATTGATTCTTATTTTAACCTAAATCTATTATTTCCATTTTGGTAAAACCTTGGTGGAGTGAAATAATAATTAATTACCTCTTACAAGGAAACACAAAGTGATTATCACATTTGCTTGTCATTTGTGGTAGTTATCTTGGTGTATGTTGTGTTATAATGGACACATATATGTCTTTCCTATCTATTTAATTAGAAAGGTTTCCCATATTGCAATCTCAAATCTTTAGCCATTTTAGTCATTTTTTTGTTTATTTAACTGGATTTGTCCTTCTTCATTCCTTGGATAATTTTAGCAACTTCTGTCTTTAACTAGCTATAATAATCCCATTCTCCTTTCCTCTTTTTATTTTTGATTTCCTCCTCTTTTCCATAATTCCCCTCATTTTCATTTATATTACCTTTTCATACTTTTTAGTTAAAACTACGAACCCCTTATAAATAATAGTGAATAGATTTTTACCTGCTTTCCCTTTTTGGTTTTCAATAAAAGTAGATTCCCCTGATAATAAGAGAGGGAATTTGTCCCCATGTTGTTGACTAACATGAGCAATATATCCCCACAATTTTTATTGAAGTACACATTTGTCCCCTTGACAAATTTTTTAGTGAATAATTTTCGGTGACTCCATTGTGGATCGAGGTGCTTTATACACATGATTTTTAGATATTTCAAGGAACCTTCCCTAGAATCAAGGTTGTAAACTCCACTGATAAAAAGTACCTAGTGCTCGCATGTTTTTGATTAAATAATTTTCATTGGTTCACCCCAAACCCAATGTTCCCTATGTTCTTTGGGGAAAATGTTTTGGGCCATTGGCTTTGGCCCAATACAATGAGTTGTCATTATGCTCAAGGAAGAAATATCTAAGGTTTTATGGAGAAAATGGTCAATATTTAGATAACCATATCATAGCATTCATATTTTTTATGGATAAAATGGTTAAGATTTAGATAACTATATCCTAGCCTTCACATTATCTTATAGCATCTTGGGAGTTATGCATAAAAATGCCATTGTCAGTATTTTGTTGAAACTCTCATTAGACCTACTACTGAGTGTTTTTAGCACCTAGAATTGTCAGGATCTTGCTCTACCAATTAGAGCACATATGATTACTTCTCATATTAGCAACTAGTCACAGAATTTAACTAAAAATATAAAGTAACTAGAAATATGAAACAACACAGGGATTGAGAGACAATACACAATTGTATTAATAATCACTCAGAAGAATATACAATAAGGAAGATTCCACTTCTTCCTCCACCTCAAAGGTTCGCCACTCCTCAAGACCTTCTTCCCTCTCTCTCTTGGTCACAACAATCAACTCCAATACAGAATTGATGTTCACCTCTCCAACCAGTCAGTAACACGCTGCCAGTTCACCAAGTACACAACCGTACTCCAAGTAGATCTCCTACTCTCTGCTACTACTTGCAAATAACTAGACCTTACTCACCATTGTAGATCTCCTATAGAGAGTCATGCCCACATGCTGACCAAGATCATACACACACGAAGAACCCTTCTGATTCTCTAATCTAGTACCCACCTTAGTACTGTGGCACTAGGAGGAATGCACCATTACTCTCTTCCCTCTGAAGGAGCTTATTGCTCTCTTACTCACTAGCTATGAGTTTACAATACAGCCCATGAGTCCATATATAGATCTCATGCTTACAATAATTAGACTAACCTAATTACAATAATTAGATGCGTAACTCAAGACTACAACTAGACTTTGACATGCAAACAACCAGTCTAAAAATAGACTCTCCAAGATCAACATGTGAACTGCCTATTCTCGCACAGGCTGCCGATGTCGGCTCCTCCATGACTGATGTCGACCGACTAGTAACTGATGCCGGTTGCTTCCTCTTTGTTGTCTGACCGATGTCAGTTGATCAAACTGATGCTAGTTTCCTTGCAACTAATTATGTAACTCCCTGCAACTCTGCATCCTCCGTAACTTCTCCTGTTTGCATCTTGGTGAAGCTTTTAGCTCCACAGCTTAACAATCTCCCACTTGGAGATAAATAGCTGCACCTATACCTGTACCTGTACCTGTACACCATCTAAATTATTCCTTGGCTTGTATTCCTCTTCAAGATCAATCCTGAAGACCAACCATCACGCAAACCTATGATGCAATACCTGTCATTCAAGTAACCTGCCATATCCGAACCTACATATCCATGTAGTGAAGAACTTGACCCTACATAACAAGAATCCCTGCTACTAGTCCCACTGAACTGCCCTCCAGTACTCCTTCCCCGAATTGGCTCCATACTTTCTGACAACCCCCACTATTTGGGAAAATAACTCAGGTCTACACTAGACCTCATGTGATTTCAAACCCTATTTCAAGCTAAGCTTGAATTGTCCAGCCCTTGGTGTGATTTTTGATTCTGCATCCTGCATCATGAACCCCGCCAACACCGTCTTCACATCAGCTCCCACTAGAGATCAAATCTCCATGTCTCTTATGCCAAAGAATTTTGCTACTCCAAATTCTTCATGACACGCCTCTGAACTAACCTTACCTTTAGCACAGCAAATCCCTGTATGTACAAACCTGCCAGCAAATAACCCACATACAATAACTGGATAATGTTGCAACCATCATCCACCTGGTAAGACAAAACCACAATAGTTACACTGACATTGACTGAAGCCATGCTTAGTCATCCACCTGTCAAAACCTATACCACTGTCCTGTAACTTCCTCAAGACCATATGCCTTGGCCTTCTGTCTCTTGTATCCATCCACTCTCTTCTTTAACCTGGGAATCCATTCCATCTCTCAGTGCTTACTTCCAGCTAACAACTTTACCAACAAACTCTTGTTTGGTTCTTCTCCAAGGACTCACACTCCTCATCCATGCCAAGCTCCCACTGTATCTAGACTCTACCTGCATTGCCTCTTCCATCTTCCTAGTTCTTGACTATCAAAAAGCAATATAAAGAAGGTGAACAATGAATATGAGGTTCACTTACCCTTTTTGACCTCAACATGAGCATTTGAGACTTGTTGTCTACCCATTATCCGTACCAGTGATCGATCTTAGCCATCTCCCAGTCTGTTCCCGATCGATGTCGACTCCCTGTACTGAACCTAACTGCCGACATCATTTCCCTGGCCGATGCTGGCGTCCCTCCTGTCGATGTCGGTTCCTTCATGACCAAAGTCAGTCTTCCTGTTGCCAACATCGGTTACTGTCTGACCGATGTCGGTACCTATGTTCATCTGTGAATGATAACTTTTTACCCATGAGCTCTCCATGGATCAAAATCCTAATCAAATCAACCTTGCTCTACTCAGAATAATTCAGCTTCCTCACCTGATCTCTGTCCGTCATCTCCTCCATGAACACCAAGGCTTTCCATTTCTTTAGCTTGTCAAAAACATCTAACTTCTGCTTCAAAACCTGCATTCTCCTTCTACATATGTGACTAAGCCTATGAAGCCACATCTTTGCAATAAAAGGTGAATCAACAATATAAGTAGATAGATAAAGGATACCTACTTTCTTACCACCATCTAATTCAAGTATATCCGTTATGAGAGTTACAGTGCATCTCTCATCACCCAAATTTCTTGAAGAAATTAGACTCATCTCTAAGACTGGTTCCTGCATGACTTCCTTCAACCACTGTGTGTCATCTGTCTACAATTTCAGCTTCACTTCCCCTTCGTCAATCATCTGACAAGGCTCTCCAACCCCTAAATAAATCTCTCTTAAGTCTCCAAAGACATACCCATGAAAAGATACTCTATTTCGGGCTACATGGAAAGAGGCAAAAGAATCTGTAAACAAAGATTCCACTTTATCCAGAACATCCTGTGTAATATTACCTGCAACATATGCTTCCATAAGCTGATCTTCTACTGACCAACGATCTCTTTTTACCTGCTCTTTCTTTCCATCAATCAGACCATTCATGCTATTCAGTTTCTCCATTCATAGCTTACTTTCTTCTACCATTGCTATATTCCCACTCAATCTAAAACCCCTGTGAGTGACTTGTAATCAAAAAACACTACCAGATCTGAAACCACCTGTTAGTCAACCCAACCAAAAGCTCTAATACCACTTGTTGGTATCAGCTCTTGAACCTACAACCAAGGCTCTGATACCACTTGTCAGGATCTTGCTCTACCAATTAGAGCACATATGATTACTTCTCGTATTAGCAACTAATCACGAAATTTAACTAGAAATATAAAGTAACTAGAAATATGAAACAACACAGGAATTGAGAGACAATACACAATTGTATTAATAATCACTCAAAAGAATATACAATAAGGAAGATGCCACTTCTTCCTCCACCTCAAAGGTTCGCCACTCCTCAAGACCTTCTTCCCTCTCTCTCTTGGTCACAACAATCAACTCCAATACAGAATTGATGTTCACCTCTCCAACCAGTCAGTAACACATTGCCAGTTCACCAAGTACACAACCGTACTCCAAGTAGATCTCCTACTCTCTGCTGCTACCTGTAAATAATTAAACCTTACTCACCATTATAGATCTCCTATAGAAATTCATGCCCACATGCTGACCAAGATCATACACACACAAAGAACCCTTTTGATTCTCCAATCCAGTACCCACCTTAGTACTGTGGCACTAGGAGGAACGCACCATTACTCTCTTCTCTCTGAAGGAGCTTATTGCTCTTTTACTCACTAGCTACGAGTCTACAATACAGCCCATGAGTCCATATATAGATCTCATGCTTACAATAATTAGACTAACCTAATTACAATAATTAGATGTGCAACTCAAGACTACAACTAGCTTTTAACATGCAAACAACCAGTCTAAAAATAGACTCTCCGGGATCAACATGCGAACTGCCTGTTCTTGCATAGGTTGCCGACGTCGGCTCCTCCATGACCGATGTCGGCCGACTGGTAACCGATGCCAGTTGCTTCCTCTTTGCTGTCTGATCGACGTCGATTGATCAGATCGATGTCGGTTTCCCTGTAACTGATTTTGCAACTCCTCGCAACTCTGCATCCTCTGTAACTTCTCTTGTTTGCATCCTGGTGAAGCTTTTAGCTCCACAACTTAACAAGAATATGGATACATTATAAATTGGGAATCCTTAGAGAAAAAGGGCTTGAATACATTCAAAATAGCTATTGATGTGTGTACATTCTTTTTAAAATTCTTCCAAATCTAGAAATAAGAAGATGAACATATGAGATAGTTTGTAACACACTTCAACAAATTATTGAGAGTGATTCCTCAAGTGGATCAACCAAATCTCAAAATAATTTTTTTGTATTCAGTGGTTCTTTACACCAAAATATCAAATTCATCTTGACGAGGAACAAGGTAAAAGACTTGGAAGTCATGCAACAAGAAGCTATTGAAATTGAAGATGATATGATTTTTTCTAGAATGTTGAAAAAATAAACTTCAAAACATGTTAAAACTACTATTAATGGTTATTAATTTATGTAACGTTATATAATCAAGAACCCTCAACATTATAAAAAAAATATTCTAAAGGCAATAAACATATCATAACACCAATAGGGAAAAATAGAAAGTGGTTCCTATCACATATAATTGTTTTAGTTTCACAATCATGGAAGGTGAATAGTTGGAAGAATTGATGATAGAATAGATAAAAAATGAATGATTTGGATTCCCCCTTATCATAGAAGATAAATATTTACCTATTTCACAAGATTTCTCAAAATTCATAATCTTAGCAGAAAATGAACTAGTTGATGAACAACTAGTTGAACCAAAAATAGAAAGGAACATTAATGCAGAGTGTGATGTTCCAATTTTTCAAATAGAAGATAATATAGAACAAGTTTTAAATAAATTATAAAATCCCTCTTATATAAAGCTATAAGATTCAATGGTCAAAAGTGAAGATTCTCATGGCACTTCCTTTTCATATTCCACTGTAGAAGAGTTCTTCATAGAATCTAAATCCAAATCAATCAATCCTACAAATATTGAGGATCATAATCATGCCAAGGTTGAGGTTAAGGAAGACATAAAGGAAGAACAAAATGAATTGTGCCTAATTTTCATTTTAAATGAAATGGAAACTATCAAGGTAAAATAGATTGATGAAGATAATAACAATGATTCATTTAACAATGAATTTGTCTCTATCATGAGAAGCAATACAATAAATAATATCTACACTTAATTCATTATATAAGATCTTCCTATTGTTTTTCTAACTCAAAAAGTAACATTCAACACACTTCTCTCTAGTTTAGATCTTATATTTGGTATAGATGCATTTAAAGTCAACCACAATGACATTAAAGAATTATAGTATTATACAAAAATGCTCATAAAAGATTATAAATTTCACAATAATTCCATTTCAATACAGGAATATATTTTCAACTTGTTCATTCATGATCATCCTTATGTCAATGATTATTGTAATCTCTTCTTCCCATCTGCTTGGTCATATCTACTAGATGTCTTTGAATTTTGTAATTCAAATCCATTGTTTTAAAATGGAAATTAATTCTCTCATACAATGAATGGATTTGTATAACTCTTGTCATTTTCATTTGTACCTTGTAAATAGTTTTTTTCTCCCTATTTTCATTTTTTTCCTTTTGGTATGTGTGTTTCTTCTCAATAAATGCAACAATCTATCTATCATTCCCTTTCTCCATGTTTTGGTATTTTGACCTACACATATTTATATTTGTGGTCTCTATCTAGGAAATATCATAGGAAATCACATGATTTATAAGGATGTTAGAATGTTCATTGATTTAAGGTCGATGAAAGATCACATTTTTAGAAAGAAACATTGAAGCTCTTCAACTAAGTGGATGTACAAGACAAAAAAATTGATAGTAGATTGAGAGAATAGATTTTGAAATCATGAAAAATGGTTATATCAGTTTTGTTTCTTAAACATTTAGAATGGACATGTTTTTCATATATATCTCCAAATGAACTGGTGGTAAACATGTAAATTTTTAGAATAGGGAATCAGGCCTAGTAGTTTTTGTTCATTTCTCATACACTTGAGATAGGGGAATTGGCTATCAATAGGTTGGATTAAGATATGCAAATGTGAGCCATATAATTTTTTTTAAGAATTTAAAATAATAATGGACTAGTCATTATATATTTTAGAGTTTTCATGCATTCCCTTTGGAAATGCAATCCCATATTCGGAGCCTATTTTTGTCATGAAACAATGCCCCTAATTATACTCTCACAGTAAATTAGAGGTGTTTTAATTACATGGATGGTAAATTTTTTTTCAAAATGGGACATAAAATCCATATCCTAATGGGAAATGCCTATGCCACTTACTGAGATATACACTATCCTTCATGATTCCAAATGGTGAGCCATTGAGTGATTTTTAGAGTAGAATTTTGGATGGAAATGTATTTTAGCAAAATATCTTAGTTAGCCCTAATTCAAGAATTTTGAGCCACAAAATTAGGATGTTGAGGATATGTCAATAATTTATCTTTCAATAGAACAAGACCCTATCAAAACCTGATACTACTCAAAATAACATTTTTGGGACCTAGTCTATTTTCCAATAATAACATTAGATCCTAGTCTATCTGCATACATCTTCACTAGATCTTGGTTCTTTTGCTCACATCCATACCAAATCCCAAAACATATATTCAAAAACCCCTTAGATCTTGATTAATCTATGTATAGACCCATTGAACTCCAAGCCCTCCATTTACACACCTACTAGATCTCAATTGTTTGTTGAGCATGCATGAAAAAATTGACATAGGGAAGATTTGCACCTAAAACATTGGCTATTGTATCACATCAGATGTCAAATTTAGGTTCCCCAAAAAAATAAAAGAGAGAAGTCAAGAATTCATTTCACCTTATCATCACCAAAGTGAAAATCTAAGGTAAAATAAAACTTCTATGAAATTTCCTAATTTTTATCCCATTTTGGGGATAACAACTGTGAGATGAATTTTGAATATAAACACTTGGTATAAAAACTTCATCTCAACCTATTAAAATAAGGAAGGATAAGTAAAATTGCATTTTTAAATAAGGCAAAACTTGATGGGGTTGATAACACACCCATTAGAATATGACATGGTTGATAACACACCCATCATAATTTGAAGGTAGTGTGTTTTGACTACCCTTAGAATCCAACACCCCTGCAAGCAAAAGGGTGAAAATCTACCACCTAGATAAGTAAAATCTACAAAAATAAGGTATAATCTCCCTTGGGTCATAACATTCACATCTAAACTACATTTTCACTCTCATTCAATGTGTTGGAAATTTTATTTGATGAATAAATTTTTTTACTAGATAAACATGGTACATAAACTTCATCTTTAACTTCAAACATTAAAGGGGAGAATCACAGTTACAAAATCAAGTTAGAATTCCAAATGTGTCCAAGCAGGGTCCAATCTCCCTTGAGCCATAACTTTTGCATCTAAACTTAGATTTGGCTCTCATTTGATGCATTAGAAATATAATTTAATGAGGAACATTTTTTCTCAAATATCCATGGTAAAAAATTTTAATTTTTAATTATAAAATTAAGGTGAGAATCATAGTTGTAGAAATAGGGTGAAGTTCAGAGTTTTCAAGTTGTGCAAAAAACACCAATGCATTTTTGAAAGTTATGAAAATTGTTCAACACACTTTTACAAGTCATGAAAATTAATCATTACAATTTTATAGGTTTCAAGTTGTGTAAAAATATCAAATCATTTTTATAAGTTGTGTAAATTAGTCAGTGGACTTTTGCAAGTTGTGAAAATTGTTCAATGCACTTTTACAGGTTTCAAGTTATGAAAATTGGTCATTATACTTTTACAAGTTAAGTAAATTACTCAATGCAAATTTTACAAGTTTTAAGTCATGAAAAACATCAAATCCCTTTTATAAATCATACAAATTGGTCATTACACTTTTTCAAATTGTGTAAATTACTCAACGCACTTTTGTTGGTTTCAAGTCTTGTAAAAACATCAAATCACTTTTTTAATTATTGAAAATTGGTCATTGAACTTTTGAAAGTTGTGAAAATTTCTCAATGCACTTTTGCAGGCTTCAAGTTATCTAAATTTTTCAATGCATTTTTTTTCAAGTTTTAAGTTGTGCAGATTTACTAACGTGATTTTTCAAGTCCTTAAAAAGTCATAAAAGGTGGTTACACATCATAACCACCCATTTAAACCTATAATTACAAAGTTGGGGCTCATTTATAAAGTGTATTGATAGTTTAACTTTTTAGTATACATTTTTGAAAGAGGAGTTTATATTTTCAACCCAACAAAGATCAATGCAAAGAGATTTTGTAAATTTTGTGTTCAATATTTCTTCATGGATTGTGTATGTATATGCTATCTACATGTATTCATATATTTGATTTCAAAGTTTTAATGTAATTTTTATAAACTAGTTAGAATTTGGAATTTCTATTATAGTGATTCTTATTTAAACCTGCATTTTTTTATTTTTGTTTTGGTAAAATCTTGGAGTGAAATAGTAATTAATTACTTTTTAAAAAGAAATATAAAGTGATTGTCACATTTTGTTATTAGTTATAATTATTTATTTTGGTGTATGTTGTGTGTTCTTATACACACATATAAGTATTTTTTATCCATTTAATGAGAATTTGTTCCCATATTAAAATCTCAAATCCTAGGCCATTCTAGTGAGTTCCTATGTTTAACTAACTATATTCATCCTTCTTCATTCTTGGGATCATTTAAGCAACTTTTGTATTTAACTAGATAGAATAATCCCAATCTCCTTTCCTACTTCCCTTTCTCATTTACCCCCTCTCTTCCATCATTCCCCTCATTTCCCTTTATATTACCTTTTCTTACTTTTTAGTTAAAAGTATGAACCCCCTCTAAATAATAGTTATATTATAAATAGATGTGAATAGTTTTTCCCTAGAATTCCATTTTTGGTTTTCAATAAAGGTAGTTCTACTTGATAATAATAGAGGTAATTTGTCCCCATGTTGTTGAATGACATGAGGACTCTATCCCCATGTCATTGATTTAAAGTCCTCATTTGTCCCCCTGAAAAAAATTTCAACCAACATGAGATAGATTCTCTGTTGAGCTTATGTAGGTCGATAGGTGGATATTGAAGAGTACTTATACTTTAGTCAACAACCTAATATGTTACTCGAGAGGATCCTCTAATGAGATATTCACTTCATTAATTTGGTTAATTCTCATTATACACTAGGTGATGATATCTAAGATATATTTGGATCCAACCTTGTTAGCTCTCTCCACCCTTCTCCTCATAGCTTCATCTAAATGTGCCAAGTAGATTGAGAATTCATCCTGGTCAAGTAAAGTGCCATATGGATGAAAGAGAAAAATGATGTTAACATCCTTGAATTAAGAAATGATATGGTCCCTAATCTTAATTAAGGGTTTGATGGTGGCTTTGGTATTGATAATCCAATCTTAAATGGAGGTTTTCATGCCCTTCAAAAAATTCTAATATAAATTTAGGTACATGAGGGGAATCAAATTCAACTCTGGGAACATCCCCTTTTAAATGACGGAAGATAATTTCTTTCACTTATTATCCATATGACTTATTCCATTTAGTTAATTTTGGGATCTTTGGAGAAACCTTTTTATTTTGCAGAGATATTTAGTCACTTCACCAAGGTCTATGAACAACTATGTAAGTGTTACCTCTACTTTTCCAATTAGGCCCATGGGGAATGTATTCCATACTTGGGACTCAAGATTCCTAACCTACTCTTTAAGATCCTCCACTAACTTCTCAAAGATTTCATTAGTTTTCCAAAGTAGTGATACTATATCCTTGACTACCTTATCTTCTCCACTTGAGGTCCTCACTTTGGTGATGGAGAATAGATCTTGTTAAGTCCTCCACACCATAGGGTTCCCTTCCTGAGTAAAATTTTATATGAGTAAATTTTTCATCCTCCCTAAATCTTGATGAAAATTTAATTCAACATATAAGTACCCAAGGTACATCATCTCTAGTTTCTATGCACCTGAATGTATAATGGGTGTAATCTATGCCTACTTGATTACATTTCCTAGGGTGGTGGATAATGATACAAGAGGCAAATGGTAGTTGAATTGAAAGGTGGAGGAAAGGATGAGGGAGGAAAGTGTAGAGGGGTTATAAGGATGGGATGGAAGATGAATGGGGAAGGAGAAATAAGGATGGAGGGATGACATGAGATAAAAGGGAAGAATATCAAATGAGGTAGCCCAAATTAACACATGAGACTACCATTGGTATGGGGTCATATATACCTAAGGGCTAATGGCAACTAAGAATCAAGTATTTAGATTAAATAAAGAGATTTTTTGGTTAAATCCAAATCCTTGGGAACCTATAGTTATGGATAGAGGGACCTAATAAAGATATTTGAATGTTACAAGAGGACGCATAGGCTACTGGGGAGTAGTCACTCTCTGCTTATTCTTTGGCCTCTTTTTTAGGTCCATTCATATCATGGGTGTTGAGGTAAAAGTAGTATAATAAGCCCTTGATGAAGATTATGGGTATTGAGTGGATATTGGTGGGACCAATATCTTGGTGGAAGCCATGGGAGTTGTGAACATAGAAGCATTACAAGTAATGATAACCACAATAGTGGTTAGAACACTTGTAAAGGCCACTCTATAATGGTTGGGACCACCAATAATGTAGGAGAACTAGAAATTTGAGGTCTAACAGGGGATAAAATGATTTATGTAACTAGGCTAAGGTAAATGGAATGTGTAGACCATTCTAATGGGGTGGATGAGGCCCATAATTGGGTTGTAGGTTGAATTGGGTGAACATGGGCAGTGGGGATTCCAAGGAAATCCAAAATTGAAGGAAAATAATGGAATTGGTCACTTAGGATGACTTGATCAGGGGGATACATATTAGGGGCAGGTTGTGATAGAATGGAAAAACATAGGGTAGATATTAAGGGTTGTATGAGAATTTCAATAACTAGGGTGGATGCTCTTGGGGTAGCCATTGACTAGTCTCTAGATGGGTTGGACTAAGGGCTACTATCAAAATGATGAGCATAGACAACCTAGTGTTGGATTACCTAGGCAAGTGGCATAGGTGAACTAGATTCTTAGGTTGGTGGATTGAAAGCTAATGGGACTCCCTTTAGGATTTTCCTTGAAATCCTCTTTAGAGCTGTTAAAATCTCAATGGTTAGCTAAGTGGGAATTTACTAGGGAGGGATCGATCTCTCCTCAATAACTAGTTTGGTATGATCATGAGCCTTCAGGTGACAAGTTGCTTAAGTATTTTCAACCACCTCATTAATAAGTTTGAGTTGTATTGAATCATTATGGTGGTTCTTATATGATGAATAATGTTTAACTTTGTCATGTTCTTCTCCACATGTGATCATACTACACCACTAAGATCCCACTACCTATTATCTACTTTTCCCAAATTATAAGAGTCCCTATGCTAACCATGGCTTATAACATGGGAATATTTTTGTATGTATAGTACCCTATAATCATGGGGAATGGAGGATATATATTATATTTATAGCCAAGGTAGTTGTTGGTTACAATTTGGATGAGATGGTAGGCAATCTCCTACTTTATGATGCAATCAGGGACTGTTTATGGTAATAAGAGAGAAGCCCCCCAATGCCTTCCACTATAATTATGGTACTATATGTTGTAATAGTAGGCACTAATGGGATATAGTGAATCTAAAATATCATTTGATAGCCTTTAAATGGGCATATAGTTGATCACACCATACACAATAGAGTAAAAATAATCACATATGTCGTAGATGTGATTTTGAAAATGGTGGATATAGAGTTTGTAAAATACTACATACACAAAATATTCCATTAGAACACATTCAAGAAATGTTAAACACTATAATTCCAAGGTAGCATAAATGGCATATGTTATGTATAACATCATGTAGAATTTACGACTTGCATGAACCCCATTCACATGCCAAGTGAGATTGAATGTGATGAGTCTCCCCAAGTTCGAGACTTATTCTCCCTTCATGATGACATTGAGAAGGTTAATACAACACTTATCAACATGAATTATATATATTTCCCCATAAAATCAATTAAGAAATATCATGCATGTGTGCACACCTTCCCTAAAGGTTATAATTGTGTATGAAATGACATCCTATTTTTTGACCTATTATCCTAGTCCTCATCCCAATCCCTGAGGACCTTTTATATGTTTTAGGTAGTCATCCAGTTATCTAAGAAATCCTTTTCATATGTCATGGTTTACTCTTAGAGGTTATAATATTTCTTGAATGTAGCCTTGGAGATATATATGATTTTAAACCCAGTGTTTGGTGACCTCATGATATCTTAACTGTATTGGGAAGAGAGCAAGAGGCTATAAACAATGTTTGCATGAGGGAAAAATTTAGGTTTATCCATAATTGTGTGTAGTGTTGATGCCTTGATAGTGATGACATCATTTATGTATTTGATATTATCATCCTGAACTTCATCTATGCATGGCCTCTAAATATGCTTGATGGTTTTAAATATCTCATTATAATGCTTGAACCAAGTGATGCCATGTAGAAAAATAGTGTCTCATACTTCTTTTTCTATTATAATATAAGGTAGTGATTACCATACTATGTGATCTGGATGCACATAATTCCTTATCACATGGTATTATCATGTATTTTGGGAGGTAATTAGACATAAAGGGATATGTTATTTGAGCACATTGATAACAAATAATGGTATATCTTATTTTGATGAGACCTTATAGATCCCTGAGGTATTTTATAAAGTAATGGATTTGGTGGGCTCACATCAATATAATTAATCTCTAATTTTATGGCACAAGTTTGAGTTATTCATTCCAAAATCATTAATTTGAGATTTTGAAAATAATCACCATTTATATTTCACTTATGGTGATGGGACTCCTTGAGTTGTCAAATCATAATATTCCCTTATATGAGTTAATAAATTAAAATATTGTGGGGAGCACACATCTAATTATGTCCCGTGGTGTTATGAATGATTATTTGGATGGTCATGTGTCACTCTAATATTGATGAGCTTGATGAATACTATGCCTACTAGACAAGGTGGGGATCCTTAGATATTGATAGCTCTACTTACTCGAGTTGGTAGTTTGGGTGTACTATGTAACATGGAATTTTATCATTAGATAAGGAGTCTAGATCTATAATCTATTTTAACCTTCTTGGGGCATTCTAGGACCTTATGCCATATGCATGTATATATGTACACATGAATCTTTTATATTGGATTGAGATCCTAAGTTTATGAAAAATCTAACACTACAAGATTGGTAGGAAACACATGGCATTTCCTCATTGGATCACACTCTATGATATGAGAGGTATGACACTATAGTATTGATAGGAAACATATGGCATATCATCTTCATCTCAGGATCCTAGGTTCTGATATCTCTAATTCCATGGGACTAGTAGGAAACACGTGGTGTGTCTTCATTAGTTTTAACTCCTAGGATATAATATCTTTGATGTTATGGGTCTTATAGGAAACATGTGGTGTCTCCTTATTATATTAGGCTCTCACACTCTAAAAATTATGACACTAAGGTACTAACATGAAACACATGACATCTCCTTATTAGTTTAGGTTCTTGGGATCTGATAGTTCTAATATTGTGGGACTTGTAAAACATGGATATACTCTATCACAAAAAGTTCCCCATAATAAAATTTATGTTTACCTTTCATCTAAAATTCTTTCATGAGAATTCTAGCTCAAACTCCAAGACTATGGATCTAAGACTAAGACTCTAGGAAAATCATGTGCAGGAAAATTTATTGTAAAAACATAGTTAGTGCCCCCAAAAAACTAAGTATAAAAATCCATTTAAAATCATAACAAGTTAACTATTGCTTACACACATAGAGTTGAGATAAGTTATTGAATGCAACATGCAAATGATGGTTAACTGCAAAATACTTCATTGATCAAGATTGAGTAGACATTGGTAATTTTACATGAGTAATGATCAATTAGGGCTTAATTTGGGTCTTAAATTTTTTTATAAATTTCTAAACATAGAGGTCACATTTTATTCTACAAAAATGAATGTGTTGGTCAAAACAAATGGTGACTATGTAGGGAAAACATTGTCAATGTTTAGAACCTAAACCATGGACCTTCATTATTAAACCATTATACAAGTGGATAGAACTTATTTAAATATAACAAGAGGGTATAAAATCACTTAATTATACTTTATAACATAGCATACTAGGCTCAAATTCATTCAAGATACAATTTTTTGTGAAGAGTGATTTATTATTCATTCTTTCATTCCTTTTTTGAATTCATAATAAATTTTAGAGGTGCCTTAAGAGTGTAAGGCTAATGAAAACGTATTTGACCTTTTGAATAGATTATCTAAGTAAGGGAAGTCTTAGGCATTTATCTACTACTATTTAGGCATATATATCCTAATATAGATACCTTTGGTCTTACTCCAAGCCTTGTCCCATTGTCAGCCAAGGCAGAAAACCTACAACGGAGATTTCCATAATCAACCTTTCTTAGGAAGAGACTTTGATTTTTTTGTGACTTTCAAACTTAATTTAGCTATGATGCATTATTTATTATTGATAAATGAGGGACCAATGCAACCAAGTTTATTGGTTGCTTCAATGAGTTATTTAGCATTAAATGGAACTCTTTGCTTACTCAATGAATGCATAGTTAATTTTTGATGATATTTTATATGTGTGATGATCTCTTGCTAGAAGTAAAAACTTTTATCAATTTAGAATAAATGGATTCCTTCCTACTAGATGCTATGAAATTAATTTACACATATATCATCTTGTTCAATAATAGAGACCTACTTTCTATTTTTATTTTTTGGGCCATGTCTTTGATGCATCGCTCACCTTTGAAAGGATCAAATCTAAGGATATATGGACCAATGTTTGCCTGGAGTTTTACCATTTTTTTTACTAGTTGTCTACCTTATCATAAGAATAACATCTCACTTCTGGATTCAATAGGCTAATAATGGGTTAGTAAAAAAATGGACAAACATAATGAGGGCTAAGAAAAATAACCAAAAAAATGACAAAAACAAGCACACAATAGGAACAAACATGTAACATAAACAAACTAAACTATAAATATTATATTATTTACATCACCAACATTTGCCTAGATGGGCTATTTTACTATTGAATTTTATGGATCAATCAAGATATAATGATTTAATAACTATCCATTCATAAGTATTGGGAGATCATTTCCCTAAATATCCTTCAATCTAAAATAGTTTTTCCCAAGTAAGTTAGAAATCTAGTAAGGACCAACCCAAAGTGGATCTATCTTAGAATGTTGCACTTTTTTCTTATTGGCTTTGTCCCAAAATAAGACCAAGTCTGATATTCAAAAATATTTCACCTTTGCCTTGTCAAACCATATATTAAGAGTGTCTTAATATCTATAAAAGTGTTATAAGGCTTATTTCTATGCATATTACATATGAATCATATCTAACAACCTTGATTTTACCTTCCCTCTATCCTCCATGTATTCTTGCATGAACTTATATGTAGGAATCCTGAGGGTCATTAGGAATATTATATCTAAAATATATACTAATAGGAAAGGTGAAATATTGAGATTCTTCTTATACCAAGTGTAGTAATCTTAGAGGCCATATTTCAATAGTGAATGTTATTCTCTAGGTTTCTTTTGTGTATATTTTATTGCATCTACTAGGTTCTTATTGGTTAACCTAGTCATGCCATTACCTTATGGGTAGTAGTTTTATGATAACCTTAAGATAATTCAATTATCATAAGCCTATTTAATGATCTTGACCTAATTTAATGTAGAACCATTGTCACAGAATATGAATTTGGGGTGTCGAATCATGTAGTTATTCTCTCCTCAATGAATTTTATCACTTTTTTAGTTGTGTTATTCCTAGTTTCTACTACTTTTATCTATATTATAAATTAATAAATGGCCATGAGTATGAACTTGTGGCTAGATGATGAATTTAATTTGATGAATCCAATGAACTCAAGTCCCCATTGATCGAAAGGATGTTCTTATACCATAGGTTGAAGGGACATTATTGAAAAAACATCCTTCTTGGTGAAGCTCTGGCATTCATGGTAGGTTTAGACATTAGAATGATAATACTTTAATATGGTGGGCCAATATATCCATCTTTTAGGATATTATGTTTTTTTTGGTTCCTAAAGGATGATCAAAACCTAATTTCACATGGAATTTAGTCATGACTTCTTTACCTTCTTCCTCTAATAGGAATCTAAAATATATGCCTTCATAATTATTTTAGTAGAACACTCCTTTCTTCAACATTTAATGGGCCAATTTCAACCTAATAAAATGGCATTTGGATAAATCCTATGGGAGGATTCTCACAAAGAAGATAATGGACAACTAGATCATACTAGTCTTAGAAGACCATTTATGATTAGTCCAATTATGTCACATCTTGATTTTTCTTTAAACTAAATAACTTGTTTGATCCATGGATTCTTATGATTTTTAGTTGATTGATTAATATTTAATTAAACTTTATGTCATATTATGTTTATGGGATATTAATATTTTACTTAGATTACATGATTAAATTTCTATGAGTTAGTTGTACTTTTAAATTCTATACAATATGATCATGTTGTTAGTTTATGCAGTAGTATTTTATGGTTATATGATGATGTTAAGGTCTAACTATCTTATTTATCATAAGGTGAATGTTGGATATATCCATCCCTCAAAGTGTGATGGATAGATAACGTCATCAAATAGGGTGGCATATATGGAGATGTTGGGGGACCATAGAATAAAAGATACATATAACTATGCACACATAACATTAGAATAACATATTTGTGATTATTACTTGTTTTGCAATAGTTTTAGTATGTCTTTTACATTAACTACCTTTAAATGACTGCTAGTAAAATTTTATTGTGATCTTGTTATGATTTTATGCTTACATTAATCTAATTGCATGTTTTCATTTATGATTTTAGTACATAGGTAATTTTTTAATATGATTATGTTATTTCATGCTTATTTTGATGCTTTACTCACTCTATCTATGGAATTACTAGAATGTCTTAATTTATTATCTAGTTTAAATGATATTTGATAAAAATCATTATTTTAATTTAGAATCAATATTTATAAGAATTATTCAAAGGCATTCGAAATAACCTATGTAAGGTTAATGTAAAGTAAAACAACATTGTGTTTAATTAATGTTATAATGTGTTATAGTCTACTACTTGATTTTAATACTTGTCACATAGTCATTTCCAATCATAATGTTGATAACCCTTGTTAATTTATGTCAATAATTATTATTTAAATCCTATTATCTAACCTTAACTATACACTAAAATTATGATTTTATAGACTTGATTGATTTATCAACATCATTAGAAGTGATAGTGTTAATGGAATTTGTAAAGTTGATACATGAGTAAATATTAAGTCAATGAACATGCACATATTTAAGGATTAAAATAATGATTGTTTAGTTGTTTTTTGAACACTTGAGATAATTATGGATTTTTATTTGTATCTAACTCAAGTTAAAAAGGATTTATCAAACTAATTTGTAGATAGTAGGGTCTTTACATGATGGAAACAATGGCAAACTATGAGTTTTGATAGTTTTAGTTACATGCATTAAATGAGTGAGAAATCTTAGTAGAGAAAAAATGATAGTAAGTAGGCAGAGGGAAGAGATAAGGAGACGTGACATGGCATGACAAGGAGAAGGAGGAGTGAGAAGAGAGAATGGGTGGAAAATTATTATGAAACAAATATTATAAAGTTGGAAGCTATACTGAGGTTGGTGAAGTAATTTCGTTTTTGGTTCTTTGAACACAAGAACTTCTATGTATATTTATCTTACTAAGGTTTTTGGGTAATTTCCTTTCTATGTATTTTTTTATAGATACAAATTTATCTCTATGGATGGCTCGACCATCCACATAACTAAATCTATATCCCCAAAATCCTTAAAATTTGATGGCTAGGATTATGTGTAATTAATATGGGAGGAATAGGCTTTAATTTTAGTGCGATTAATTTAAAACTCAATCCATGAAATTAAGATTACTAAAATTGGGTTTTATTATATATAGATGGACTATGAATATTTAGTTTTGAAAACCTTTAGCTCATATAAACAATCTATGAATATATTTTATAAACCCTCAGATATTAAACATAGGTCTATGTAAGTTGTTTTATAGATGGAATGATTTTTAAAATCATGTCATCCTAGGGTAATATCTATGAGTGGATATGTTCCATTTAAACATTAAGTTTCATATTTATATGGAATTCTCTTATTATGAAGAGTCTATGATACCCATTTTGGGATTTGGGAGTGTATTCATTTTGTTGATATTATGATGAGATGTATATATGTATATTGGATATTTATACATACACATGTATACAAACCATTATATATGATGTGTATAATGTATATGTGAATTAGGTAATCTATTTAAGACTTTAATGTTCAGAAACCTATAATGTGTTATAAGAATCCTTTAGTGTATTCAATACATTTCATAACAAAATTAGTCAACAGAGTCAAACCTTAAACTGTACATGAGATAATTATTTAAGATGAAAATATATGGTTGGTTGTTCATAGTCTATTTTAAAATAATCATTATGTTTAACTATGCATTGTATTTTTTTATATAGTTCTCTTAAATTTGCGTTGAATGTTGACTCAGTTTTCATCGATGCATATGAGACTAAGGTGAAACAAAATCTTAATATGATTAGAAGGGGAATAAGTAAGAAATATGAGCTTGATAGTTAACTTAGTAACTTATTTTTCAAACATCATGGAATGATACCCATTTTAAATAAACCTAGATTCATGTGTGAATAAGGGTGAACGGATTTTGAATAGTTTCCATTGATGATGGATTAAGTCTTGTAAGTTAGAATAAAATAAAAGAGAACAAGGGTTTGTGTAAATAGAAAAAATTATATCTGATTTTGTTATGCAATTTGTAGAATAGGTATTCAATGCACTTATATTGGTTTTGTTTGGACTATATGAAGTTCATAATGAAAAATAGAAGTTTTAATGTATAATTGTTGTATACATTATACTCTAAGGTTACCTATAATAGTCGAATACTTAGAGCATAATGGATACACTATTAGTTAATGATAATACAATATTTTAAATATATGTATAATTCCAAAGGATAAAATGTGTATGGATACATATATATGGTATATATTTATATGAGTTAGATGTGTGTGTGTGTGTGTGTGTCTATATATATATATATATATATATATATATATATATATATATATATATATATATATATATATATATATTTTGTATGAATGAGATGTATGCTTATAAATATGGTATATTTTTATGAATGTTAATTAAGTTGTAACATGTGTGATGTAGTGTACCATGATTATATGCATACATCTCATTGAATGTACAACCAGTTAATATGAAAGTTGGATTATTGTTTGATGTGAGTTAAGGATTTAAATGTAAGTCATTTGATCCTTGAAATTATTTATGATTGGTTTGTTGTTATTTTTAAAATAGGTATAATAAAATAAACTATGATAAATGTTGCTTGTCATAAATGGTGCCACATTTGAGTTGATTAGAGATTTAGTAACTTATAGACTAATTTTAAAATATACCCAGATGGTATGTTCTATTAAGTACTATACTTGTTTACATTTATTATTTATGTAATAAATACTATGATATAAGATTTCATTACATATATTTGATGGAATAAATGTATTTATTTTTATTATTTATGTATTTAAAATGTTTTATGTATGATGATAGGAAATAATTTAATTTAGTCTTTTAGTTATGTTTTTAATTAACCAAATCTTACATTGATGTCACTAAATAAGTAGTGAGATGGAATTCACTAGCTACTTAGCTTGTTATGATGCTAATAAAATTATATATTTGGAATAGGTATAAAGAAGGCTGGAAGGTTAATTAGCATCATCAGTATAAGATAAGGGTGATTTGATCAAGTGGTGTGTAGGTATTTTCTTTATGGTACACGTTATGTATTAGTTATCTTACAGCACATAGGTACTAGCTTATCTTTCTAGATTCTACACCATCACTATCTACCCATCTATGAAGGGAGGGACATTTCCTAGTTGGGAGATTATGCAGGGGATCAATGGTCCATGGTTGGTGTATAAAATAACTTGAATGATGCTCTCTCTCCCCACAATAGTACTTCATTAGAGACTACACTTGAGATTACCATATGATACTTGAGTTCATGGAGGTTCATGTTACATGGAGCCTTATATCTTGTATTATATTTATTATTTTGATAATATTATTAATGAAACTATAACATTTATTTATCTATACATTGATAGAAATGGCTATAATATTGTATCATCCATGGATGAAATTGTATAATTACCTTCTAGAATAAATGCAGTTTAATTGAGTAAATTAGAATTGTACTTATTTTTCTTAATTATTATCATGGTGATCAGTAGCTAAATGCATTTTTACATGTCTATTTATGTCTAACTTACTTAATGCATTTAATTTGGATCACTAGTTATATTTCTCATGGTGAAGTCTGATGTTTGAATATGTGTAATTAATTTTCTTTAAAATTACCCTATTGTAGTAAAACCCAATGGGGTTATTACATTGTGGTATCAGAGCTGAGACTTAAACTCTACAACTTAATGAGTCCATTAATGTTTTCTTATCCTTTTATTTATCAATAAAAGATAATGGTGTGAGTTAGAGAATCTAGTGAGGCTCCTTTGAATGCCAATGCCAATAACCCTCTATTTGATCCTAATAGATTTGATGTTGAACAAATAACAAAGTTAGATCAGATTATTGTAGCCATGAATAAAACTAGGGACCAAAATACAACCCTTTAATAGGAAGTTCATGGCCATGAAAAAGAATCCCATCAAGCTATACCTAAAGAGCATCTTGCTAAGAAAGAAATTCCTCAAGAGTAGAGGCATGAGGAAGTTCCTTAGGATGTGAGAGCTCGTGTAACTATAGAATTAGATAAGGATATGAAAAAGGTTAATCCACCCAAGTTAAATGGAACTATTTTGGGAGATGGAGCTAAAGTGTGGCTAATAGACATGGAAAAATATTTTGAGATTCAAAACTACTCTAAAGTCACAAAGTAGTTTAGGGAGATTACCATTTGGCTAGTGAAGTAGCTACATAGTGGACCAAAAAAATTTGGAAATGAATCTTAACTCTACCACCACCACTTTGGATTAGTTCATGACATTGTTTATATCACGGTAGCTTCCATAATTGTACTTTGATCAAAAGGTCATAGATTTTCAAAATATTAAGCAAGGAGACCTATAAGTGAATGAATATTAGGAGCATTTCACCAAGCTTTTGAAATATGCACCTTAGTATTAGGAAAATGAGAGGTTAAAAATTATGAAGTTCATCATGGGAATAAAACCCCAAATTGGTGGTGAGGTGGGCATGTATGGGCCATCTACCATAGATCAAGTCTTCAAGAAGCTAGTTAAGCAGGAACAAAATTTGAAATCTCTTGCTCAAGTCAGGGATAAGTTCAAGAAAAAGTTTAGAAGTTATAAACTAAATTTAAAAAGTAATAACTTGAAATAGAGGAGTGGATACTCCAATGGTTATTTAAATAATTATAATTCTAGATTAAAAAGTGGCTTAGGTAATAGGAAACCTAGTAATGGTTTCAATGGTGGTTTTAAGGGAAACCAATAGTTTGACAAGAAAGGACCACTTAGAGGTTGCTTCATTTTTGGAGGTGATCATTTTGCTAATGAATTTACCCAAGATAATTCAAAAACTAAGGGTTTTTCTCTGTAGTAGGGAGCTTTTTTGTAGTGGATTCCTGTAGTAATTGACAATCAGTAGGTTGAGTTTCAAGCTTCACCCATTAAATTGTCGAGTATTCTATTTTATCATCCAATTTTTATTTTGATTGACATGAGGGATATAGAATGATTTATTTCTTCTATAATGCTTAATAATTTGTCTATAAAATCTATATTTATGGAAAATGTATGGTTATTAAAATATGGTAATGGGTCAAAAGTCAAAGTTAATAATTATTTAAATGAAGTTGAGATCAAGTTGACTAAATTCACAATAGTGGTGTATCTTTATGCATCACCACTAGGGTCATATGATGTGATCTTAAGATTCAATTACATTTAAAATAATAAATCCAAGGTTGATTACTATCTGAAGAAGGTTAAATTTCAAGATGATTTCAAAAATTAGACATAAATTTAGGGTGAAAAGAGAGAGTTGAAGCTTAGGCAGATTTCTTTAATGCAACTCAGGAAGGCTTAGAGAAAAGGGTGCCAAGAATTTAGTGTTAAGATAAATGAGATGGAAGAGTCTAAGGAACCATCCATCAAATATTATCATTCCTTATGAATTTTCATGATGTGTTTCTAGAGGAATTACTAGGATTGCAACCCAAAAGTGAGTTTGATTTCTTGATTGATATAAAACCTAGATTGGAATTGTAGTCTAAGGCACCATACAAGATGATATCCAAAAAATTAGTTGAGTTGAAGGCTCAAATTTAGGATTTTTTATCAAAAGGATTGAATAAACCAAGTGTGTCACCATGGGGTGCACCATTAGTCTTTGTCAAGAAGAAGGATGGTGCTCTTCACCTATGTATTAATTAAAAAATGTTGAACAAAGCTAAAATCAAGAATAGATATCTACTACCTTGTATTTTTGATCCTTTTGACTAAATTCAAGTGTTAATGGTCTTTTCTAAGATTGATCTTAGAGTAGGGTATCATTAGTTGAGGATCAAATAAGAGGATATCCCAAAAATAATATTTAGAACTCAATATACGTGTTATGAGTTCATAGTGTTACCTTTTAGGTTGAAAAATGCTTTCACAACATTTATAAATCTCATGAATAGTGTGTTCAAATATTATCTTGATCACTTTTTTCTAGATGACATCCTCATATATTCCAAAGATGAATAAGAGCATCTTCAACATATGGAGTTGGTTTTTTAATGTTTATAGAATCACAAGTTGTATGGTAAGTTTTCTAAGTGTGCATTTTTTAAAGAGAAAGTGAAGTATCTAGGTCATATTATCTATGTGGATGGCATTTATATATATGTAACAAAGATAAGAGCCATTATGGAGTGGCTAACACCAAATAATGTGCACAATGTAAGAAGTTTCATGGGATTAGTGGAATATTACAGTAAATTCATTCTGAATTTTTTTAAGATAGCTAATCTAATTACCTCTCTACAAAATAAGAATCAAAGTTTCATCTGGTTAGATAAGTGTGAGGTAGCCTTAACTAAAAAGGAGGCTTATTTCAGCACTAGTGATAAGAGTTCCTGATCTTAATGGTCAATTCTCAATGATCATTGATGCATCTAGGGATGGACTTGGAGGAGTTCTTATGAAGTATGGTGTATTGGTAACCTATGAATATATGAAATTGAAGCCTTATGAGGTGAATTATGCCCCTCATGACCTATAAATTGTGTAAATTGTGCATGTTTTGCAAGTTTAGAGGCATTATTTGTTGGGAAAATCATTTGAACTCAAGACTGATAACTTGGGACTCAAACACATCTTAACCCAACCAAATAAAAATGCTCATCAAAGATGATGATTAGTTTTCTTATCTAATTAAAATTTATATATTGACTATATTAAAGGAAATAAAAATAGAGTTGTTGATGCCCTAAGCCATAAGAGGTACATAACAGTCGTGGCTACTATCAAGAATACTTTCACAGATCAAGTGACTAAATTTTTGCCAAGAAATGAATTATATGATTAAGCTAGGAAAGTGTTATTTGAGAATGATAAAAATCCTAAGTATAAATGATTTAGAATAAATAATGATGGAGATTTTTGATATAATGGTAGAATGTATATACTAGATAAAGAGAATCTAAGGAACACAATGCTAAAGGAACTACATAATGCCCCATATTCAAGACATCCAAGACTAACCAAGTTCATGGTTGAGATTAGAACACTCTATTTTTAGAAAGGAATCAAGAGAGATGCAATGTATTTTGTGTCTCATTGTCTAGAGTGTCAACGTGTGAAAGTTGAACATGTGTATCTAGCTAGATTGTTGTATCCATTTGACATACCAAAATAGAGGTGAAAGGTGATCAATATGGACTTTGTCCAAGGTTTACCATTGTCACAGAATAGGCATGACATGATCTTGGTAGTAATTGACAAACTAACCAAGGTAGATCATTTTATACCAGGAAACTTGACTAATGACACACCTACTCTTAAAAAGAGATTCATAAATGAAGTATATCAATTGCATAGATTTCTAGGTATGCTTATATCGAATCATGATCCAAGGATGAATTATAGATTTTGGTTGACTCTAAATTCAACTCTAGGTACATAACTAAACTTCAACACTACATATCACCCACATAATGATGGATAGATAGAGTGAGTTAGATTTTATAAGATCTCCTTTGTATGTATTACATGGATCAGTAATGCAAGTGGGAATATTACCTTCCATTTGTTGAGTTTCCTTACAATAAATCATGCCAATCAACTTTAAAGATGGATCCATTTGAGGTGTTGTATGGAAGGTGTAGGACACCAATTGGCTAGGATAGATTGAAAGATAAGGTAGTATTTGGACCTAAGAAGCTTTCAAAAATAGAATAGTAAGTCAGGATAATCAAGTAGAGGTTATTTGATTCCAATGATAGACATAAAAGTTATGTTGATATAAAGAGAACAACTAGGTAGTTTTCAGTAGGTGATAAAAATTTTATGTGGTTTAAGCCTTAGAAAAGCTCGATTAAATTCAAGAATTTAGTGAAACTTATTGGTCATTTATGGTTTTTAGAACTAAATATGGTATTATCTGAACCTATTTCTAGTTTCCATATTGAACCATATAATCCAAATATCTCAAATGTGAATTTCACTATCATTGATGAAAGAGATCATCTTACTAATCAATAATTAGTTGTACCTCTTAAAGGTATATCAAATATTTTGATTGATGGGTGGGGTGGGGGGGGGGTGCGAGGGAATCATGAATATGATCCTTATAAAGGTATTTAATAAGTTTCTCTATGTGTTTACCATTTACACAAAGATGTGTAACTATACCATCTCTTTTCAAGTAAAATGAGGATAGTGATAGTCTATCGAAGTTAATCTTTGATGGTTCAATAAGTAAAAATGGATCAGGGGTAGCTGTGATGTTAGTTTCTCCCTATAAATAAATTATTTTTATATTATATTGTAATTTAGTTTCACTTATAATTCAACTATATATTAATAAATTATCAATGGACTTAAATGGGCAAGAAAGAAAGTGATTCGAGCAACATTTTAGGTGACAATTCGGGTGACGGTTCTACCCCAATTGGTGGTAAAAATTTTGGGAGCCATAACTTTTGCACCATAGTTCTATTTGACTCCCCATTTAAATCATTGGAAAGATAATAATGAGGGGAACATCATGAGATGGTATGAGCTCCACTCGGTGGGTTTTGACCCTTGAAAAATAAATGGAAGTTCCCTAAATTTTAATTTAGTAGTGCAGTCTAAAAATAGTAAGTTTCTAAAAATAGTAATTCCTTGAATTATGTATTGTTGTAAATCATGGAATTCAAACCACTTGATATCCCTCAAGATTGGTGACCTTCCAAATCCTCCTCCTACCTTCAAAATGTGTATAAATGAATATGTAACCTAAAATGGAAATCGAACATCTCTTCTCAGAGATAAACATATATTTGGATTTGTAAATTTGATGAATAAAACATATCTTCTTAGAGATAGCATTATTGTTATTGTTTTGTTCTTATTTATAGAATTATCTTTCAACCAAAGCTTTTAAGTTTTGTATCAGAAAGGGAGTGAATTAATTAGAATTTTTTTGATATAGTGAGTTAGTAGTCCATCAAATGAAGGGTAAAAATGATGCTTGATATGATGTGGGACCTTATTAAATACTTTGTATCCTTTAACATACAATTAAATCCAAGAGAAGAGAACTAGAATGTTTATAGGCTAGCTATAGTAGGAGCTCAATTTGACATTTTTAATGATGTGAAGAACTATAAAAACAAACCACATGTCAAGGTAGTGGTAAGACCATTAGTCCCAAATAATGATGTTAATTGGAAAGTATTTTACAGTATTAAACAAATTACATGCTTCTTTCAATAATAAGCTGAATTTTGTTCAAAAAACCAAGGCAAGTTATGGAAATAATATGGAGACCAGATTATATAGCTGAGATCCAACAAGGTTCCTAAAGGGTTAGTAACTTTTGAGAACATTTTAAATGAGAATGATCAAATCAGCAGGGAGAAGGTGAGTATGTCTAATAAAGAAGAGCATCATAAAAGGGTTACTATATTTGAAGACAAACTTCCTAAGCTTTGAAATATATGCACTAAAGTTTAAATGATTACATTTGTAGATTTGTTTAAATAATTTTATGATATATTTGCTTGGAAATATAGTGACCTTAAGGGGTTTTATCCTAGACTAGTTGAACATACCATAGAGCTTGATCCAAATTCCAAGATTTTAAGGAAAATACAAAGACCCATAATTCCAAAAATTTAGCCCTTGATGAGGAAATCATTAACTAAGTTGATATATTAATTCATCATATTCCTTATTAAGCACTCTTCATGGGTTGCTAATCTAATCCCTATGAGGAAAAAGAATTAATAAATTAGATTATGTGTAGATTTTAGAGATTTGAATAGGGTGTCATTGAAATATTGTTAACCATTACCCTCCGTGAATCAAATTTTTAAAATGGTTACAGGTTCTCAATGCTTATCTCTCTTTGATGGCTATGTTGGTTATAATCAAGTCATGGTGAAGAAGGAAGATCAATACAAAATAACCTTTACTACTAAATAGGGAACATATGCCTATAAAAGGATGTAATATTGTGTATCTAATGTAGGGGACACATTTCAAATATCCATTCATATGTATTTTTAAGGATTAATTAATGATATGGTGTTAATTTACCTTGATGACATTACCATTTTTTCAAAGAATGATAGTGACTATTTAACTCATCTTAGACTGATTTTTGAAAGGTGCAAGCAGTATGAGATCTCTCTGAATCCCCAAAAGTCTATTTTTTCAATTCAATAAGGTAATATATTAGGTCATGTTATCACTTTAAATTTCACCCTTTAGGAGGTTTTTCAAGCCTTATTAATTTAGATGATAGCATGGAGACACCTCTAGTCTATGGGTGGCCTAATCAGTGAGATCAATCTCTAGATAAGGATAGATCCCTTGATGTTATAACCTAAATGAGGAAGAACCAAACAACCTCCTTCAACATGAAATTTAGAGTGACAATAGTTCTATCATGCCTAGTGGGATCAAGATTTTAATCTATTGAAGAGTTTTGATATTACTCTTCAAGACACTAGCCTTTGGAGGCATGAACACAAGAATTAATATAGACTCCAAGTGAACCAAATCTAGTTTAAGAATCAAAAGTACCTTAAAATCAAAAAATTGGTATATATTCTCATCATTAATTTTGTTAAAATGTATATTCCTTACCTACATATCCTATATATCAAGCTAATGATGTTTAAAGATTCTCCCTAAGTAGCCCTCATTTAACATATCAACTTTATCATGACTTATTCCCTCCATGTACCCCAAATAAACCTCTTTAGTAGCCTACTTATCCCTATAATCATCCTTGTCAAAACCATGTTACCCTTAGTATAGTCACATTCCTACTCAATCCATATCAAGACTCAAAAAAATCCTATTAGGATATGAAAGGAAAACAAAAGAGCTTGATATATAAGAGGATCTTGGTCTAATTGTCCCTATACATCTCATTCATAATATAAGGGACTCATTATAGTTGGTTAAGGGTGAATGGGTAGCTATTGGGGGAGAGAATCAACAAGGACTAACCAATGACATATTGGATATATATGGTTTAATTCACTATATAAAATATAGGTTAATGGTCCATGAGAGGAAGAAAATCAAATATAATCAGCCTTATGTTCTCTCTCCTACCCTAGGTCATCCTTATTTTTATCAAAATTTAATTCAAGCTATAACATACCATTAAAATAAGCTCCTTGAACTCTCCTCTATCCCTAGCTTCAAGACTCCAAGTTGGAAACAAGAAGTAGGGTCATGGGAAAGGCATAATAGATAATTCCCAACTAAAGAAGTTGAAGTTGAAGAAGATCATATATCTATACAAGCCCCATACATCCATCCCCAAGAACCTAAAACCTTCCCATCATATAGGTCAATCTAAGAATGCATCCAAAAGAAATAATAAGGTCTTGTTGACACTTAGATAATATTGAATATCAAAGCACCTCAGATTTTCATAGATTGATTTCCAAGTGGAAGGGAGAGCATAAATATGTATTAGCATGGGATTATCTTCCTCTTATCCAAGATCTCCCAAAAAAAGTCCTTCAAAATTATAAGTTGGAATTAAGTGATAGAGTCATGGGATAAGCAAAATGGAGAATGCTTAGATTGGGGAATTGAAACTAAAGAAAAATATTTGCCTATACAAACTCCATCCATCCTTCCCCAAGAGCTCCTAAAGAAGTCCTTCAAGATTCCAGTTGGAAGGATACCTTCTCAAGCTTAAAGAAAACTAATGATCTATATTTCCCTCCCACCATATCCCTTTTAGAATAAGAGCATGTTGTATGAAATCTAGATAAAAAATATTCACCTACAGGTGAGCCTCAAGAAGGCAATGAGGAGGATATTTAAAGTGTGTATGGTGAAGAGATACTCATTGGCATCCCCATTTTTTAAGAAGAAAACAAATAAATCTTTAGAAATAAAGATAAAGATGATCTTGATGAAAGAGTACAAGGTGACATGATGGCAACCTATTTTCAAAGTGACAGACTTGAAGAGTAACAAAGAGGTGGCCTTGATCAAATGGTAGTAGATATTTAAATAGATGATATTCTTCCTAGTAAGCAAAGTTCCAATGAGGTCATTACAATAGTAGGGATATAGTTGAATGTTTATCAAAAAGTTTAAAATGACCAAGAGGAGTTTGATGAGACACAAGTTGACCTAATTGAGTTGAAAAAATATATAGGGAAATTTGAATACTTGTTTGAACTCCTAGAATCAATTTTTTCCCTTATATAAGGGGACTATGCTCTAATCAAGACTGATAAATGTAACTTTTTCAAGCAAACCAATAAACAAGGAGAATTTAGTCCCTCGAGCTTGCCATTCTAATAATCAAGTCCACTCGATGATGATTTTTTTGAGTTCTTCAAGGTGGTTTATCAAATTTCAACCAAGTTTTAGACATTTGTTCACCCTTGGAAGATAAAATAGACCTATATTGGTATCAACCTCTCAAGGAGCAAGAAGTTTTTCCTCTTGAATCCAATTTTACAAGTATGTCATAAGAGGCATATCAATCCACATTGTTAGATCAATTAGCTTATGACAAAGTAGAAGTTTGTCATGAAGTGAAGATTGATGAGGTGTATACCATTACTAGAGCATGTCATGTCACATACTTAGCTCAACTGAAAGTTAACAAGGAGAATCCACTACCTATCATGTTCATTTTAGAACATGAAGATGAGCCTAAAAACATCCAAGATCAGTTTAAGGATACACTTCTAATCACTCATGCTTCAATCAAGATGGAAGAGGTGTATAAGGTTGAATTTTTAAAGAAAAGAAATTTTCAAGACCAACATACAGTTTCCCCTCTTGTATTATCTCATGGCTACCATCAAGCTTGCTAGTTACATGAACTTGGTGATAAAAGGTAGGTACTTTTCTCTACCTATTAATGGTTTTTTTTAGGGCCATCACAAGTTGTTAGATTAGGTTAGTGTAAGGTAGATTAGTTATCTTAAAGGTAAATTTTATTGGCCCATATATAAATTAACATGGGTTTTTGGTAAATCTCTAACTATGTGTTTTGAAAGTATAATAGATGGTGTTTAGGTGAGAAGGTGAATAGATAAGTGAATCATAATAGCACATATAATCTAGATGGCCATGCAACTATATAGAAAATCTACATACAAATTTTCATCTCTTTCCTTCTACTAAGAGTTTCCATTATGATTATATGGGTGGATATGTTTTTTACATATCATAACAAATAAACTCATATTAACTTTTTAAAGTGTGGAAAGCTATATTTATATGTATGAAGTTTATTTTAATGTAACTTACACCTAGGTAATTTAGGTGAATCCACGTTATTCACCACCCCCTAAAATATCTAAATGCCAATTTATAAAATCAAAATATCCATGAATTAACAAATAATAACCACTAGAATTTATCCTAGTTATATTCTATTCCTCTAAGTCTTGTTACACATTTACTTTGTGTTGTGTGTTGTCTTGCTTTGTGTTGTGTGTGTTTGAGGCAATATTCATTTATTTCAGTTGGTTTCAAGGGTTGTCAAATGTGTTTCAAGTCAATTTTATCTCAAATAATCATTGATTAGTGACTATATATCCCAATGGATGCAATAAGGGTATTCATCTAAATGCATAGTAGGCATGCAATCTCAGGAGGCCACCAAAAATGTTATCCAAATTAGCTACCCTTGGTCACTCTTTTCAAAAAAATTAATTCTAAGCCTTATTTAACTTTTTTGATAGCCTTTTTATGGGTTTTGTATTAGTCTATACGTCATATATTTTCATATGAATATGTCTTGTCAATGTGTATTTGGTCATTTCAGGGTCTATTGAAGGAGAGTGAGTCAAAACACCTAGTCTTTTCATCAATTCCCTTCACTAAAGTGTTATGACATTTTTTGGAGAAATTAAGGAGTTTTAAAAAGTTTAAGGTAAAGGTCAAGAAGGATTAAATGCATTTTCAAAGTCTAAAATGTGTCCAAACTTTTAAGGTCATGCAAGGACTAACGAAGATGATGTTTACATACAAGTTGAAGTTTCAAATAGAAATGATAGTCTTTAGTCAAAATATTAATGATTTTCCTTGAAAATAGTTATAAACACATGTTATGAACCATTCAAAAGGAATAAAAGGTGTTTAAATAATATCAAAGTATTTGGGTATTTTTATATATCTTCATGATGTAGAGGCATTAGGGAGAAGTCCTGTCTAACATCATATTCTAGTTCATTATCCAATTGGTCTCAAGCACTTTGATGGTTTGATCTTGCTTTTCTCCTAAAACTAATTGTTCTCTTTTGTAATCACTATTTTTGACATCTTCCTAGAATGGAATCTTCTCTTTGAGGTGATTATTATGTTATTATATTTCACTTTTCAAATTTACAATATAGTTCTGACTCATACCATTCATTTCCTCATTAATTGTCCCTCACTCCCTTACTAATTTTGCTTAAATCTTACCCTTAGGTCTCAAGGGTCATTTATTAATATATCTTATTATATTTGACATTATAGGCCATAAATAGACATATTTCCTCTAAAAAAATCTTTTTTGATCCCTGGAATTCACTTGACCTTTCAATTCCACATATAAACTTTACTTGCTCTTCTTATAGGCTTGTAGCCTTTTTTTTTAACATTTTTTCTTTTTGGGATTAATTAAAAACTCTTCTAAAGAATATGGTCACATTTTTTTATTACCCTTTTATACCCTAAAATTCATACATCTCCCTTTTCACAAAACTCCAAAGGCATAAGGTACTTCCTTCCTTAATGCACCCTCTAATTAGCCCTCCAATTTGTTAAATTTGTTAGGTATGGTGCTTGTATGGACAAAAAATTCATAATTATGACATATTTTGGAACCCATTTAGTTTCTCCCACTTGATCAGTCATTTATTACATTTTTTATTTAGACAACATTTGCTCTTTCTTCACTACCCTTATCCGACTGAGCTTCTTTAGACCTAGTACTACAACACCGTCATGAAAATATATACATACCATAATATAAAAACCAAAAACCTATTTAATCAATTAGATAACCTCAAATTATGAAATATTCCAAAATTTTGTCCAATTTGGATGGTGGAAACTATTTATTCTCTCTAAACCCTAGTTTTAGGGTTTTGCCTAGTCTGCTCAGGCTGAGAGCATTCAAAAATATCTATCTTGGGTTACACCAATCATTAAAGGAAAAAATAAATTTCATAATATATTTTTGATTTCCTTTCAACCTTTCTAATAATTTAGACACTTTACCACATCATTTATTCAAAACAACAAATAAGCAGTGTTTCTGCCTACTTTGTTTGATTGTGTAAGGATACCAGAAGAAAACCTTCATTTTTAGTTTTCTTGAAGATGACTCCATATGTCTCAAGACCTTCAAAAGGTCTTAGATATTCAATATGATCTTAAAAATTATCTAATCACCTTCCACATTCTCATTTGGACCTATAATGTTAAAAATATAGGAAACTATGTGTATTTGTATGACTATATCAGAGTTATAAGCTCAGATTCTTTACAAGACATTGTACCTTCCCAAAGACTCAAAATAAATTTTCATAAAATTACTTAACACATTAAATCTCCATCCATATTACATTCTCTCCTATACCAATACCAAATAACCTTTAAGGTTCTCAATCTAGTGGAACACTGAGTTCACTGTTTGGTAGAGTCATCCTAAAATCAATAAGCTCCTTCATACCATATAAAGATCAATATGAATCCTAAGATTCCTTATTCATTATTATTTTCATTTCACACTTAATTAAATACTTTCTTGTATTTGGATATTATATATTCATACTCAGACCAACTGTGTTGAATAAGACACTTCATGTAAACAAGGTTTTCACCCTTAAATGCTTAGCTCTAAAAGATCGTTCAAAGGCTATCAATCATTAACTAAGGCTAATGGTATTGATTTTATCATATATAAAAAATTAATTTAAAATTCCCTTGAGGATAACCATGTTATTTTTTTTTTTAAGTTACAGGTTAGACAAATTATGTAGGTTGAACTATTGGGCCATTGATCACTACCAAAAGATTGGGTGATATAGTAGTTTTAAGAGTCAACAAACAAGAAAGTTATTTTTATGGAAATAAATATGAAGTTTCAAGGACCCTTGTATTTCCTAATGAAAGTATCATTATGATTGAGTACAATTTTAGTTTAAATACCTATTCACAGGGTTGCAAGGTAAGGCAGAACTTGTAACACATTTCAAGAAACTTTGTTGTTAAGATCATGAATTTGAAATAAGGAAAGGAATGTAGGTTCATTGAGTTATTTTTGTAAAAAAATTAAGATTAAATTTACTTACCCAATAGATAAAATCCCCATTAAAAATTTTTGACAAAAAATCAAGAACACATAATTGGTTTACCCTATTTTTTATTTAACAATAAGATGTTTATCATACAAAACCTTTACCCTATTACACATTTCAAGAAAATATATTGTTAAGATCATGAATTTTAAATAATTAAAGGATTGTAAGTTCATTATGTTATTTTTGGAAAAAAATTAAGATTAAATTTACTTACCCAATTGATAAAATCCCCATTAAAATGTTCTGACAAAAAAAATAAGAACACATAATTGCTTTACATATTTTTTGATTAAATATTGGCACATTATGATTATCATACTTGCTATATACATTGAATACATGAATATAACATACAAATTAAAATACATGACTTATAAATTTACAAACATGGGAATCAAACCTGCATGTTCTTTATGAGTTATTCACTTGTAATATTAATTAGCCCTTTCATTCAGGTACAGTAATTAGTCCTTATAATATTTAGGTGGGATAACCACATGTGGATTGATTCCCTCTTAAAATCATCTTGATACATAATAAATGATAAATAATTAATTGTATATTAGTTTTAATTCATACTATTACACCCCCCCCTCTCATTTTCATAGGTTTATAGCTCTCACAAAGACCCCTAGGGTTTCCAAAGCAAAGAGGAGAAAAATAGTGATTTCCATGTAACATAAATAAAATGAAAACATATTATACCTATAATAATTCACATTATTAGAAGGTATAACATTCATATTTACATCATAGTCAACATGAATTAGTCTATAGTGAAAGGACAAGGCTAGCCTAGTTATTGTCTAGGGAGCACGGTTCTACCGAGGAATACTTTAGATTTTGTTATTAATTTTGCATATATATATATATATATATATATATATATATATATATATATATATAATTTTAACTATCAGTCATAATTTATGGTCAACATAAATAATTCATAAATGATCAACCTATGTTATTATATAGGTATCATAGTCCTATCCAAAAGTATATCATGCACAATCGCAATCCTACTTTTTATGGATTCACATTGTTAGAAATTAGAAATAGTCAACAAAAAAATATTATATATCTTAGATATTTATTCTTAGTGTTTTCCAAAAATAACATATTTCCATATTTATCAATTTTCAATTATTATTTATAATAATTTTATATCTTTATCATTTTGATCTCTTTCAAGTTTTACACTTATTTGCACAAACATCTTATTGTTAAATCAAAAAATAGGGTAAAGCAATTATGTGTTCTTGATTTTTTTGTCAAAAAGTTTTAATGGGGATTTTATCAATTGGGTAAGTAAATTTAATCTTAATTTTTTTCCAAAAATAACATAATGACCCTACATTCATTTCCTTATTTCAAATGCATGATCTTAACAATAGAGTTTCTTGAAATGTGTAAATGGTTTTGCCTTACCTTGCAACCCTATGAATAGGGGTTTAAAACTATAGTTGTACTCAATAATCCTAAGACTTTCATTAGGACATAAAAGGGTCCTTGACACTTCATTTTGATTTCCACAACAAGAACTTTTTTGTTTGTTGACTCTTAAAACTACTATATGACCCAATCTTTTGGCAGTGATCAATGGTCCAATAGTTCAACCTACAAAATTTGTCTAACCTGTAACCCAACACAAAACTAATATGGTTATGGACTCAAGGGCTTTGTAAATTCATTTTTTAGATATGATAAAATCAATACCATTTCAATTCAAATTCAAATAGAATCATTATGCTCTTTAGTTAATTGTCTTGATGGTTACAAAATGCAGTCCATAAAGGACTTGACAAAACTTCTATGAGAGGCATACCAATTTTATTTCTTGCTCCCTATTTATCCTACTTGTAGCATCACCTACCTCTCTTCTATTATATTATGCTATCTATCTACCAAATGAATCTCTCTCTGCCTATTTTCAATGTAGGTTTTTCTCAAAATAGTTACAAATTCACTTCTTGATCTTGAACCCAATGTTTAAGAAGGCTTTACACTTATGAATATGACTTTCCTCAAGATACAATTATGAAATTTACTTAAAATCCTTTATATTTTGACTTGAATAGACCTCAAAAATTAACTTTACTCATCTAATCACTCCAAACTTGCAAGTGATCCCTCAAGACTCAATGTAAATATTTGAATTTTCAAATTTCCCATTTTGGAGGGAAAACACTTAGAGACTATGTAACACATATTTAAGACCTATAATGGATTTATAAGGCACACATGGACATAATAAGGTCTCTTATACATATTGATAACCAAATTTGACCTACTTTGACTTTTGAATTGACAAAACACAAAATTGGAGTTTCTTGGTTTGATGTTCATACTCCCCAGGAGGGAGAAAAACTTGAGACTCCCAATTTATTTCATGATTTTAAATTAATATTTTAAGGGTCCTTTATACTTTATTTAATGTTTTTCATCTTGTTTGGTTCCTTTCTCCTTGTTAATCTCTTTCTTTTCTTCCTCTTGGCTTTAGCTAGCCTTCTTGTCCATGCATCTTCTATCTCCATGAAGTGATCCCACTATTATAGTTCATTGTTTTCTAATTATTTCATATTTTACAAGTAATTTTAAACCTCCTCATACTCACATTAAATAAAATTTTATGTGTTTATCTTCCTCATGATTGCTTCATGGCTTGTATCCTCATCAATCTCATTTGTGGCTTACTTATTTTGTGACTTTTTCTCCTTGTTCATGCTATCATTTCCTTCCTTATGTTATAATGACCTCTCATACATCTCAAAATTTGTCATTTTCTCTTTTACACTTTATTTTTCTACCTCTTTCTCAAACTTCTTCACTTTTGGATGTTATTTCCTCTCATCTTGCTCACTATGCAAGAGTAACTCCTTGTTCTTTTCATCCTCACCATTGTATATTGTTATTTGAAAAATATTGGCCTTTACATATACATGCTTAAAAAATTCAGTCTCATATTGATCTTGATCCATGAAATAACTCACCTTATTGGCTTGTTCATATGTTATTGCCTTGCTTGTTTGCTTGTATATTTGTACAACTTCTTGTGCTTTACTTTTTTGCTTCTTTCTTGATGTTTCTTGGAGTTCATCCTTGCTATTTACCTACTATATATCATCCTCCTTCAGTCTCTTGGATGGACAAAAAAAATTCTCCAACATTCTCAGCTCCTATTTCAACTTTAGTGTATCCACTTCTTCCAAATCTTCATCAAACTTTGTTTCACATTGTTCTTCACTTGTTTGGGCAACTTGTTCTTTATCTTCTCATTGGATTCCATTATTTGTGAGTCATATAAACTTCCTCATACTATACATCATACTTCTCAAGCACTTTTTGAGGTGTTTCTTTCTCATCTTGCCTTGTTACACCTTTATCCATCAATGCAATGGTCTCTATGTACAAAATATCTTCCTCATTTAAATCAAATGCAAACATATCATCATATTCAACATTAGAAAAAAAATCTTGCAAATACTTATCTTATTTTATGCATTATTTTCCTTGTTCACATGGTTGTACCTTTCCTTCACTTTCTTGGTTTGCTTACACCAACTCGCTTGTTTGCTTTGTGAGCTTATCATCTTCTTCCATCTTCAAGCTTTCTTGGAATTAACTTGTCATGTGATCCTCTTATACTCTTACCTTGATTTTATCAACCCAATTGCTGCCTTGTATCTGCTTAGGTTGCCACATTCCTCTCTTTTCATCACTCTCATGCCTCATACCTTGGTCATTTATCTTGCCAACCTTTCGCTCCTTGTCATTTGCCTTTGGTTTCCACATTTGTGCTTAATTTCCATTCATGTTTTTTCTTTGTTTGACCTCTTTCTTGAGGTTCTTCTCTTCCTTCTCCATACCTACTTGTTTAATCCACTTATGCCATACATATATATTCCCATGTTCACCTTTTAAGGGTTTTTCTTTATCATGTTTTATCTCAACCTACATATCAACCTTGCCTTATTCATATATGCAATCAAACTCAACATTTAAACACTCATTTACTTCAAATGGTAACTACTACAAGTTTTTTTCTTCATTATTATCTTCATGGATGACCTTGTTGCCTTATTGGGTGACTTTATTATTTTCTTGGTGCACCATCTCTTTGTTTCATCTGCTATTCATGGTAATTCATCATATAACTCCTCTTTCTCATCAATTTCAGCATGTGAAATGTCCTTAATCTTCAACTCTTTGTCTTTTTCATGTAGTTATTTTCCTTTATCATTCTCTTTCCACTTTATGGGTATTATTATTGGCCCATTATTCATCCATTTTGAGGCCTCATTCTTGGCCTTCACTAACTTCTTATTCATACCTACAAACACAAACTCAAAATCAATGTTAGCATACAAAACTAGAGACCATATTGTCTCCTTGAATGTCCTTGGCATAGACATTATCCATATCCTCTTCTTTTCTTCACCTTCATGTGCTCTTCTTGGAACTTCTCTTATCTTATTGTTCTATTTCATTAGAACCCTATTCTCAACCTCTTTTTCTTGTTTCTCACTTGGAAACATCTTCTCTCTCATGCATCTTTGGGATACTCTCTCATTTTTCTTCTCATTCTTCAAGACACTATTCATGTGCCTTTTTCTCACAAGTGACTCTATGGGGCACATTAGTCTCTTTTCATATGCCAACCTATCCATTGGCTCTCTTTTTCTCTCATGAGCTTCACCATGAGCTCAATCTTATAAAATATTTACCCCAACTCTTTTCTTATCTCTTTTAATTCTTTATCTATATCCATCTTCCCCATTTCTTCTTGTTTTCTTGGCCTAGTTAGACCTTCTTCTTAGTAAGTCATTAAATATTTCACATTAGACCTATTTTGATACTTTCCTCTTCTTTGATTCCTCACTTTATATCTCTTCTTAACTCTCTTGACTCTCTTTTGGAGTTTTGTATCTTCATCTTCTCTCTTGGATCTTCAATGCTCTCTTTTCCTCTCTCTTTTCTAATCTTCCCTTAACTAGCTCTTGTCCTTCTCAAAGGTCTTTTGGGGTTATCTCTCTTTAATCTATCAATATTTAATTTTATATTCCTCCTTTTTGACCTAAATTGATCAAACCTGTAACCTCTTCTTCTCCCTCAACACCTTGCAATGTTGCTTTTAATACACATCTCATAACATGCTATCTTTATCTCAAATCAACAAAATGGAAAGAATTAAAAAAAAAATTAACCCAAGCATACCTTGCCTTAATATGATACCAAATTATGTAGAGGAATTAGAGATAAGTCCTCTCTAACATCATATTCTTATTCATTATATAATTGGTCTCAAGCACTTTGATTGTTTGATCTTGCTTGTCTCCTTAAACTAGTAGTTATCTTTTGTAATCACTATTTTTGACATCTTCATAGAGTGCAATATAACCTCTGAGGTGATTATGATGTTATTAAATCTTACATTTATAATTTACATTATATTTTTGCCTAATACCATTCATTTACTCATAAATTATCCCTCACTCCCTTATTAGTTTTGCTTAAATCTTACCCTTAGGTCTCAAGGGTCATTTCCAAATATATATTAGTATCTTTGATATTATATGCCAAAAATATATGTATTTCCTCTACACAAATATTTTCTAATCCTTCGAATTCACCTGACCTTTCAATTCCACATATAAACCTTACTTGTTTCTCTTATAGGCTTGTTGCCTTTTTTTAATGTTTTTCCTTGTTGGGATTAATTGAAAACTCTTATCAAGAATATAGTCACCCTTTTTATTACCATTTTTGACCCTAAAATTCATACATCTCCCTTTTCACACAAATACCAAGACATAAGGTACTTCCTTCTTTAATGCACCCTCCAATTAGCCCTCCAATTTAAAAAAGTTTTTAGGTATAGTGTTTGTACGAATAAAAAAGTTATACTGATGACATATTTTGGGACCCATTTATCTTCTCTTTCTTAATTATTCATTTATTACACTTGTTCTTTAAGCAGAATTTGTTCTTTCTTCACTACCCTTATCCCACTAGGCTTCACTAGACCTAATACTATAACACAATCATGAAAATATATATAGACCATAATCAAAAAACCTCAAACCTATTTCATCAGTTACATCACTTAAAATTATGCAATATTCCAAAATTTTGTCTAATTTGGATGGTGGAAACTATTTATACTCTCCAAACCCTAGTTCTAGGGTTTTACCTAGTTTGCTTCGGTTGATAGCATTCAAAAATATCTATCTTGGGTTACACCAATAATCAAAGGCCCAAATAAATTTCAACTTTTACTATCTTTTAGACTCTTTATCAAATCATTCATTTATTCAAAACAACAAATAGACATGGTTGTGTAAGGCTACAAGTGGAAAAACCTCATTTTTAGTTTAATTTAAGATCACTCCATATGTATCAATAAATTCACAAGGTATTTGCCTATTCACGATGATCCTAAAAATTATCTAGTCACCTTACACATTCTCATTTGGGCCTACAATGTTTAAAATACAAAAAACTATGTGTATTTATATGATTATATCAGAGTTATAAGCTCATATTCTTTACAAGACATTTTACCTTCCCAAAGACTATAAATAAGTTTACAATAAATTAATTAAAAAATTAACTCTCCATCCATATTACATTATCTCATATACCAATACCAAATGGCATTCAAGGTTCTCAATCTATCACTCCATATGTATCAATAAATTCACAAGGTATTTGCCTATTCACGATGATCCTAAATATTATCTAGTCACCTTACACATTCTCATTTGGACCTACAATGTTTAAAATACAAAAAACTATGTGTATTTATATGATTATATCAGAGTTATAAGCTCATATTCTTTACAAAACATTTTACCTTCCGAAAGACTATAAATAAGTTTACAATAAATTAATTAAAAAATTAACTCTCCATCGATATTACATTATCTCATATACCAATACCAAATGGCATTCAAGGTTCTAAATCTAGTGGAACACAGAGTTCACTGTTTGGTAGAGTCATCTATAATCAAGAAGCTCCTTCATATCATATAAATATCAATATGAATCCTAAGATTCCTTATTCATTATTAGTTTTATTGAACACTTAGTTAAATCATTTCTTGTATTTGGATATTATATATTCATACTTAGACCAATTGTGTTGAACAGGACACTTTATGTAAACAATGTTTTCACCTTTAAAGCCTTAGCTCCAAAAGAATGTTAAAAGGCTATCACTCACTAACTAGGTTTTATATTCCCTTTATTATCACAAGAACTCAATGACCCTATATTCCTTTCCTTATTTCAAATGTATTATCTTAATGATATATTTTATTGAAATGTGTAACAAGGTTTGCCTTACCTTGCAAGCCTATGAATAGGGGTTTAGAACTAGAATTGTACTCAATCATCTTGAGACTTTGATTAGGACATCTAAGGGTCTTTGAAACTTCATCTTGCTTTCCACAACACTAAATTTATTGTTTATTTACTCTTAAAAAAACTATACCACCCAATATTTTTACTATGATCAATGGTCCAATAGTTCAACCTACAGAAATGGTCCAATGGTTATGGCCTCAAGGGCCTTGTAAGTTCGCTATTTACATATGAGAAAATAAATACCATTTAAACTCAAATTCAAATAGAATCATTCTTCTCTTCATTAAATTGTGTCTTGATGGTTACAAAATGTATTCCATAAAGGACTTGACAAAACTTCTATGAGAGGCATACCAATTTTCCTTCTTGCTCCCTATTTCTCCTTCTTGGAGCATCACCTACGTCTCTCCTACTCTCCTACACTATCTATCTAACAAATGAATCTCTATCTCCATATTTTAAACATAGGTTTTTCTCAAAATAGTTACAAAACCACTTCTTGATCTTAAACCCAATGTTTAATAAGGATTTACACTTATGCATATTACTTGTCTCAAGATAAAATTATGAAAGGTATTTAAAATCCTTTATTTTTTGACTTGAATAGACCTCAAAAATTAACTTTACTCATCTAAACACTCCAAACTTGCAAGTGACCCCTCAAGACTCAATGTAAATATTTTATTTTCCAATTTACCAATTTAGAGGGAAAACACTTAGAGACCATGTAATACATCTTTAAGACCTCTAATGGATTTCTAAGGCACACATGGACCTAATAAGGTCTCACACACATATCGATAACCAAGTTTGACCTACCTTAACTTTCAAATTGATAAAAACACAAAATTATAATTTCTTGAGTTGATTCTTTTACATCACTTCACCAAGGTAAAATCATGCTTGGTTGAGCTTTTAAAATCCATATCAAGTTATAAAATGCATCAGACACTTTATTGGGTTCTTGGCAACTAGTTGAAGGTCACTTTGTAGTGCTTGTTTCATGTATGAAAAGAAGATTTGGATCAAAATATAATATGGGTTGATATATTATCTTATTACCTTAATATTCCATTAATTATTTATTGTTTTAACAATCCATGATTTATGAATAATCACTAACAGAATAAGGTGTAAAAAATGACTTCAAACCCCACAAACACGATTTTGGATAGTTTCAAGCACTTATAAGTTCATTGTTTCAAGAGTAAGGATATGTAAGATATTAAAGGGTCTAAACAATATTCCCACACCACCCTCCACCATCATTTGGCATGTGTGAGAAGTAAGATGCAAGAAACCTTCATTTTGAAGTAGGTTATAGGTTGGAAGTAATGGAGTTTTGATGTTTTCAGGGATTCAAATAGTTGAGATCATGTTGATGAGATATCACACTATATCCACATCTACCCAATACTCTTTAGAGTCACTAAATAACCCCTTAATTCTTATAGGCTCTAAAATTCCTCACAAGCATAGTAGTTTTTCTAGGTTGCAGGTGTAAGCATGAAGAGCAATGACATGTTATTAAAATTTTGAATGTCATTTCAAACATAAAAATTATTGTAAAAATTTTTAATATATTTTATTATATATATTATATCCTCCTCAAGCCTCTTCAAATCCTTTCAGAACCAAAACATGAAAAAAGGTAACTGGTACATGCATGTCTAAAAAGACTACCTCAAATTTGTAGGTAAAGAATGGAGTTTCTTGGTAAGATCACAATGGTATCACTTGAGAAGAAAATTTTAAATGAACAAAGAATAATATATACTATCTCTAGGACCATCCATGATCATAACTTGATAATTAAGACCAATCTAATAGCAAGGATCAGTCATTTTGTGATCCTAGAAGATGCATCTATAGGCCACCATCAAGGTCATGGCTCTAAGGAGTAAAATACTTGTATGCATAATGGATTGGAGATTGAAACCATGTGAAAGGACTTGGAAAATATGTAAATGTTTTTTATATCCCTTGATATAATAATAAATCATTAGATCAAAGTTAAAACCCCTAGAGGAAGGTTTTAAGACTATGATCCTAGAAGAGCAATATCACTCTTGAATCCAACTATCAAGGAAAATAATAGAGGATATTAGTTTCTCACCATTGTGAGTATTTAAAGACATCTTATGTAATATCCAATAGTGGATAAAAACTATATGGTTTTCCTTGATTAAAAATTTGTAAGTATCATCGTGAAATCCATTAGGTTAAAATGCTTGAACAAGATTTCAATTAGGAAGAAAGGGGTAACAAAGTTGTAGACAAGAGTGATATTGATGATTTAGTTTTAATATGACTATATTTATGATACAAAATCATTATAAACATTTCCAACTCTTTGAAGACCATTCATGGTCAAAATAGAAATAGAAGGTAGTTGGCATAAGCCCACTCAACTAGACTGAGTCAAGTCATAGATACGAGCAAGATCTCCTACATCATTGAATGGTGAATTTGCATGAAGTAATAAATGAATATTTACCATGATCATTAAAAAACATGGAATATAGGTGAAAGCAATCTATGACAATTTTGAGAATATTTTAAGCCTAGTCGTACACCTACATGCTTGTTAGAGACCTACAGGGCTATTTTGAAGAATGTGAAGAGAGTATGTGATTTAGTTTTGAGATTGAGGTATGAGTGACTAATAAGAGTGTGAAGGGTCTTGAAAAAAAAATTCATAGTGATTAGAATATTTTAAGTAAGAATAAAACCTCTAAACTTGGCCTTTAGGTTCATAACTCCAAAGTTATCTTCAAACCCTTAAGGTAGGCTAAAACAAGATCTAAGAGGTTGTTGGAGTTAAATTTATTGTAAAAACATATTAAATAATGATAATTTTTATAAACATTCCCAACTCTTTGAATACCATTAATGGTCAAAATGGAAATAGAAGGTAGTTGGCATAAGCCCACTCAACTAGACTGAGTCAAGTCATAGATACGAGAAAGCTCTCCTACCTCATTAAATGGTGAATTTGCATGAAGTAATAAATGAATATTTACCATGATCATTAAAAAACATGTAATATAGGGGCAACCAATCTATGACAATTTTGAGAAGATTTTAAGCCTAGTTGTACACCTACATGCTTGTTAGAGACCTATAGGTCTATTTTAAAGAATGTGAAGAGAGTATGTGATTTAGTTTTGAGATTGAGGTATGAGTGAATAATAAGGGTGTGAAGGGTCCTGACAAACATTTTCATAGTGATTAGAACATTTGACGTAAGAATAAAACCTCTAAATATGACTATTAGGGTCATAACTCCAAAGTTATCTTCAAACCCTTAAGGTAGGCTAAGGCATGATCTAAGAGGTTGTTGAAGTCAAATTGATTGTAAAAACATATTAAATAATGATAAGTGTTATTTTATACCTATTAGAGACAAATCTAACCAATAATGTGTATTTTGAAGGATTTTAGGCCTTAAAACCTCACTCTCAACCTAAATCTACCAAGTATGCCAATTTGAGAAAACATTTATTTGCTTAAAAATTCAATCAGAATTTGAATGGGATCTTGATAATAATGTGGAAGGTGGAGAGGTTTTTTGACATGAAATTACTAGTGTTAGTTTGTTTATTAAACCCCACAACTTTAGGAATAATGCTTAAGAGGTTAGACCACTCTTAAATCCTTGTAAACCCCTAACTAGAGCTTGATAGAGATGAATGACCCTAAAATGACTCCAAATTCATACACCTTGGCCTAATAACATTTTAATGATGTATATAGGTCCTATGAACATCTGATGAAATGCTAGATTAGCATGTATGAAGAACAAAAGGTAGATAAAATAGCCTAAAGAGCTGGTTGGAGGCCTACTTTTTAGAGTCTTGGATAGTATGGGTATCCAATCTAGTATTAAAAAAATTTAGACCTAATCAGAATACAAATGATTTTCCATAAGTCATTATAAGAGGTTTTCCTGATGATATGATAGGTTTCTAGTCTCTAGACTAAGCCAAAAAGGTGAGGATGCTTATGAAGACATTAGGAGACATATAACACCTACAACACAACTTTGAAATATATACTATAAGCTAAATATAGAGGGTATGACCTTATACAGGACATATATAAAGTGTATGAAATGTTAGGTATTTTTCCAAGCAAGACTTGGCCTTATATGAGAATTATACCTTCCCTCATTATCCTTTTCCTCATATACTCAAATAAGCCTTGGTAAAGAAGTTATAGGTCTCTAATGGTAGGAATGAAGGTGGAGGAGTCTAAATTATAAGTTTCACTCTTGTCAAGATGAGAGAATCATTTTAGGATCCAATAAAGGCATATAAAGGTGTCAAGAAATCTAAGTGGGCATGTGTCAAAACATGATCTTGTAACTCCTCCTACAACAAGAAAATGTAGTTTCAAGAGAGAGTGATGAGTCATCCAATACAACCAAGAAATTCCATGCCACCTTGAAAACTATCATCATCAAATATGCTAACACATGTTGAGAGGGAGTGATAGGACTATTCTCTCACCTTTTACTTGGCCTTGTAACTAATTTTTTAAGCATGACACTTGCCCAAAGTTTTTCTCAATGTTCTTCTCTCTCTCCTATCTCATTTCTCCTATATGTACTACCTTGAAAGGCTTGTAATGCATCCTATACTTGATTATGGTGAATCTCTACTTTTTTTAATCATATTAATGAATATAATACTAATTTTTTCCTCCTCTTATGGTTTTGTTTAGTGTAAACTTATGGGTGATTTATCTTATTATGTGATAATTTAGTTTTCCATGGCTTGTGACTCAGTCCTTTACCTCCATCCAGATCTATATTCCTCTTACAGGTTGTAAATAGTGTCATCAGGGGTTAAGTATGGATTAAAAGTGGTAAGAATATTCCCTCTTATTCTTCTAATGCCTTACCTAGCTACAAAACATTGATGTAAGAGAAATAGTTTAGGATTAGTGCATAATAGGTTAGTCTTATAGTTCATTATGCACCTATAAATGTGTAGTAGTGGTCATAAATTTGGTGCATCACCTCCTTGTTTCATTTACTTTATTTTCCTCTCCCTCTCTCCCTTGAAAGTAATAGGTTTAGTAGTAGTTTTAGGTGATAGCATCAAGGGAGATATCCTTATCTAGAGATTCACCTCATTGATTAGGCCAACCATAGCCTAGAGGTGTTTCCATGCTATCATATAAATTAGGAAGGCCAAAACAACCTAATCAAAATTGAAATTTAGAGTGATAATAGAGCACATTGTCTCTAAGGAAGGGCTTGCTATAGATCCTAAAAGGGTGAGTACCATATTGTCTTTATCTTTGACTAAACATAAAAAGGGACTATAAAGTTTTCTTGGAAGAAAATAATTTTTTATAAGATTCATACCTAGTTTTGATAACCTTTTCAATCCTCTAATATCCATGTTGAAGAATCATCTCACCTCTAATTAGACTAAGGAATGGAAAAACATTTTTGAGGCTATTAAGCAACCTATAGCCCAAGCACCTACATTGATTAACCCTAATTTTTCAAAATATTTCTTCATATATGATTTTTATAACATTGACACCATCTCATCCATGTTGATGCAGTAGAATGGTGAAAGTCTTGAGCAAACTATTACTTTCTTTAGCCAAGTGCTAGAGGATTATGAAGAAAGATACACCTTTATAGAGAAGCAAGTGTTGGAAATCATAAGGAGCCTTAATAAGTTTAGGTATATAGTTTATAACAAAAAAATCCATGTCATGGTGTCACATCCAAGCATAAGAGACTTCCTTTTGAATAAGTATTTGAATGAAAAAAGGGCTAGTTTGATAACCAAGGTCATGGAATATGACAAGGAGATTAAAGCTACCAAGTTGGTAAGAAGAAGAGGACTATGTGAGAATTTGGAATTAGACCTTAAAGAATATGGATAAGATATTTTAGCATTGCAACATGATCCTTATACAAATTTACCTTAATCCCCTCTAATTTAGACATAAGATATGGTAATATTTCTTCAAATAGGTGGGTGTCCTATAAGTTTGGATTAAAAAAAATAAGGTACTTTATATTACAATCCATTCCATATGTTATTGTGAATGGAATCATTTTTAGAAGATATCTCAATCAAATTTTATTGAGATGTGTTAAAACTAATTATATTAATAGTCTTTTAGGGAAATTCATGATGGGACTATAGGAGGTCACTTTACACCCAAAACCACAACACCAAAAATAATCAGATCTAGGTATTGTTGGCCTCGCTTTCTCAATGACTCTTATGCATGGGTAAGTAGATATCAAAGGTGTGCATTTTTCATAGGGAAATAAAAGATTTCAACTCTCCCTCTCAATCCCATTTAAGTGAATCATCCATTCATGTAATGGGGTCTTGATTTCATTCGTATGATAAGTCCCCTTCAACTGTAGGCCATAAGTGGGTGTTACAACCACTGACTACTTCACAATATGGGTGGAGGAAATATACCTCAAGGATGACAATGAAAGTTTAGTCCTTTACTTCTATGAAGGCTAGCAAATAGATTTGTAATCCCTTCCATAATAATTTTTGATAATGTAATGGCATTTAGTGTTTCAAGGTCATGTGAACGGTCTCTCAAATGTGGCATCTACCTAAGCACTTATTAAAACAATTATCCTTAATGAAATGGACTAAAAAATTCCACAAGAAAGAATTTGATTAGAATCATTAAGGTGATAGTGGAAGAAAACCAAATAACTTGGCACCCCAAGTTAAAGATAATCTTATGGCATGATAAGATCACCCCAAATAGGGTTGTTTGTAACTCACCATACATGCTTGTTTATGGTTGATAGTCCATGTTACTTATATCTCTTGAATTACCAACCCTAGATTTATCACATCAACCTGAGATGATGGAGAGTGATCCCATGGCAATAAGGTTGATAGAGCTGATGGCATTAGAAGATATAAAAGACCATGCCATGTATAACATGGAGTGAAATCGGGCCCAAATGAAGAATAACTTTGATAGGAGAGTTATTTCAAGAGAATTTCAATAAGGATACCTTGTGTTAAATTAGGATGAATATAGATCCAAACTTAGTAGGCATACCAAGTTTGATACATTATGGAGTGGGACCTATGTTATCACTGTATTGAAGCAAGATAACGTTTTTCATCTTTTAAAGTTGAATGGAGAAGAGTTGAGTATCCAAGTCAATGGGATACATTTGAAACCATGTTACTAAGGCCAATTTTTAGTATTATACATAGAAGATAGGTATTTTTTTCCTAAGTGCTTTAGCATAGGTTTTTTTCTTTTTTTTTGTTGTAATCCTTCTTCCAAGTGTATTATGACCCATTTGTATGTGTGGTGTATGTTTTGAGGGTTTTCCTTAATTTTTAGTTTATTTCTAAGGTTGTTACCAAGTCTAAAGTTTTTTATTCCTTTAATTCAAGTAGCATTCATGACTTGATATATTAATGGATTATCAAGGCCACTAGCCTAGATGCATAAAAGGCATGTAATCCCAAGAGGTCATCAAATATTTTAGCCAAATTTGGCCACCATAGGTTAGTAGCAGTTTTAAAAAAATTGGTCATAATGCTCTTAACTTTGTTGATATCCATATAAAAAAAATTCATAGTCATGGTCGGTCTCATAGTGGTAAGCATTGTGTTGTTCCTAGTAGCTTTCAGAGTCCCATAAGGTGGTTTAGTAAAAATGTGAGTCAAAAAACCTAGTCTTGTCATCAAGTCACTCAATATGGTCATATCCAAAGTTTTTACCATAGATTAAGTTAAATTTTGAAATGTTAAGGTTATTGTGAAGCTTAAGGTGAATCTTAAACCATGAGGAAGACAAGAAGGAGATGATCACCTAAGAGGACAATGTATTTCAAACTAAAAAAATATGCCAATGAGTAGTGCTAGTGATTCAACAACATGGCACTTTTAATCATTTTGGAGAAGTTAAGGTAATTTTGGAAAGTCTAAGGTATTCATTTGTTTTAGTTTTATGACATGCTCTTATGTTTTAATAAGACTTACTATGAGAAATCAAACATGAGGGTCTAAATATTATTGTATAAGAGTCTTCCATGTCATTTAGCACTTTTTGAATGTCATAATATATGTACCTTGACAATACATCTTGCCCAAAGTGTCTTAAAACTCCCTTTCCAATGTTATAACACTTTTGTAACTACTTACTCATTGTTTTTAACATTTAAACAAGGCATAATGAGGAAATTATAGAAAAATAAAGGTGAGATATGATTTGATATGTTACTCCACCACCGTACAGGTCAAGGGATTCTCCATAACCACTTGGTTCATGGATATAATATTGTCAAAAGGCAAGACAAGTAGTTTTCTTAGAGATAAAAAGCATGTAGAGGTATATTTGCAATAATTTTCCGTTGAATACCAAATATTGAGCCTTTTCAAGGCTCTCTCTAGTCTCCTTATACTCAAATCCATGCTTAAGAAGAAGTGGTAGGCCTATAAAGACAAAAACCTATTCCATTTCTTCATTGGGTTTATAGGTCTACTAGACAAGCTCAAGAAGGGTCAATGATTTGATGCTAGTACATATAGGAGAGATATATTAGGGCTAATGCTCTTATGGGAAGGAGGGGACCCTTATTTCCTTCTAATTCATAGTAGGAGTTAGGAAATTCATGACTTAAGCTTTACGAATCATCCTTAAGAAAATAAGGTGTCTAAAACCCTCTCAAACCCTAAAAAGCTTAGTTTTGGATAGTTTTATAGTATTTTTTAGCTTGTTGGTTAAAACTAATTTTTTTAGGCTATTTAAGATCATACCAGTCCTCTCATGTTTTCTCTCATCACTCATTTATCACAAGCCAACAATAGAAGAGCAAATCCTTCACAATAAATGAGTTACAAACCTATGTGAAAGGTCATAAGTAGGGTTTTTGGTTGGTTTTGATAGTTTATTATTTAAAGTGACAATAAATATATATAAATATCATTCTTATTATATAAATATCCCTAAGTGGAATATGGCTAATCATGGAAGCCATTAGTCTTAGTGTTCTTCAACAAGTTCCCAAGTGTGAAGGAGTAAATACAGACATGTGACTAATGAACAAGTTTCCAATGCATTTTGGAGTATTATACTGATAATAAATTCCTAATGCACCTTGGGATGTCCATTATAGTGAGTAATCACAATCAAACAATAAAAATTCCTATTAACTTGCGAAGAATAGAGGTGACAAAGGACTAATGTAGTCACATATATACTAGTAGCATGTTGGTTTGAAAATTAGATGTGAGAATTCTTGAAAAATTCATATTTTTCCTCATTATAAATATTATCAAATGGGATATTTATCTTCACCTTTATCTCCATAATATCAAACAAACCAAGAATATAAATCATATAGTGAGGGAAGAAGGTGTTAATATTAAAATAGGCACCTACAGGTTTGCCTACAAAATAGGCTAAAGGAGGCAAATTTTTTATTATGCAAGGAGTTTGAGAAGCCACATAAAGTGTGAGATATCTCATATGAATAATTTGAAATGTTGAGATTAAGTATAAATCAAATAGAACATTAGATGATCAAGATCATCTGAGATAAAACTATAACAAGCTTATAGGATTTAGAAAACCTTTTTGTATATTTGAAGTTAGAATCTCAATAAACCAATGAGATATTAGTTTATCATGATGGTATATGGTATATAAAATCTTATGTAATATTCCAAACAATCTTTTACAAAACTTTCATGAGCATTCTTATTGGAACAATAGTGCACTCAATTATGTAGAGGCACCTAGTGGACTATACATGTCATGTTAAGGATCAAAATGAATTAATCAAGATAATTTGAATGACTCAAGGAATATGTATGAAAACATATAACATCATATATATTATATGCAATGTCACAATTTATCAAATCAGCTAAAAAATGGAAAACACAAGAAAGAGAGTTTTAGGCCTATAAGAGACCTGTAGACCTGTCATAGGTAAAATGAGGGAAAAACACACATATTGTGTTAAATGAAGTGTTAGGATGTTTTATTACATTATATATATTATTAGTAAGGTATATATCCTTATTAAAATCACTAAGGATACCAAAACTAGTTAAAGAGAACTTCTTCTCAAGGTTTAATAGTTAAGAAGCCTAAAAGAGACCTACATGCATAAACTTGAACATGAGGAAAGTACATGTGTTTTGAGGTGAATATGGGTATGAAGGATATTATGAGGTTAAGATAATTTTTTTAGATAATCTCATAGGTTTTGGACTCATTTAAATGAAGATAAAATTCCCAATAGGGGTTGTTAGGGTCAATCATAAAAGACTACCTATAAACCCTAACAATGGGCTAATACAAGTTTGAGTGAATTTGAGGAGTCAAAGTGTTTAAATAACCACATGTACATATCATAAAATTTAAAATAAACCTAATGGAGGTGTTCTTAACTAATATCAAGAAACTTTATACCTATTTTTTCTAAATTAACCCTCTCGAGTTCACCAACATGATTATATTACCTAAGAAAGTCACTTTCATCACATGTGAACTTGAACAAGGAGTTTCATGGGTAAAATGGCTATTGTAGATGTTAATAAGGTCCAAATACTTCCATATTATGGAATTATTTGGAATATTAAGGATTTATTCTTTAGGAACACTCATTAACAAGGTTGACACCTCAAAACTTTACTAAAACCTCCAAAAAAGACACATGGAGTAAATTTTTTTTAAATGACTCAAGTAGATTGGAATGGACTTAAAAATACTTAAATTGTCTCTACACATATATTAGTATTTTTATGGAGCAATAAATTTTCATGTGTGAGGTGAAAAGTACATAAAATAGTCTAATAACTAATCTTTTGAGCCCATCTATAGGATTTTTGGTGAGCAAAGCTCTTTTAACCATTCGTGGAAGTTAGTCAAGCCTAGAAAGAGGTATCATGGTCCCTTAAAATCCATTTAATAAGTCTTCATGATGATATCACAGCTTTTAAATCACTAATCAGACCTTAATAAATACTATGATCACTCTTGCATCAAGAGAATGGAGTTGTGGACCTATTTCAAGTCTTCAAAGACCAAAAATCTCTTAGATCATATTGGTGGGAACCTAAAACTATATATGGAAGGTTTGGTAAGTGATAAAACATAGGAAATAATCCCTTATTGGTCCTTAAGGCTACTTGAAGCTCCTATATAATGAAGGTCTCTTGATATCTTCTTTTTAAACAAGTTATGAAGACTCAGATACAAGGTGATCTTCAATGCTTATACAAATATTCCATAAACTATTATAGTAGTTTTTATACCTCTATGTGTACCACATATATCCTTAGTGTTCAAGAACACCTCTCATTTTAGAATTCTAGGAATTCATATCATGAGTAGCAATTTTTGGCAACTTATGTTACCTATGGTGAAATAGTGGCAAAACAATGTTTATTTGTTACACAAAATTTATATTTATTGGTGGTTGGGAGACACCTTGGACCAATTCTTTGCAAATTTTAAGTATCTATATTAATATTAGTGAACTATGATCAAAGTTAAAACTATATATTAATCTAAATGGATATTTATAATGAAGTCTAAACTAAAGTGATCTAGTTTTAAAAAGAAGCAAAAGAAAAGGGTAAGGAAGAAATAAAATAAGTGATTGTTGATCCTTAACTCAAATATCATGACAAAGTTTTAATTATAATTAAAATTGAATTTAACTGATATATGATTCAAAATAGCATAAGTTCAAATCTCACCATACACTAGGCAAATCTCTAAGGACAATATGAAACCATACAAGTAATAATTGGATTCTACTTTAAAGATTTGTTACCAAACTCAAATAGATTTACCACATCTAAATATAGAACAAATGAAATGAATCAAAATTAATATCCTTCAACTAATCTATCATAATCACAAATTAGCAACCCTGTATCACAGATATAAATTCAAAATTCATGAAACCATTCAAATTCAAGATTTAGAACCAACAATTGAGAGAAAGGCACATTAATAATTGACACATCAAATTTGGAAAATCTTCAAATAATTCCTTGATAGTATTAATTACTCAAAGAATGAAAATTTGCTCAAATTTTACCCCATAAACTAGATGGTAGTATTGCCTTTTATAGAAAGACAAGGTAGTATACTAGTCAGTTGTGAGATACAAATGTACAAAAGATAAGGACAATAGTCCTTTTTCAGAAAGTTCTAAAATATACCTGCTTTTCAAAACTAGATTTGACTAGAGGTAAATATGCTAAAAAAATAGCATATGCCTTTACAAAAGAATTTTCTTATTTCAAATATTACAATGTTTTTATAAAAAAGGAACATTAACTAATTGGTGGGCCCATTACCGAAGGGTTTTCTTGTGCCCTTGTAGAATCTCCATATCCCTTTGATGTTGTTCCTTTACAAGTTCTAAATCCATAGTTGGCTTTAAGAGATAGACATCTTCTTGGTTATCTAAGTCCTCAAAATCCCTATCATCCCTTGCCATTATTTCTTTAATAATCCTAACTTCTAAAATCTTTTCTTCAACAGTGAAGATCATGCCCAAAATTCTACTATTGTCACTACCTTATTGGCCCTAGATTTTGCCCTTTACTTCCTACATCACCAAAGTGACTTTATGCTTATATTCTTCATCATCAATAATGCCCAAGGTTGTAGTAATTGCAATATTATCCAACATGGTGCCAAGGAGTTGCTTAATCTTGGCAATCATCTCTTCACATCCCTTAGAAGTCTATCCAAGCCTACTGACCAAGTACTTAAGCTCTAGATATTATCTATCATTATCCCTAATATAGCATTTAGGTGGGCCAAGCTAATGGTTTTGAACTTATGAATTATATTTCTAATCAATATATTGATGAGATATCTTATATTAGCCTCTACATTCTACCATTTTTTTATCAATCCCTTGGTAACCACACTCTGTTGGCTCAATGAATCTTACCTTAGTTTTATTGATTTTAAGAAATCAAACATATAAAAAAAGGATGCTTGAAATATATTTATTATATCCTCATGCATTGATAATATAGCTTGGGTATCTAAGTTCTCCTTTTTATTCTCTAAATTATGAACCCTTTATTTCACTCCCCTAATGTCTACTCTGACTTGGGCTAAGTGAGCCTCTATTGGGCTTTCAATATCCTCTACATGGATGGGTAGTTTACCAAGATACTACCCTCCAACTGGAGTTAATCTAGTAAAATGTTCAACCTTTTAGAATGTGAACTCTTCAATCCCCACCATCACTTTTCTTGTTGTGACCTTCTCTAATCTAGTTGTCTTTGGATTGAAATTCATAATAGTAGATGACTTTGTGTATTTTGGAGGTTCTGGGACTTTTATCCTTATGTTACTTGATGTTCTTAGAGCATCCATTTGTTTGATTTCTTACCTTGAAGTGGTCACTATCCTTATTTATTCTTCCTCCTTTATCAAAGCCTTTATCTAAGGCTTGATGTCATCATGTAAATCAATGTTAATGTTTGGGTCAAGGCCCAAGATTGAGACAAAGTGGGAATCTTTTGTATTTTTTCATTTATAAACCAATCAGGGATGATTGGTCTATTAACAAGGTATTCATCACTGAATAAGTTGATTTCACTTGTTGGATGAGTGAAATTCAACTTTGGCTTCTTTGACCCAATTGGGACCAAGGCTAATTCTATTTTTCTCTTCTATAGGGGAGTTACTAGAACTAAATCCAAAGCAACCTCTTTTCCTTTATCCTTCTTAGCCTCTTCTACCTAGGCTTGTGCCTCTTCAATATGCTTCTCTTCTTCATCAATGCCATATGCCTCAACAAGGACCTTAAGAGCATCTTCCACTATTTCACCAGGTCCGAAGGCAATCATGTCCAAGTATTCCATTGGAGATGTAGGTTTGTCAAGAGGGACTATGGATGATGGGCCCTCACCAGGTCTCTCTTCTAAATTTTATTTACCAGGACCCTATGTTATCTATGTTGGGGGATATGGCACTTATTTTTGATGTTTCTCTTGAGGTGGCCTGGAAGGTCCAAGAAATATATGATATTACATAGGTGTTATTTACCATATGTCACCTAGTGGTTTCTCATCACTAGATAGTCTATGTTCAAGTTTAATGTTATGTCCCTTAATCCTAGCCAATATTTATTTACAAGTGACTACTTTGATATAAATGGTGTTATGGACATTGAGTTGTTGTACATATACTAGTTTGGGTAACTGCCTAGATTTCAAGTGTGTGGAGACTGTGCCTTTTGGGTTCCACATCTTCAGCTCATCAAGTTGAAATCTAAAAGAGTCCGTATGTTTGGCCATAGTACTCATTTGATCCCAATTCTATAGCATAGTTATGCCAATAGTTATAGTAAAGGGATGGAGTTGACCCTTCCTCTTATCTTTCCATACTCTATCCACACTATTAAGAATTTGGTATGTAATCTCTTGCTTTACCAGCTTGATTGGGACATGGACATGCAATCTATAGGGTTGGATCATAATCCCCTTAGTCCTGATCACTGTATAATCTAAATACAACTAGATGTTTCTTATGAGCTCCATAAATTTCTTGGTTAGAGGGATTACCCTAGGCATGGGAATCCATGTAATGGATTATACTAAATTTGGGTAGACACAATCATAAATGAATTGTATGGTATGCATATACTTGAATATGTGTAGCTTTGAATAGTGGCAAGAGTATATAAATTTGCCCTTAGGTCACCAATTTTTTATATAGGGGATCTTGGTGGAGGCTAGTAAGGCATCTAATAGATAGGACATCATGAAAAATTACATGTTGGTCTTTTTCCAAATGTCTATGAATTACCTTTCTAGGTATATGTTGATCATCTCCCCAATTGGAAGAGTGAGCCCTTTTTTCACCATAAAATAAACATAAGACACCCAATTCTTGCTAACAATTGTGGTTGAGGAGGATCCAAAAATTCTATTTAATAGGTTCATAATTTCCCTAATTCCTTCCCTAAATTGGGAAACTGGGATGTTTCCAATAGGGTCCCAGATCACATGGCTCCCTTTGAGCAACCATGGCCTAAAGATGGTGTCAAGACTATTCTTGCTAGTCTATTCTTTAATAGCGGGTAAATCTACTTGGGGATTTAGGAGTTTATAATAATTTTTAAAGGCTAATGGGGAAATGAATGTCACTATTTTAAAGGTCCTTTAATGGATAATCCAACCTTGCTCAATCATATAATCCTAGAAAATGGGAGAAAGGATGTCAATATAGTGGATTACCTCTAGTTTGGCAATTGCATGGTGTAGACTAGCCATCTTGAATACAACTAGGTCATAGTACCTCCTGGTCATAGTAGCAATACTTTGTTCCTTTTTGGTGATAGCCTACATCTCCTCAATGGTCTAGAAGAGATTAGATTAATTCTTATTGCCTATGTTTAATGCAGAAACATCTAGGTCTATATCGTTGAAGACCTTGCCTTCACTATTCATGGACAAATATAAATTTGTATCATCTCTATATTGTTGCTTGTAGGCTACTCTGGCTTATTTATAATTGGAAGTTACTCACAAATGGATTGTAAATGGTCTTTGGGTTATCTCTTTCATGCCTAGAACATAATTGAACTTCTTATAGATTCATTGTAATCAATCTAAGTCCACTTAGGGTATTTTTATGCAAGTTTTAGGGTTTTAAAGCTTTAATGGTGGTAGCTCATTAGGAATTTGGCTCATACATGCTTAATATATGATTTAGACTTTTACCTTTATATGTTTGCATTTTTTAGTACAAAATATATCTTATTTTGTCATTTTATGCTTGTTTGGTGCTTATCTTGCATCTATCTAGAACCTTTCACAACATTTTTCATAAATGCCTTTGAAGCACTAGACATTGGCATTTAAAAAATGTCTTTTATTTCACACCATTGGATCAATATCCTCATATCATCATGGGTCATTGATTGTGATTTTAGCCCTTGCTTGTCATTGGTTCCTTTTAGTCCTGAGCCCTCTGGTTATGCCACTTGGTACCTCCATGGGCTTCTTGAGCTCTAGCTTCTTTATCAGTTACATATACATAAGAGAACTTGGGCTAAATTTTTTAAGGCTAAGTCTATTTTATATTAATAAACATGAATGGCCTTAGGTTAAAGTATTTTATCCTAAGTTTTTGAAGTAAAATGACCCCTTGAATGACATAAAACATGCCCCATTTAGTTTAAGTAAAAGGTTAGATGATCTTAATTTTAATGGCCTCAAAAATGTCAATGACGGCCTCATGGATGTCAAATGATGTTCATGAGGATGTTAATTTTAAGCTCATCAAATTCCTATGTTCTAATATGAGAATGCCATGTGGTGGCTCTATGGGGTTTCTTGGGATCTCAGAGTCAATTCATGTCATTCAATCAGACACCATGATTAAGAAAGAGCCATCTGATCATGATCCAAGAGCTTGTTCATGATTGGTTCCTTCTGACATGTGGTATCTTTTTCTTTTAATCTTAAAATGTGGGAGTACTGCATGGCAACTTTGTGGTCCTCTTAAAGCTTTGACTTTTCAATGATGTCTTCACTTCATTCAATCTTTAGTTTTTGATGAAGCATGAGTAATTTATCATGATGCAGATGCTTAGACATGATTGGTCTAAAGGTCTAAGTGCTCAGTTTGTCAAGATTTTCCTCACTCTATTGGATCAAAAGGTGTGAGGAAGCATGAATCATTAGATCCTGCAAGGTTCACGATAATTAAGTTAGGACCCAGGTTGAAAGAAACTTAGGCCAAGGCATTTAGACTAAGGTCTCATTCATGTTAATAAACATGAATGGTGCCTTAGTATTAAATCTTTAGGCTAATTAGGTAATCAAAGTACCAAGCTAGAAAATAAGAAGGGATACTACTAAGAAATTTAAAAGGGACACTTGGCATAAAATTGAACCATTTTAAAATATAAGAGGATCTTACCAACATAACATGGACCATGTTAGAAATATAGGAAACATAGGGGGGAATAAAAGGGACCAAGGCATAATTTTAGGCCAAGATTTGGTTATGTTGAAAAACACAACCAAGCCTTAATATAAAAATTGGGCTTAAGTCCAAAATAAATTTAAAATGTTCCCACCAATTTGCTCCTACCAAATTCAAATTCAAACTTGAACCAAGCGTTTATGCTAGGGTTTTGGAACATGAATCCAAGAACAAGGATTCCACAAAACCTATAACTAAAAGACATGAAGACCAATTATTAGCAATATTAGGCAAGAAAAACTATAAACTAGTGAACTAACCTTATTAAAGTGGATGATCTTAAAATTCTAAATAATGATCAAAACATGATAAGTTTTTAGGGTTAAGCTTCAAAAAAATTTAAGGGTCCTAATTTTCAAAAATGGGGGTATGTTAACCTCAAAAAATGACAACTTCTAGGAGAAATATAGCAATATGTTAGAACTTAGAGACTCTAGTTTAGACAAACAACTAAGTCATCCACTTTAATTAATCAATATTATTATCTAGATCATTTTATGGTTGAAATAAACCTTCCACTTGTAGAATTGGGATCAAACATTAAGACATATCCATTTTGTGTGTGTGCTTTGATTCCACTTACTGTTTGCCATCAAATTTAGGAGACAACTACCAGATTTCATATCCTTAATCATTAACACTGACTTGGAGCATGTTTATATATTCATTAAGATCCATGTTTCTAGTTTAGGGAAGTCTTTGGCATTTCTCTATTGCTAGCTAGGTGTCCATAGCTCCAACAAAGATGTCTTTGGCTCCACACATGGCCTTGATCAATTACTAGCTAAGTGTCCATAGCCTCAGTGGAGAATACCATAATCACCTATGCTTAAAAGCTTTTGATTTTGCATTGAGTTCTTATTTTTATATTTTTAATATCTTTTATGCTTTTAGTCAAGGTTGGGAACTAAGATAGCCAAGTTTAAGGATTTGGTCAGGTGTTTGATCCTTAGAGAATCACCCATGGGTACAACCATTATCCCAAGTAAGGATGTTTTTTAAGTGCAAGCATGACTGTGATTTAATAGATTAAGCTTTCCTCTTATAAGTTAAAATATTATTACAACCAAACTTAGTTCAAGACAATGTTCAAGTTCTCATGGAATAGATGGTCTCTTCAATTAGTCTTTACCGATTTCTTTAAATAATAACATTAGGCTCACATTTTATAACCATGGTCAGCATATGTATTAGGTTCATACCCATATTCTTAAACTTTAGAATTTCAAGAAAGATAAATAAACTTTGATTCTAGGGTTGTCTAAAAGGACTTATTATAAATAAGGAACAAGGCAACAAAAACAAACACACAACAAAAACAACAAAGAAAGAAACAAAAGGAAACAAATAAATACATACATGCTTATATACAAACAAGGGATAGGAAGGAAATAGATAAAATAAACTAACTAGCCCATCTACACTAAGTCTAACCATCTTACAGCTCACTCCATAAAGACCCTAAGAGGAGCAGAAGAGAAGAGATATAATGCCTAAATTTGTTCACTACTTTAACCAATGCATATGCTTATTTATCAATCAATGAATAGTTCAATTTAGCATTTTTAATGTTAGTACTCATGAAATCCATTGGGTGATCACACCTTTCAACCTTCTGAGTTAAAAATGCAGCCATAGTATGGTTAGATGTAAAATAATAGAGATATAATTCCTTTGAAAAGTCAAAACTTATCAGGACTAGATCTTGGCTAATTGCTTCTTTGATGTCATTGAATGCCTTCCTAGATTCCTAATTCCATGAGACCTTGGCATCCTTCTTTATCATGTCATTTAATGGCTTGGTAATCTTTGCAAATCCAAAAATGAACTTTCTTACAAAGTTTATCTTACCAAAAAATGATTTTAGCTCTTTCCTACTATTTAGAGGTTCTATCCTAGATATATCCTCCACCCTTTTAGGATATATAGAGATACATCTTTAGTTATGACATGACTCAAAAATTTGTCTTTAGTAACACAAAAGATGCTTTTCTTGGGGTTTAAGGAGATTCCATACCTTTTGAATCTCTCAAAGACTTGTTGTAAATGCATAAACTAATCTTCATTATTTTTATAAAAAATGGTTAGATAATCCATATATATAATGATACACTTATCAATCATACCTTGGAAGGCATGGTTCATGGCCCTTTGAAAAGTAGCTTCTATATTGATTAGCTGAAAAGGCATCCTTTTGCAAGCAAAGGTTCCCCATTTTGTTATGAAAGTTGTTTTCATCCTGTCTTACCTATCAACCAACACCTAGTTGTAACCTAAAAATCCATCAAGAAAAGACATCATAGTTGAAATTGAAATAACTTGTATCACTTGGTCAAGAGAAGGAAAGGGATAGTTATCCTTTTCATATGCTTTGTTTATATTTTTGAAGTCAATGCATAGCCTAATCTCACCATTTTTCTTCCTGACTGGCAACAAATTAGCCACCCAGATAGAATGCCTGATGGGAAATATAATTCTAGCATCTAGTAGTCTCTTGAACTATTTAAAGATCATTGGTTCTAGGACAAGGTTCATATGTCTTTGATTTTTTCTGAAGGGCTTACAACTTTATTTAAGGGGTATAGTATGGGTGATGACTCTTAGATCAAAGATATTTAAGTCATCATGATACCGAGATATATCATCTTTATACCTAGTTAATAACTCTTTGGCCTTCTTGTCCTCAATGTTAGTGCAGGTTTTTCCAATATCTACTAGTTGGGGTTGATCTTGGGGTCCAAGCTCAACAACATTGTAGTCTTTTCCACTTACATTAGGAATCTTAGAAACCTTAGCTAGCTTGTCTTGATCAAATATCCTCTCTAAAGCAATCATGACTTTGGGAATTTTATTCTCATTCAACTAAATGACCTTACCATCAAACTTATCCTTTTCAAATGCATTTACATCAGTCTCATCAATGATCTGAGCCTAAAATGATCTAGAATTAGTTATGAAATCTAATATCTATTGATCATCACTAAAGACCTAAAAATGATTCACATTGTTAGGGACTAAAGGACAAGGTATTAGCTCAATGCTAAAGTTAGGGGAATTTTGGTTGGGCATGAAATTGGCTGTAATAGATGCCAACTCATCAATATCTTATTTCTCTTCTCGAGGGATGGAGATAGTTTCAAAAGCATCAAAAGACTCAATTAGATCCCATACCTAGAAATTATACCTCTTAAGGTATGAGAGTTTGCATTGATTTTTTCTTTTCACTTGGTTAACTACTAATTTTGAATCTCCATAGACTAATAGTTATTTGACTTTATTTTTTATAGCAAATTGAAAACCTAGGATAAGGGTCTCATATTTATCAATGTTGTTAGTGCATGGGAATTAGAATCTATATGAAGCATGGTATTCCTTACCAATAGGATTAGTTAGGATAGCACCAACTTTAGATCTAGCCTTACACCTAGCCCCATCAAAATGTAGCTTCCATAGCCTAGGAATAACATGAGTCCTTTTATGATCACATACCTTGGTAGTCTCTAGGGTAAAAAGCCCTAAGTTTGAGTCAATTATGTTTACTATTTTATTGATGTCATTGTACTTAGTGATCATGTGCTTCATCCTTGGCTCTCTCTCAACCTTGATCTAGTTTGGAACTCACTTCCAAGGTAACCATAAATGTGAACAATCTATGGACATGTAGCCATTCAGAGCTTTGGTCCACTAATTGCTTAACAAGATTCTATACACATCAAAAATGTCAACAACTTGGATATCAATAAACTGATGTACTCTAGGCTTAGAGCCAATTTCATATGAACATTTAATAATTACCCAATTACCCTGACTCTAGATTTGTTTAATTAAGTAACAACTCTATCAAACATAATAGGGGTAAATTCAAGTTATTTATAAATACCTATTGGCATGTTATTGGTAGATGCACTAGAATCCAATAAATAATTATGCAAATTCTTACCAAACATCTTGACTATGAATAGGAAAGGATGAGATTATGCATTAACTTTGTGTATAACCATATTATCATTGTTAGCCCTAGGTGGTTTGTTGGATTTATTTGATAATGAATCCAACAAGAGGTCCCTTTGTTTTATAATCTATGTCAATTCATGAAATGTGATGTTAGATTTTATCTTCTTCATGTCCTCAACAATATTATAACCAATTTTATTTGAAGAACTAAGAACATCAACATTATGTTTAGAGGTACTCCCTTTGGGTGGTTCAGGATCATTGCTTGAAGAAGTGTTTGGAAAAGTTCCAAAGTTATTTAAAAGCATTAAGGTAGTCAAGTACCACCTCTAATATTTATTACTCAAAGGTTAAGTCTTCTTTAATCATTTTTATAAGGCTTGGATCTCCTCAAGGACATCATCAGGTTTATAATCCTCTTGGAATGGGAAATCAAAGGTCTCCACCATGAAAGTTTGATTAGTAGGTTGGACCCTAAAGTACCTGCAACACCATCCTTGTTAGGGACCATTTAAAAGGTATCCAAATATTCTTGGAAAACTTCAAAAGCCTTACAAAACTCTATGAAATCAATTTCACTATGATTGGTTGTATAATACACTCTATAGAGTAGGCCATGTTCAAAATGGGCATATGTGGGTTGATATTTGCGACATAGTAGGCCATTTGTCTCTAGGGATGTATTTGATCGTTGATGATCACTACCTTATAATAAGCCATATCTAATTAAATTATAGTAGAATAGACCTTTTTAGGAATATAAAAGTCATGGGATCCACTGCATCCTTGTAAATTTCTAGAGCTAAAACATCATCAAGTTTATGCGGTTCTATGGTCCTGCTATACATTTTTTGGACTACATCATTAAAGGACATTATTGGCTCACTTGCATCCCTCTTGATGGTGGTGAACTAGTGGTATATGACACATGGACTAACAATTTTACAAAATCAGTCTATGAAAACATTAGTAAAGCCATCCCAGCTAGTGATATAATTATCAAGCAAATTGAGAAACCATTCCTAAGTAACATATTTAAATGTAAAGGGGAATAATATTCATGCTATATCTTCATGCACAATATTTATTAGCCTTAAATCAAATTCAAAATATTTAATATGCTCTTCAATAGTTACAATACCAGTTGGACTAAATGTTGGCGAGTATTTTTTAGGGTTACATGGGAGATCATGTACCACACTTGGCACATTGATTGAAGAGTCTCCCAACTAAGCCATACCTAGATGAAGATTGAAGGTAAAGGTACCTTAAAGAGGTAAGGCTGGTAAAGATTTGGAACATCTATGTTTACCTTTATCTGCCCTAGTTTTCCTATGGACTTCAAGCTCAAGAAAAGGTTCCCTTGTCTCTAAATGTGATCTTGTTTGAATCCTTGGCAATTTCAGCTTGAAGATTGAAGATCCTATTTGAAATATGATGTATCAAGTTAATATTTATAAAGAATAAGGATTAAAAATGTACATTAAGCTCATTTTGTAAAGATTATGTAAATAACAGTAAAATACATAAATCTTGGACTAAGCGAGATCGAAGATGTGTCCAATTATGCAAACATTATCTATCTTTATAATTTTAAGATCAAATAAACTCAGATCTATGAAAGATATGCCAACCTTTGATCAAAACAAGCTATCCTAACTCAAATAGTACGGGTCTTCAAACCTTAATCTATATTTACCAAAACCAAGCAACAAACTTTAAAGAAATTTTATCTTTGTCTAAAAGAAGCACAAAGATAGGTCAGAGACCATAAAGATCAATGATATTTACACTTATAAGTAAATAATTACTCAAAATCATAAAGATAGCATCAATCTTATATCAAAACATACTAAGATAAGCAAAGATTCAACCAATTCACAAATAAAGGCCCTCCTTTTAGCACCAATGGGGACTACCTATTGATGCCTCTATGTGTACCATAGATATCCTTAGTGTTCATGAACACTTCTCATTTTAGAATTCTAGGAATTTAGAGCATGAGTATCAAGTTTTGGCAACTTATGTTGCCTGTGGTGAAATAACAATAAAGCAATGTTTGTTTATTCCATAAAATTTATATTGATTGGTGGTTGGGATCCACCTTGGACTAATTCTTTGTAAATTTTAAGTATCTATATTAATAATAGTGAATTCTGATCAAAGCTAAAACTACTGACTAATCTAAATGGATATTTATAATGAAGTCTAAACTAAAGTGATCTAGTTTAAAAAAAGAATCAAAAGAGAAGGGTAAAGTAGAAAGAAAATAAGTGGTTGTTGATCCTTAACTCAAATATCATGACAAATTTTTAATTATAACTGAACCTACATTTAACCAGTATATGATGCAAAATAGTGTAACCTCATATCTCACCATACACCATGCAAATCTCTAAGGATAATATGAAATCAAACAAGTACGAACTATATTCTATTTTAAATTTTTTTTTACCAAACTCAAATAACATTTACACATCTGAATATAGAACAAATGAAGTGAATCAAAATCAAGATCCTTCAATTAATATAGGATAAGCACAAATTAGTAACCTTGTATCATAGATATAAATTTAGAATTCGTGAAACCATTCAAATTGAAGCCTTAAAACTAAAAATTGAGAGAAAGCCACATTAACAATTGAAACATCAAATTTGGACAATCTTCATAGAATTCATTATAGTATTAATTTCTCAAAGTATACAAATTTGCTCAAAATTATCCCCCATAAACAAGATGGTAGTACAACCTTTTATATAAAGACAAGGTAGTATACTGGTTAATTATGAGATACAAAAGTACAAAATATAAGGATAGTTATCCTTTTTTAGAAAGTTATATAATATAGTTTCTTTTCAAAACTAGACTGGCCTAGAGCAAGACTAGCATTTGCGTTTACAAAAGAATATTCTTATTTCAAATATTATAATGTTTTTACAAAAAGGAATATTAACTAATTGGTGGGCCCATTATTAAAGGGTTCACCTATTGCTCTTGTAGAAGCTCCATATCCCTTTGATGTTATTCCTTGACAAGTGCTAATTCCATAGTTGGCTTCAGGAGACAAACATCTTCTTGGTTAGCTAAGTCCTTAAAATCCCTAGCATCCCTTGCCATTGCTTCTTTAATACTCCTAGCTTTTACAATATTTTCTTCAAAAGTGAAGATCATGCACAAAATTCTATTGTTGTCACTACCTAATTGGCCCTATATTTTGCCCATTACTTTCTAAATCACCAAAGTGACTCTATGTTTATATTCTTCATCATCAATAATGCCTAGGGATATAGTCTTTACAATATTAGTGAACATGGTGCCAAGGAGTTTCTCTAGATCTTATCTATCATTATCCCTAATATATCATTTAGGTGGGCTAGGCTAATGGTTTTAAACTTAAGAATTTTAATCCTAATCAATATATTGATGAGATCTCATATCTTAGCCTCTGCATCCTACCACTCTATTATCAATCCCTTGGACACCTCACTATATTAGCTCAATGCATCTTGCCTTAGCTTCATTGATTTTAAGGAATCAAACATATCAAATACGGATGCTTTAAACATATTTATTATAGCTTCAAGCACTGATAATATAGCCTAGGTTTCTAAGTTCTCCTTTTCCTTCTCTAACTTATGAATCTTTTGTTTCATTCCCCTGATGCTTGCTCTAACTTGGGTTGAGTGAGCCTCTGTTAGGATTTCAATATCCTCTTCATGGATGAGTAGTTCACTAGGATGTTGCCCTCCAACTAGAGTTAAGCTAGTAAAAGGTTCATCAAAGCCTTTATCCAAGCCTTTTAATATCCTTCTTTCTTCTTCCTCCATGAAATCATTTATCCAAGGCTTGATGTCATCATGTACATTAATGTTAATAGTTTGGGTCAAGGCCCAAGAGTGAGACAAAGTGGGAATCTTCTGCATTTTTCCATATATGAATTAATCAGGGATGATTGGTCCATGAATAGGGTATTCCTCACTAAATAAGTTTATTTCACTTGTGGGATGAGTGAAAGTCAATGTTGGCCTCTTTGACCCAACTCAGACCAAGGCTAATTATGCTTTTCTCTTTTGTGTAGGATCTACTAGAACTAAATCCAAAGCAACCCCTTTTCCTTTATCCTTCTCAACCTCCTCTACCTAGGATTATTCCTCCTCAACATGATCATTTTCTTCATCAGTGCCATATGCCTCATCAAGGACCTTGAGAAGGTCCTTCTTTGTTTCACTAGGTCCCAAGGCAATCATGTCCAAGTATTCCACTAGAGATGCAAGTCTATCAAGAGGGACTGAGGATGATGGGTACTCACTAGGTCTCTCTTCCAAAGTTTATTTACTAGGACCCTATGTTATATGTGATGAGGTCTATGGTACTTCTAGCTGATGTTGTTCCTAAGGTGGCCTAGAAGGTCTAGGAAATAGATTATATTACACAGGTGCCATTTACTGTATGTCACTTGGTGGTTTCTCATCACTAGACAATCTATGCTCAAGTTTAATGTTATGTCCCTTGAGCCTAGCCAATGTTTCTTCAAATGTATTTTCTCTGATATAAATGATGTCATGGACACCAAGTTTGTACACATACACTAGTTTGGGAAATTACTTAGATTTTAAGTGTGTGGAGATTGTGCTTTTTGGGTCCCACATATTTAGCTTATCAAGCTACAATCTAAAAGATTCCCTATGCATTTCCATAGTACTCACTTGATCCCAATTCTATAGCATAGTTCTACCAATGGTTATAGGAAAGGGATGGAGTAGACCCTTCCTCTTACTTTTGCATACTCTATCCACACCATTAAGAATTTGGTATGCAATCTCCTACTCTACCAGCTTGATTGGGACATGGACATGAAATTTTAGGTTTGGATTATAATCCCCTCAATCTTGATGACTATACAATCTGGATAAAACTAGATGTCTCCCATGAGTTCCACATATTTATAGGTTAGAGGGCTTACCTGGGCATGGGAATCCCTGTAATGGATTCTTATAAATCTAAGTAGACATAATCACAAATTAATTACATGTTATGCCTATACTTGAATATGTGTATCTTTGAATAGTGATGAGAGACTATAAACCTACCCTCAGGTAACCAATTTTTGATATAAGGGATCTGGGTGGAGCCTAGTAATGCATCTAATAGATAAAACATCATCAAAAATTAGGTTATGGTCTTCTTCCTAATGGTTGTGAATTGACTTTCTAGGTATATGTTGATTGTCTCCCTAATTAGAGGAGTGAGCCCTTTTTCTACCATAAAGTAGACATAAGACACCCAACTCTTGCTAACAAATGTGGTTGAGGGGGCTTCAGAGATTCTATTTAATAGGTTCATAATTACCCTAATTCCTTCCCTAAATTGGGTAACTAGGATCTTTTTAGTAGGGTCCCATATCACATGACTCCCTTTGAGCAACCATGGCCTAAGGATGGTGTCAAGATCATTCTTGCTAGTCCATTCTTTAATAGTGGGCAACTCCACTTAGGGATTTGGGAGTTTATAATAATTTTCAAAGGCCAATAGTGAAATGAATGCTACTCTTTTAAAGTCATTTTCATGCATAATCCAACCCTGCTCAATCCTACAATCCTTGAAAATGGGTTCAAGGATGTCGATATAGTGGATCAACTCTAGTTTGGTGGTTGTATGGTGTAGATTGGCTATCTAAACTACAACTATGTCATAGTACCTCCTAGTCATAGTAGTAATCTTATATTACTCTATGGTGATAGCCTACATCTCCTCAATGGTCCAAAAGAGCTTAGACCAAATCTTATTGCATGTGTTCAATACAATAACATCTAGGTTTGTATCCTTGAATAATCTGCCTTCATTGTCTAAAAACAAATACAACTCTATCTCATCTTTGTATTATTGCCTGTAAGCTATAATGGTTTATTTATACCTATAAGTTTCTCACAATTGGATTTTAAATGGTCTTTAGGTTAGCTCTTTCATGCTCAAAACATAATTAAACTTCTTTTGGATTCACTGTAATCAATTCGAGTCCACTTAGGGTCTTTTTATTCAAGTTTTAGGGTTTTAAAGCTTTAATGGGGGTAGCTCATTTGGATTTTGGCTCATGTGTGCTTCAAATATGATTTAGACTTTTGCCTTTATACATTTTAATTTTCAAGCACACAAATTATCCTATTGTGTCATTTTATTCTTGTTTGGTGTTTTTTTGGCATCTATATGGAACCTTTCATGACATTTTTCATAAGTGCCTTTGAAGCACTATCTATTAGCATTTAAAAAATGCCTTTTATTTTGTACCATTGAATCAATATCCTCAAATAAGTGTAAGCTATTGATTGTGATCTAGGCCCTTTCTTGTCATTGGTTCCTTCTGGTCTTGAGCCCTGTGATTATTCCACTTAGAACCTCCATGACCTTTCTGAGCTCTGGCATCTTTATCAATTGTATAGACATAAGAGAACATAGGCTAAAATGTTTAAGGCTACATCTATTTTATATTAATAAACATGAATGGACTTAGGTTAATGCATTTTATGCTAAGTTTTTAAAGAAAAATGACCCCTTGAATGACATAAAACATTCCCCTTTTGGTCTAAGTAAAAGGTTAGATGATCTTAATTTTGACATCCTCATGGACATCAATGACAGCCTCACATATGTCAAATGATGTTAGCAAGGATGTCAATTTTAAGCTCATCAAATTCCTATGTTCTAATATGAGAATGCCATATGGTGACTTCGTAGGGTTTATTGGGATCTTAGAGTTAATTCATTTCATTCAATCAAATATCATGATGAAGCAAGAGTCATCCACTCATGATCTCAAATCTTGCTCGTGATTGGTTCCTTCTGACATACAAGACCCTTTTCTTTTAATCTTTGAATGTGGGAGTGTTATGTGGTAACTCTATGGGCCTCTTGAGGTTTTGAATTTTCAATGATGTCTTCACTTCATTTGATCTTTTGAGCCATTGATCATGATCTAGATGCTTGGACATGATTGGTCCAAAGGTCTAAGTGCTTAGTTTGTTAGGATTTTCCTCATTTTGTTAGATCAAAAGGTATAAAGAAGTGTGAATCGTTAGATCTTACAAGATGTATGATAATTAAGTTAGGACCTGGCATGAAAGAAACTTAGGCTAAGGAATTTATAGTAAGGTCTCATTCATGTTAATAAACACAAATGTAGCATTAAAATTAAAGCTTTAGGTAAAGTAGGTAATAAAGGTACTAAGCTAGATAATACAAAGGGACCCTACTAGGAAATTTAAAAGGGACCCTTGGCATAAAATTAGACCATGTTAGAAAATAAAGAGGACCCTACCAACATAACATTAGACCATGTTAGAGATATAGGAAATATATGGGGAAAATAAAAGGGACCAAGGCATAATTTTAGGCTAAGGTTTGGTTGTGTTGAAAAACATGACCCAGCCTTAACATAAAAATTGGGCTTGAGTCCAAAATAAATTTATAATGTTCCCACTAATTTGCTTCTGCCAAATTCAAAATCAAACTTGAACCAAGGAATTATGCTAGGGTTTAGAACATGAATCCACCAATAAGGGTTCCATGAAACTTGTAACTAAAACACATGAAGACCAATTATTAGCAATATTAGGCAAGTAAAACCATAAACTAGTGAACCAACCTTATTAAAGTGGATGATCTTCAAATTCTAAATAATGATAAAAAATGCCAAGTTTTCAAGGTTAAGCTTCAAAATATCTCAAGGGTCCTAATTTTAAAAAATCAGAGTATGTTGACCTCAACAAGTACTTCCATGAATTAATATGCTATGGTGGAAATATTCAAATCATAAGACTAGACCAGGCTTGAAAGATCAGACCCTGATAACAAAGAGTGTAGTATGAGAAGAGGTCTAAAGCTCAAGTTTAACTCTCACATGGTAGAGAAGCATTACAAGAAGCAAGGTTGATTTAGAATGTTCCCAAGTAGGCCAGGTGTCAATGAAACGGATTGCAACTACCCTTCAAAGAAGTTGTTGTGTAACTCCATCAAGAATGGGTTAGCTTAAAGAAGCATTAAACTCTCCAAGATGATCTTCCTCACCTCCATGTTTTTTCCTAGTTTTTAGTCCCCTTTTTTCCCTTTTCCTTGAAATATAAGTAAGTTTAGTAGTAGTTTGGGTGAAGTATCAAGGGAGATATCCCAAATTATAGATTCACTTCACCAATTAGGCCACCCATAACCTAGACATTATTCCATGCTATCATCTAAGTAAGAAGGCTTGAACAACCTTATTAAGGTTGAAATTTTAGAATGATAATAGTGTGATTGATTATGGTGCACATAGCTTAGTTATTCTTAAAAATGTTTCTAAAATAATAGGTTTAGATTAGATTCCAGCCATAAGAGTAGTTATCCAATTAGATGCTATAGCTACCAAAACCTTTGGCATCATTAATAACTTGAACCTTACCTTACATCATTTCCCAAGCCTCTCCATATCCTAATATTTTTCAATCATATACCTCCATCTCTATTTTTCTATATGTCTTTCCAAGGATTTCACTATAAATATGGGTGGGTATTTATCCTCCAATTGGTCACACAAATTACATAGGACCAGGTTTGGAACCAAAGTGATTATCAAAGTTTAGTCCATTTTTAAAGACCACATTAAACCATATTCTCTTATTCCAATCCCTATAAATTGCACAATGTATTATCTAGAGTAATGTTATGTCCTTCATGAAACTATAACCCATTTGGAGGAGGTTACAGATATCTTACTTGATGAATGGGTAAATAAGCACTATGGTTTTGATCCATTTGATCATGTGGACTATATAGGATTGGGTACCTATTACATCATTGAGGAAGACTCAATTTTACCAAATAATGTGAGGTTACAAGAGGAACTTGGATGCATGTGGTAGATATTTTGTTATGGTTTAAGGAGCATAAATGGTGCCAATATAGGTATTGTGTTTATCTCCCCTCAAAAGGAGAATTATTTTTTTCATATAGGCTATAGTTCAGCTATACTAATAATGTATCCAAATATGAGGCATTGATCCAAGGCCTCTAGTTGTTACATAAAAGAGGAATAAAGGTGATTCAAGTGTTTGGTGATAGTGAGTTGGTTATATATTATGTTAGAGGATAAAATGTAGTTAATAATAGCTTTTTGAAGGCCTATAAACATAGAGTGTGGGATATAATTAAAGGTTTTGATGCCTTCAACATTCAATTTGTACCTAGAACATAAAATGTTGATAGTGATAGGCTTGATACTATGGGATCTCAGTATAGCCTTCCCCATGATGTTATGAAGGATTTAAAATAATTTTTCAAGCTGGTGGTTAGGCCTTTAGTTCTTGATAACAATGTTAATTAGCAAGCATTTGAGAATGATGAGTAATCATCAATTTTCTACAAGAGTGGGTAGAATTCTCAGCCAAAAACTAGCATAGGCTTCAAGATCAATTTGAGGATTAGATTATTAAATTGAAATGTAACATGTTTCCTAAGGGTTTGTTCACTATATAAATCATGTTTAACTCAGATGATTAACTCAAAGGTGAGAAAAAGAATATGATGATCAAGGATGAGATTTATGAAACTAATTTTTATCTCCAATGGTAAGCTTTTGAAGGCTGGTAAGGTATGCACTCAATCTAAAAAAGAGGATTTTATTGGTATTTTTAGGATATATGATTAAATATTTTCTTGGATTTACCAAGACATTAGAGGTTTTGATCCAAACTTGGCCCAACACACCATTGAGCTTAACCCCAATGCAAAACTAGTCAGGCAAAAGTAAATACCAATAAACCCCAAGCTTGAACTTGTGATGTGAAAAGAGATAAATAAACTCATATAAGCTAATAAAATATTCCCCATTAATTATACCTCATGGATGGCCAAAATATTCCTATTCAAAAATAAAAATGGGGAGATTAGGCTATGTGCACTTTAGGGACTTAAATATAACATCCCTAAGGATCATTATCCCCTTCCACCTATGGAGTAGATCCTTTAAACTGTAGCAGGGCATGAAAGTTCTTCACTCATAGATGGATATTCAAGGTATAACCAAATACTTATGAAATAATGTGATCAATTCAAGATAACGTTTATCGCTAAATGAAGTACCTTTGCTTATAATAAGATGCCTTTTGAGTTGACTAATGCTAGTGAAACCTTCCAAAGGTCCATGCATATGGAGTTTAATGGCCTCATAAATGATATGATCTTGGTATATTTATATGATATAAGTATTTTCTCCAAGCATTTAGTTGATCACTTGAGGTTAGTATTTGATAGGTGTAGAGAGTTTGGGGTATCCTTGAACCCAAACAAATGTTTGTTTGTTGTCTATGAAGGCAATTTACTGGGGCATGTTGTTTCCAAATAATGCCTTGAAATTTATATATAAAGTGTGGAGGCAATCTTGGATCTTTCACTACCAAGCCAAAATAAGGGTCTTCAAATCTTCTTGGGTAAAATCAAATTTGTAATAAGATTCATCCCCAACTTTGCTATTTTAGTCAAACCTCTCACTAGTATGCTCAAGAAAAATGTTATATTCAACTAGTCAAGAGAATTTAAAGACAAATTTGAGTCAATTAAAACATTAATTTATCAATCCCCTACACTCATGAACCCATGTTATGATAAGTGTTTTATTCTTTATGATTCTAGGGCGAATGAGAGTATATCAGTTATACTAGTGTAGGAAAATAGTGACTAATGGAGCAGCCTATTGTATTTTCAATCAATCACTTAAATATTATGAGTGGAGATATGGTTTTGTGGAAAAACAAGTCCTTTTTTTCATAAGATTCCTTAAAAAATTTAGGCACATGCTCTGTAATAACAAAATATAGATGATGGTTTTACACACAAGCATGAAAGATTTCTTGTTGAACAAGGATATAGGTGAAAAGAGAGTTGGTTAGATATCTAAAGTCATGGAGTATGACATGTTGGATATCTAAAGTCATGGAGTATGATATTAACATCAAGGTTACCAAGATTGTGAGAGGAAATGAGCTATGTGAGTATCTAAAAATAGACCTAGAAGCTAATAATAAGGTACTTCTTATGCTAAAATAAGGATAAAATTATGATCATGAGGTTCCCAATAGCTAGACTAGAGACATGGTTACCTTCTTGAAAACTAATGGCTATCCATATGGCCTCAACAAATCACAAAGAAGGTATTTTAGAATTCAATCAGTTGTATATGTCATTATTGATGGTAAATTATTTTGAAAGGATATCAATGGAGTAATTTTGAGATTCATAGAGTCTACCTAAGTAGCTAAGGTGCTAGAAGAGTTTCATGATGGCCCATCAAGAAGCCATTTCTCTCTCAAGACCATTCTATTAAAATCATTAGGGCTAGTTACTATTATCCAAATATATTTAGATATGAACATGTATGGGCTATAAAATTAAAGAAGTGTGCCTTCTTCATAGGTAAGTAAAAGCTATTATTCCTCCCTCTTCATCCCATCCAGGTAGAGTAGTGTTTCATGCAATGGGGTTTGGACTTCATTGGGATGATTAACCCACCTTCAAGTGCTGGTCATAAGTGGGTCTTAACTTCCACATATTTCATAAGGTGGATATAAGTAATAGAATGTAGATATGAAAAAGAGACCTCTATGTTAGACTTCTATGAAGGTATTGTTACTATATTTGGTGTTCTAGATACTATTATATTTGATAATGTTATGGCTTTCATTGGAACTAAAATAAATGAATGGGTAGTCAAGTATGGTATCTATTTAGGTACTTATTCCAACTATTACCCCCAAGTAAATGGGTTATCATAATCTAAAAACAATAATCTAATAAAGATTATCAAGAGGACCATGGAGGAAAACTAAATAACTTGGCACACCAAGTTAAAAATAGCATTATAGGCTGATAAAATAACACCTAAAAGGATTTTTGGTAACTCCCCTTTCATGTTAGTCTATGGGAGAGAAATAAGATTTCCTTTGTCACTTGAATTACTAGATTTCAAGCTCACTCAATAGCTATAATTGATGGAAAATGATGCCATGAAGGCAAGACTAGTAAAGTTGATAGATTTGGAAGATACTAAGAACCATGTAATGCATAGCATGGAGTTTCATCAAGACCAAATAAAGAAGACATTTTATAAGAAATCTACTAATAGATGTTTCAAATAAGGAGATCTAGTGTTGAAATGGGATAAGGATAGAGTAAAAGATGGGAAACACATAAATTTTGATACCATATTGAGTGTCCCCTACATCATAACCAATTTTAAACAAGCCAGTGCTTTCCATATCTCAAATCTAAATGGATAAGATCTACCTATCCAAGATCCATCTCAATCATGGTTATTAAGGTTATTTTAGGTCTTGTACATAAGTAGGTTAGCTAATTTTATCCCTCCAAGTGTTGTTTATATAGTTTTTCTGAGTAGTGTAGTGGTTTTCTCATTCTTCCAAGTGATATTGTATGGTTTATTTTGCTCTTTACTTATTTGTTATGTATTTTTGAGGCATTTTTTTAGTTCATGGAAATGGTGAAAAGCAATTTTATACCAAAATAAGCCGAGTATAGTCTTTGAAACACTTGAATTATGACTATGTCAGATTAAGAATAATTATGTTGAAGTCATTAAAGTTTGTTGAACATTTGCTCCATTATGGGAGATCTAACAATCATTTGTTGAGGTCATGGGTTGGTATTAGTCCTATAAGAGGCTTATTTGGAGTAGTTTTCAATGTAGAAATGTGTGTCAAAAGTCTTATATGAGGTCTTTAACCTTAAAAAGTCTTATTTCATGATTAAAGGCATTCAAACTATCCCTCAATGCAAAATCTTATTATAATGACTAAAAGGTCAATCATTAAGGTGGTTTTATCCTTTTAAAGGCCTATTTAATTTATTTCCCATAAGAAATAGAATAAAAGGTATTAAAAAGTACTTATGAGTTCATAATAAGGTCAAAAGGTCTTAAGTCACTCATTAGAGTCATTTAAGAAGGGTGAACCATTATATAAGGTCTCATAAAATCAATTTAATATTTGAAGACTCCTCATAAGCTCTATAATCCATACACATTGACTAAGATTGCATTTGACTTAGTTATTTCCCTCCACTTATGTTTCATGGTGGATGTTGTTATAGCCAACACACCCCCTTTTTTTCTAAAAAATGGGGTACCCTTCTTTAAATTGATAACTCATATTTCTCAGGCCTTCTATCTCATTATGACCAAATATGTTAGGAGAGAATCTTCAAATCCCCATTCCATTCTAGTCTCCTGAGTGTGTGGCTTATTTATAATGGTTGATTGATCCATGTTGGAAGCCCTCATAACCTATGAAAATTTAACGTAGTTGAGTCTTAGTAGTATCCCAAAATAAACTAGGTGCTCTCTTAGAATATTTAATGCACTAATTTTTTTGTAGGTATGTTTTCATTATAAGGTTACCAGAGTTGCAGTCTTCTAGAGTCCTATGTGGCACCTTGTGAATCTCATCAAGTTACCAAGGGAGAATTTAATTCATCACATTTCTTTCCTTTTTACTTAGTCTCTTTTCATGGATTTCTATAGAAGGAACTATCAAATGAAGGTATTCCATGTGGTCTGGAATTTAGAGTTGTTAGGGTCCAAGTAATGAGCTTGCCCTATTGTCAAATTAGTTAGTCTCACAAATTTTATAGAAATGTCAGATCCTGCGCTCGAGCAAGTTAAAATAAAATAACACCAAATGCCTTGTGGATAAACTTGTTAGTCTCTTATACCTAAAAGATATGTCATCTAAGAGATCCCAACTTATCATATTATGAAACATGGAATTTAAATACAAGACTAGCAGGGAAAGCCCAATGGACTTTGGGATGGTCAGAATGAGGTAAATTTAGACTCAGGGGGGGATGTTGGGGGTTGGGGGGATAATAAAAATATGCCATGTATCTTCTAGTTGGCATTCTCTTTATCCTAGTAATATAAAGACAAGGAAATGGGCCATGCCTAAGTGTTGACTATTATAGCATAAACAAATGAATGGAAGACAAAAGCAAAAATTGATTGGGAAACTTTAGAAATGATATGGCCATGTGCCTACCATAATATAGACATTAATAAAATGGAATTATAAGCCCTGATTAAATAATTGAAAATGTCATGTTGCAACCATCAAATGTAGCAAGTGACACATAATTAAGATCTTTGAGTTTAATTATTGATTAGGGAATAACTGTGAGGATTGAGCCACCAACACGAATTTGAATTCACACTAAGTAACCCACAAAACACCATCAATGTAAGAGATGAATGCATATCCCTATAAGTGCCTTGATATAAAATCATTGATTGTTATTACTCCCAATTTCTCAAAATCCACTCTTTAATTTCTACTCTAACTAGTTCTTTCTATGTTTTCCCCCTTTGCTCAGTTTTATTTATAATCAAAATCCATCCCAGTTATAATGGTTGCCTCATCCTCAAACCCTAAAGTTGAGTTGGAGTATCTATACACTACATTTGTAGATGGCTTGATGCATTTCAACTATTACAATGAAATATTCATGGCCATTGATATAGTACCCAAGTCTTCTGATAGTGCCAATGAGGACAAGGCCAAATTTGAATATTCCCTTTAAGCCTATGATAAATTTAGACTACATAGAGCCATGGCTAAACCTAGGGTCTTTCCCTATGTCAACTTGTTTGGCAATTTGTTGTTTACACGAGTAGGCATAATATGGGATCCACAACATGGTGTGATCTATGAATAATTGGAGTTGGATCACTAACATCTTGGGAGATGAATTTAAGGATTACTATAGCCTCCATAAGTACACCTTGTCTTATAATTCAACCATCATAACCATTTGGACTATCACACACTAGATTCATGATGTCTTAAAGGACTGGGCTAAAAATTTTGATGCAAGATGAGTTAACAATATGGACATGAATGCGTATACCATATGCACTTTTAAGAGGGAATCCATGTTGAAATGATCTTATTTGATTGACTATTTAGGGAGAGTGAATGTCTACACATAAACCTCTTATGGATTCCCTTGCTCCACATAATCATTTAAGGTGAATAAGGCCCTAACCTAGGATGGATAATCAATTTAAACATTATGAAGGTGGTGGGTAATACCTGAGGAGGTGGTGATTTATATATGGAGAAATACCTAGTGGATGTAGTCTATGAAACACTCACCTTCAAGCCATTTACCTTTCCTGCATGGGTTACCAAAGGCTCAGTTGTCAATGTAGTCTTATATAATCTATATGGCAACCATTGTCAGAATAATATCAAGGAAATTTATGAATCATTCTACCTAGTGGTTTATAATACCACTAACAAATCACTCATACCTTAGATTTCAATACCACTAACAAGTCATTCATACCTTATATTTCAAATTAAATCCAGGAGTCCCTCACCTCCATTGGTGATAACTAGTACTGTCAAGAGGATACCATCATTCAGTTGGCAGACATTCTTAAATATCCCTTCTACTTATCCTACCAAGTCTTGAACCACCTCATAGAGAAATAAATTGTGTATCAATTAATGGAAGGCATCTTTGGGCATTGCATCAATCTTTAATATAATTCTCGCCTACCCATACCTATCACTATCATGCACCATGTGTATAGGGCCTTCCTTTATTTACAAAAAATGGAAACTAGGATGAATTCTTTGGCCCTAGTAAGAGCTAAGTGTTAGGATTGGGACCCACACAACATCATCAAGGCCCACTTAGAGAAGTACTCATCCTATCTCAAACTTAAATATGATCACTAACCTAAGGATGATGACAAGCTCTACTTGAATCCAGCTAATGATCAAGAGGTGATTTCTTAGATTATATACCGTAAGAATAAGAAAGTGAATAAGGTTCATCTCAAGTCATTCATTGCCTTCTTTATGATGACTTAACATATAGAAGATGTTAAGGTGAATCCCCCTATATTTATAGAAGGATTATATAAGTAATAATGGTATCTTATACTCATAAATCTCCTCTTAAAATTTGACCCTCAACTCCACCACCTCCTACAGTTCAAGTAGATCCAGCCCAAAAAGTTCAAACCTATGTAGCCTGACCCTAAGTGGCTCAAGTTCAAGTAACTCAACCTCAATCTGCATAAGACCTAAGGTTTGATATTAGTATTAACCCAAAGACTAGTCCATAATGAGACCAATAGCCATCACTAAAACAAATCCCTTCCCCCACTCCCTCTTATTACCAATAACCTATCATGGAACTACCTAGTTTCCCAATTCTCCTATCATCTACTCAGGTGATGACTCCCCTATTCCCAAGTTTTCCCCCTCCATAAATCACCCAAGTGCCTCTAGCCTTAACCATTAATAGTGTCCTTACATCCTCTTTCCCTTTAGTATCATCCATTCCACAACCTATGTCCTCCTTATTGTCCTTATTGGTCATTCTATAGATCCAAGTACCCATGGTTACCCTACCTCTAGCTAATGAAAATTCATCTCCCATAATAAGTGTACTTATATGCATAACTCAAACAACCTGGGTCAGTCTAGTGACACCCTATGTGGTTCATAAGTTTCCTTAATCAACCCCCATGGCTTCTGCTACCTATGCTTCCTCAAATTTAGTAGTTAAAGATAACCCAAGAAAGAGGCTAAGAAAGAAGAAAAAGGTAGTGCATCCTCAACCTTCCATTCATGTACTAATTAGTCTCACTCAACCTAATCCATAGGTTCCCATTGATCCTCATGCACCACCTCTAGTGGCTCCCTACATTGTTTAGTGTCCTCGCTTTTCCCTCATCCTAGGTACCTAGGGATTCAAATTTAACTATTGAATCTACTTCTTTATTGTAAATGCCCCTCTCTTTGGAGTCATATCCCCATACATGAACCTAACTCAGAGTCAATGGTAGGCACATATATTTCCTTCGGCCTCCCCATTTGTATTGTTTCCCTATACCCTTATGCCTCCTCCTCCTCCCCTACTTTCTTAATTTATCCATTCCACTTCCTCCATGCCCCCTCCACCTCATCTTTCACCTATCATCACTATATTTGTCACCCACCAACACCTCCTGCCACACTTGGAATGGCTATGGTGTTGTAGGCACATGAGATTATAATGCAAGGTGACCCTGATGTGTATTGGGACTTTGATTACACCATGGGGAATATATGGAAGATCCTCACTCAAAAATTCATGTAGGAGGGGAACCTTATGGTCTGGTAGAATCAACATGATCTTTTCTCCCTAACTAAGGTGAGGAATTCCATGGGAGAGGAAAAGGTGGTTAAAGACCCAATCTCAGCCCTCTGAGACACATATAAACTATTAGAAGACATGTAGGAGAAGGTCAAAACCCTATAAGTGTAATTTAAAATCTCATTCTATGTGGGGCTTAATTAGACAAGCCAAAGATGCCCTCTTGTAAATTTTCTCAATACTAGGAAGAGTGGAGGAAACCCTAGCAAGTAGTAGTGTACATATTCAGAGGACCTAGGCTTATTTGGAAAGGATTGATATAGTAGAGATCAAATGTAGAAAGCTAGTAGTTATAGTGAACAAGGGAATGCTCCCAAATCTAAAGTTTATTCCCACTTTAGACCTAATATTATATCAAATATATGCCTAGAGCATGAGAGATACAATTGAGGAATGGTTAGGCCTAGGATATACTATGGTGAATACCCTAGAAGAAGTCAATAAGAAGATATTGGCCTATTTTAAGGAATTTAATATCTTAATGTTATTCCACTCAGATAGAACTCTACTGGACATGGGTGAATTTAGAGTACACCTAGGTGACTTTGACTATGTTATGTAGAATAAGGTGGATAAAATAAATAAGGTTGGAGCCTAGGACGTGATTGAACGCTTGACCCAATCCAATGTGATCATTATCCAAGAGTCAGATGTCAAAGTGGATATGGATGCCCCACTACAATTTTATCAAAGGTTATATTTTGATAACCACCAATGAATTTGTGCAAACTAGATTGGAAGTTTGACTTAGTGGCAACTGCGCTAGCCTCCAAGGGAGCAAAGTCTAGGAAATATGGAGGTAGTTCATCTATAACTCCTCCATGTATCAGTTAGGTGGGCCCTAGGGATATTTTGAAGGGATTCAAGGGTATTTTATTCTTTTATTAAAATTTATATAGTTGTAACAACCTAAAGTGGCCATCATGGCTTAGGATGGGAATCTTGTGATACTAGGAGGCAACCATCCTCATCTATATATGTATAACTATATTTTATTTTGAAGGCCAACAATTTTTAGTCCCAAAACACTTTCAAAATTAATTCAAGATTTCACCTACTTCTTCCATCACCCTTTTGGATTGTGAGTGTCTACCATGATTGATACTTTTGTAAATGAATTCATTTTAATGAATGCAACCTTTCACTTTCTACAAATTCATGGTTTATTTATCAAAAGCTATCAATCATTTCCAATTCTTGAATGAATGTTAATGCTAAGAGAATTAAACTAATGATTGGTTAGTTATTGACTATAGTGGTTATAATGTGCTTTATTATTCTAACCCATTTATGAACCCTTTTCATTTCCCTTTTAATATTCATAATTTATGTGTAAATCTACAAGTTATCTTTGAAAAGTACATGTGTTATTTACTATGGGTTTTTTATTTTTGGCATTTGGTGAGGGGTTTATAAGTTAATAATGTTTTCATGTTTCCTTAGACCTTTCCCATTGTGTAATACTAAGTCAGAACCTTTGATGAAGCTTGACACATAGCGATATAACTATGATAGGGCCATTCACTTGTCTTTTTAAGTATTAAAACCTTCTAAGCCTGGAAACACTCTTTCCTTCCCTACTTTACTCTCTTTTTTATATTTATTTAGAAACTCAAGCATTCTCCCCTACTTTAAAAATCTATGAAAAGTGTGCCAAAAAACTAGTAACAAATAAAATCTCTCTCATCTAGCAACTCACCCAAGGTGCAATTGCACATATATTGAATCCCTAGTAGTATTAATCATAGATCTTTAAGTAATAAAGGTTAACCTGATTAGTCCTTGGATTTAACCAACATAAATCCTAAAATTAATTATGGGATATTTTATATCATGTATTTTCCCCCACTTTCCTCTTCAAAAATCTCAATCCCATGAGTGACTTCAGATGCATAAAGGGTATTGGGTGTGACAATAGCCAGTGCTAGAAAGAAGGCCTATTTTTCATACCTATTTGATAGTCTATTTGGTCTATGATTGTTATTATTGCTAATGGTAATGTTTTAACTTTTGCTTGTCTATGAAACACCATCAATCCTACTTCACCTATCACTAAAGCTAGGTCTTATCGTGGTAGATTAATTATCTCACTATATCATTTTCATACGAGGCCCAAATTTGGTAGACTTATACCAAGACCTGTAATTATTCCCACTAGATCATCTTATTAGTTTCCCCCAAATAGACCAACATAATGGCTCTCCCCATAGCTTGGTTAGTTGGGTTGGACATTAACATCCCTATAGTTGTTCATAACCTACCTAGAAACCTAAAAAGGTATCTTCCTTACTTTACTCTTGGTGTAGGGTGAATTACATAAGAACATGTGATGTCTTACAAGATGACCTTAAGTATTTTGAATTTATAAAATGAGGATGTGGTGTGTAGGTTATTCCCCTTCACATTGATGTATTTAGCCTATGAATAGTTCATTAACTTGCTCGAGAAGTCAATCACTAGTTGGGACCATTTTAGTTCTACCTTCTTGGCCTAATTTGGGCAAGTTATTGACCCTAACATCTTATACCAATAATTTTATTGCATCAAATAAGAACCTAATGATCCCATCATAAATTTTAATGTTAGGTTTTATAATATGTATAGTATGGTCATTATATTTTACCAACCTAACACCCATTAGCATTGGAAATGTCCAAAAATGACTTACACCTATAAATGACTATGTTTTTGTGACAATACCCAATAATAGTATACCTACCCATAGCTTATGTCAAAGCCATGAAATTCAACATGTAGTTAAACCTCCATGGTAAAATAATGTATCCCATTCCCAATGTATTACCATATATGCATGCCTTGAGCTTGTTTCCCAATGATAACCATAATATTCCTATGCTTCAACCACTACCCATAACAAACTAGCTCCATCTTATTCATGTTATGCCAAACCAATACCTAAGATTTCTCAACCCAGTAAAGCATGAAATGGACCCTCAATTACAACACCAAGTGATTTTATAAGTGGCTAAAACACCCCAACTATACCTTAGGAATCTAATAAAAATGAGTTGGATTCCAATTAACTAATGGTCCAGAAGCCAAGTAATTACTTTTTAGGTCTACAAAGGAAAATGGGAAACTCTAAGGCAAAAATATCAAACAAGAAATTATCCTACCAAAGACAGTAAAAATTACAATCATCCCCATAATCAACTATATTCCTCCCCTAATAGGCTACTTAAATTTAACATATGTGAGATAGTTTTTCCTAATTAGTTCCAAGTTCACAACATGATTTCACATGGGGAGATAGATTGTATAGGGTTATATATCACCTTTGATATATTCTAAATAGAAATGGATGAGTTAGAGGTGGTTCTAAATCACTTGGAATCATCAAACTTAGGTAGGCCCCATAGCACAACCATGGTATTAGAAACTATAAAGTTTCCTAGCCATGAATAAAATAGCCCATAGGAGAGTACTAGTGAGTCCATGTATTCAAATAATTATAAAGGATCAATTATGCCCTAAGGAACTGACAAATACAATAGCATATTACCACTTTGACACCCCCAAACCATGGTGTAACCCCACCAGATCATAATTCTAGGAATAACCCTCCACCTCCAAAACACCATGAATTGAAATCTCTTATAGAGGCCCCACCAATTCAGACTAAGGAGGCTATAACATAGTAGAGGACATGAATAAAAGTAAAGAAGATATTACCCTCAATTAACTTGCTACAATCACTAATAAATGTGATCTTCTACTAAAATCCTTAATTGTAAAGCCAACATAGCCTATATAGACTAAACAAAAGGTGGCCCAAATAAACATTCTCATTTTTAAGAAGAAGACATAGGTCCCACCTTTCCTCCTAACCATCAAGTTACTTAGAAAGAACCTACAAAAAAGTGGACTTGAGAGCCTTAAAAAATGTAATTCCATCTGATATTTATAATAAGTTAGGGATAATTCCTATCAAATTAGATAACAAGATGGTTTAACTAGATAAGTCAAAGGTTAAAGTAGTGTGTAAACTTTTGAATGTCCACATGTAACTAGAATCTAAACCTAGGATTCAATCATTCATAGACATCTAGGTGGTGGAGATTCCTGAAGCCTATGATATGATCCTTAGTAGGGATTAATTAAAAAAAATTAAATGGGTACATGGCCACTGACTTTTCCCATACGTGGTTACCCTGGAGAGGTGTATCCAATCAAATTCAAGTAGATAGAGAACCCCACATGAAACACATGATAATTGAATATAACATAATCAATGCGAATGTGAATCTAGCATCCTTAAACTTAGGGACTTACACACTAAGAAAAAAACCTACCAAGAACAAAGCTAACAAAGAACCAAAATTTCTGGGCCTATAATCCCTAGATGTAAATGGGGATAGTTTTGAATAGGGTAGTGGAGTAGGTGTTTTATTGATGGATCCCTAAGTAAATAGATACATAGATTTATATAGACTATAAATCCCTTGTATGAATAATATGGAAGAGTGTGAGGCCTTAATACTAAGGTTATAGTTTGTATTGAAGCATAAAGCCTAGGAACTAAGAGTGTTTACTGAGTCTAAGTGGGTGGTCAACTAGGTTAAGATTAAATTTCAATACAAGTTGCCTTATATTAGGAGGTATAAACATAGGGCCTAGGAATTTATTGATATGTTTAGCACATTCAACATCATCCCTATCCCTAGGGAAGAAAACCAAGTTATTGACTCATTCACATCTATAGCTGTAAACCTAACTCCCTTCGATGACACTGAGTTTTAGGATTTATCTATAGAGCTAGTCCCTTTCCCATCCATCCTGGATAATGTAATGAATTTCTAGGTCTTTGAAAATGATCAACATATTATCAAATTCCTTAACAATGTTAGGATATTTGAGTCCCAAGTAATTGACAAAGTAGATAAAGACAACCCTTAAACCAAACTTGATAAGGTTGGGATCATCAACACTCATGGGAACTAAATCCCAAAAGGGATGATTCCCTTAAAAAGAGCAATCGACACCCTAGACCCCACACCACAAACTAAGAAACCTATGTTTGAGAACTAGAAATGTTGAATCATCAACCTAGGCTATATGGGAAAACTTTAAATTGTTAATGTGGGTCTTGATTGGATTGACTTTTAACTCAAATAGTTTCAAAAGTTGATGCTAAGATATAAGGATGTGATCACATGAGCCTATGGAGACCTCAAATTATTTGAACTAGGGGTGATTAATCACACCATCCTACTTAATCCAAGACAAAAATTATTCAGGTAGAGATAAAGACTTGTGAACCAAATCATGGAGCCGTTAATACATAATGAGGTCCATAAGTTATTCTCTATGGATATAATCTTCTTGGATCACCACTTTACATGGGTATCCAACCTAGTACCCATGTAGAAGAAGAATAAGGAAATGTTTTTGTGCATACAATTCTGAAACTTGAACTGAGTGTCAGACAAAGAAAATTATTCATTACCTTTCCTCAATGAATTAATCCAAATGCTGAGTGGATCCCAGATGATGTCCTTCCTAGATGAATTCTCTAGATATAAATAGGTATTGGTGAATTCATAAAACCAATTCAAAATTGTATTCACCACCAAAAGGGGTAAATTCACCTACAAATGAATGTCATTTAGATTAATCAATTTGGGAACAACATTTTAGAGGGTGATGGATTTTGATTTTGAAGTTTTAATTGGCAAGTGCATAATAATTTATATGGATGAATTGAGTTTATTTTAAAAATAAAGGTCATATCACATAAATCACTTATAGAAGGTATTCAATAGATGTAGGAGGTATGACATTTCTCTAAACCCAAATAAAAATGTGTTTAGTGTCATTGAAGGTCATATTTTTGGTCATATAGTCACAAGAAAAGGTATTATTATCAATCCAAAAATAACTGATGTGATTTATAAATTGCCTCTGACTAATAGCAAGAAAGAATTAAAATCCTTATTTGGTAAAATTAACTTTGTTTAAAATTTCATTTTGAGATTTTCCAATTCATAAATACTATGTTGAAATAGAATGAAAAAGTAGAATGGCATGTTGAATTAAGGAAGGCTTTCTAGGACATAAAAGATGATATTATGAAATACTCAGTGCTAATTAGTCTAGAATACACACATGATTTCTACAATTACCCTTTTTTCTTCTAAGCACACCATAGCTACCTGCCTCACACAAATATTGGATGGAGAGGAACATCATGTTGCCTTTGAGAGCACCAATCTCAAGGACACAGAACTAAGATATTCCACTCTCATAAAACATGCCTATGCACTAATGAAATCCATGAAGAAATTCAAACATTATATCATTAAAAATAAGTTACATGCAATCATCCCAGACCCAACCATCAAACATATGTTGGGATAAAATGAACTAGGTGAACACAGAGGTAGATGGATGACAAAGCTACAGGAGTATGATTTAGAAATAAAACATGCCAAGTTGGTTAGAGGGCAAGGCCTTACCTAGATGATAACTTAAATTGATCCAAATATCACTATACACTAATTAGATCAAGAACTAGTACTATAATGATATTGGTACACCCCAATCATACACTATCTGCTCTATGGGAACACACCCCCTAGGTTGAATCAAATGCATAAAAAGTTCCTCAGATTGAAAGTACCACAAAATATGCTAAATAAAAAAGGTCTCTTAAGTAAAAATCATGAAGGAGTCTACCTTATATGTTTGTTAAAAGGAGAGGTCAAGGAGGTAATGGCTAAATTCCATGAGAAGTTGAGAGCTAGTCACCCTGCAACAATTGTAATGACACATAAGATACTCCACACAAGCTATTACCACCCTACATTATTTTAAGATGTCCATGCCCATGTCTAAACTTGCCATCAATTCCCATGGTTCTAAGTGTCAAAATTGAAACATTGCATTTCATTATATATTTATCATGATGGTGCACACACACCTAGTAGGAAAACCAGGTGTGGTTTTTACCCTCTTTGAAGTTTTGTAACATAAAAAATGCTTAGTTACTTAGTGGGGAGTAATTGGGGCTATCCATCACAACTTTATAATCTATTTTCCAAGCATAATATTGTGTCAAAAATAATATTAAGGTTTCAAATAAATTTTAAATAAAATAGATATTAACACACATGATTGAACGTGAAGAAACACATAGGACAAATCCATAGATGTGGGCACATCTATTTGAGATTTCACAGACTTTCATAGTCAACTAAGATGATACCAATTTATTTTGGATATTATTGGTCATATTAGAGGTGTAAGCTTTGTGAATAGTGTCTAGATAGGGTTTAAGCACCTATATCATGATCTAAATGGTTACAGAGAAGACATTGAGTAATTTTAGGGATAGTGACAAATAAAATGAGCAATATAAAATTAGAAATAAAGTAATTAAATTCCTTCCATATTGATTTTTCAATTATAAATATAGTAAGTTCAATATTTATCTACCCTTTTACATTTATATTTGAATGATTACTTCCCTATTTTACATATTCTAAATATTCATAGATTTATACTAGTTAGATCACATTAATCACAAAATAAGTATAACATTTTGGTGAATCAAAAGGGTTGTATTCTGATCAGTGAGTGTGATGGTAAATTTTAATGGCATGCCATCTAGTAAGGTAAAATACCTAGTAGATACAAAATGGGATGAGGCTAAGGTCAATTTAGGGTGAATTGACAAAATGGATACCCCTCAATCCTTGGTACTTAGCCAAAGATAATAGTAAAAAAAATAAAAAATATACAAAACTAGGACTATGCATAATATGCTTTGTTAGTTTAAATGATTGATTTATGTTATTTATCATGGACATATTGAATTACATATTCATATTATATGCACATTCATTTTAGAGTATATATGAGTGGGAAGCAGTGCATATAGGTTAAATATGATATATGGACATATAAATGTGAGACATTAGTTACACCAATGACCTACCTTTCTACAATGGGTGCATGTCCACATTAGGGGCATGTTTTCACACTTATCATGCTATATCTTTCTATTCCAGTCCATTAATCATAGTATATTATTACACATCTTGATCTTGCTTGCAACTTTTAGAGTGTGATTTATTATGGATAATTTATTTTTTTATATTTGATGAGGAAATTTATTGATTTTTCTTACTAACATTTCTTACTCAATTTGTGCTTGATATTTATGGCTATTACATTGTGTGATAAATGATGGGTGTTATACTATGTGATTCTATGAGTACGTTTATTGTGTTTTATCATGTCACTTGTTTATTATATCATATTATCCTTTAGTTCATGTCATGACCATATCGTGTTTGTGTTAGGTCAAAGTCATGTCTTGAGTGTTTATGTGTTTCATGATCATGATATTATGTCCAGTCATGGGATTACATATATGACTATTGTTAATCTTAGTGGCATGATTTCTATCACATAAATTTTATTGTGTGTGCTACCATGAATTTTATCATGCATTTATTATGTTACTTATTATTGTGTACTTAATTTATATATCTACTTGACATGACACTTGTATGCCTATTTCTTTGGATTATATGTTTTATATGGGCTTGAATGATCATGTATTCATATGATGACATATCTTATCATGTTTTTATACACCCTTTTCATGATTACATTTTTATATATTAAACATGTGTGCATAACTTGTTCTTTTGAGATGAGTGTTCATAAGCTTCATCTCTCATATCAAAAGGGGGAATATAGTGGGCTCGTATTATATATTAATGCCATGATAGATATATATTTCATAATTTGAGTCAGATTATGTGATTTAGATGGGATAAATTGCATAGATCGAGACATAAGTGAGCATATGTGGGGCCTTATACATTATTTTGAGGAATAGTTATAACGTTCTATGACATTATGAGATAGATTGTATGAGTATATTGATAATATTTATTATATTGATTAGTTGAGAGACACTTTGTGATACTATGAAAAATAAATTATGACATTCTATATCACTTTAACGTATAACTGGATCAAATTTTTGGAATGAATTTTTTGATGAAAATAATTTTATATTTTCTATATGGCATATGCATTTTTTAATCTAAAATTCATCTTTAGTGGTTGATATAGGGTTACATTTTAACATATAAATATGTTTCAGGGTTACATTTTGAAATAAAAACCTATTATTAGTTTCCACCTTTTCATTAAAACTTGATTTTGAGCTCCAAAAAATAATCATGATGATATTCACAGTAGTGTAGTTGGTGTCTTTGTGGCACTCAAAATCTAGTAATTCTCCTTATTTAATGGTTGTTTAGGAATTTATACTCAACTAATGGTTTCGATAGTTTCATCTACTTAGGGAATAATCAATCCATTGAATTCTTTAAAATGAGTTCAACAAGTGGGAGCTTGGTTCATATACCCTCAAGTGTATTTGTTACTTGACTTTTCAATTTCAAATAATTCAATGATCTAGATTATTTCATATAGTCCATGAATGGAAATTGATCTATACATGTTTATTTTGGTTGCATGGATCAAGTGGGATATTTGAGGAAAATTTATCAACACCAAGTGTGGTTAATCACAAATACAAATTTATTTTATTCTTTTAATCTAAATTTTTCAATATTAGATTAAAAGGGGGAATTTTTAGACACCTAAATTTGGAATTAAAGACACTTTGGAAACATAAAATTTGTCACACTTTGACTTACTTTTACTTTTCATACACATTTCACTCTTGTGCACAATTCCCCATATCCATCTACCCATTTGTTGTCTTAGCCCACCAAATTTACTAGATACACATATTTAGGATTACACTAGTCAATGCAAGAACCATCATGAATCCTAAACAAAATGTCTCCATATCTCATATCACTTATTTTAAATCCAATATAGTACCAATAATAATCATATTTTTTTGGTCTTACCCTTACAAATAGTTTCTAGGAACATCCAATAAATATTTTGAAAATTATGAAGTCTCCATTAGGTCAACATGGACATATTTTGTGTGTTAGTGATAATGTAAAATATCAAAGATTAAACTATAAATATAAATAAATCATAAATCTATACTCACTTTTTTATTACATCTAAAATCACTTGAAATCTTATTAAATCCATTATTACTCTCTTGAGACATTATCACAAAAGCATGCATATTTTAATATCCCTCAAAATAGCATTCATTTAATGAATTGTAACTACAAGTTTAGGTCAAAGTTATATGATGCTAAGGGCTGAAATCCTAACATTGCATTTAATTATATATTAATCATGATGGTTCACACACAAACATAGGTGGGAGAACTACATGTGGTTTGAGCCTTCTTTAGAGTATTGGAACTTTGGCAATGCTCAGTCATTAAGTATAAAGTGGTTAGAGCTACACAACTCAAATTTATAACCATTTTCAAGGATCATCTTGTATCTAAAGTATGATTAGTATTTCAAATCAAAGGAAGGAGGATAGAGATCGATTCACATGACCAAAGGTGAGCACACACACAATATCCATAAAAAATTATGGGCATGGTGGTTTGAGGTGTAAAAAACATGCACCATCAATTGGGACACTACTAGTATAGCCTAGATAATACAAACTATTGTAGGGGTATATTCTTCACTAACATGTTCTAAGCAAGGTTTGAGCTCATGTTTCTTAATTTGAGCCATTACAGAGCAAACATAGACTAATTTTAGGGATAGTGAAGAATATAGTGTGTAGAAAAAATTAGAAATAAGTTAAGTGCATTCCTTCCATTATGATTTGTCAATTCTAAATATAGTAAGTGTAATATTAATCTACCCTTTTACATTCAATTTTAAATGGTTACTACTCTATTTTACATAATTCTAATATTTATATTTTTATATTGTTTACATCACATTAATATAAATAATTAAAACACATATATGACATCAATAACATGATCTAAACTAATCTTTTAATGTACATAAAGGAAAATGATATATCTAGATTGAATAAGAGCAATTTTTCCTTTAATAATTAGACACAGTAGGAAAATGTGATTTTCCTACGAAGAGGTGGAAAAATATACACACAGTTTCACCTAGAAACCATATGTTGCTCACTCTTATGGACTATGAAAGCATCAAAGCTTTGATAAAGTCTAATATATATCACATTATAAGCCTAGTAAATTTTGCACTATGATGCAATTATCTAACTTTATAATAGTAAATTATATATTATGTTAACTTGATCAATGGTGCATAATATATTGCACCAACACCTCATTTAATGAGTAGTTATGTGAATAATAGGCCCAAGCCCAAAGGCATAGGGGAACTGATTTGAACCAAGATAACTTAGATTGGAGAAATTTGAGTCTTGAGCAAATCTAAATTGGACATTATGTGAGGTAGTGTTAGTGGAGATACCCAATGGCGGCACCAATTATACGAAAAAATTATGGCAATCCTTGTATGGATAATGGATATAGGAAATGTATCATTTGCATTTGATCCAATGTTTTTTTCACTATATTGGGATCATAAAGAATATTTTAAGGCTAGAAGGGGTTATGGGGAGCCTAGTTTTAGGTGTCACTTAGCACTATGTAGTAATGTTTTATCATCCTATGGTCAGGTTAGAGGATGTCATGGTTGGTTGATAGTGAATCAATTAGGTCTTTATGACTTAAAATTAGTTATAGAGTGGGTGTTCAAGGACATTAGTCATAGTAGGGGAAGTCATGGGAACTTAGAACATGTTTATGTCAAAGGTGATGCCATGGTGAAAGAAACACCTTAGTGGCATATTGGAAATAATTTGACAAATCTCAGTAAATTTCAAAGAGGTATCTTGATTGGATAAGGGAACCCAGATTAGATTTAAAAAAATAACCAATTAAAATAAATTGGTTAAATGCTAGTTTTGGACCATATTATTTGGTTATTATGTTTGGTTTCTTTAAGAGATATAAAAAAGATAAGGGATGGTTATTATGTGAACCTTTTTATAATAAAACAAAATTTTCTTTTTAAAAAAATAAAAATTTAAAACCAAATAATAAATAAACAATTCAATTTTTTTCCTAATACCACAAAATGACAATTAATGGCTATCAAAATCTAAGGGGACTTTAAGGTTATTTCATACCTTAAGATTGGATAAGGTAAGGGTGGTCCATAAGAGACAAGCTATATATCAAAATAGTTTAAAATGTGATTTTAATCTTAAACTTAAGCAACACACTTTTCTTAGGGGCTATGAGGTGGCTATTAATGGTTGTTTCTTGGCCATTAATATTTTTTTATTTGTTTGAGGTGTATAGGTTTAATGGGGAGCCTTAACTTACCTAAAAACATATCAAACTCATTAAATTAAATAAATGAAACTATGTAAAATAATTTTAGTAAAATATCTAAAATTTAGAGACCTTATTAATGTTATTTGTATAAGATTTAGAGTGGAAAATGAAAGACTATGAACAATTCTTATTTCTATCACTCAAGCTATATTCTTTACCTATTTATGTGATTCTTAGTGGAGATAGGTGATGTTAAAGGACCTTGTGAGGAATCCTACAGATTTTTAGATTTTGTCAAACCCGTTGATTGAGATATACCAATTAAATAGTGTAGATAAGATGTTTGATCCTCAAGGGGATAGATAAAGGAATTTTAAATGGTTTTTTAGGTCACGTGAATCTTTAAAGATATTGTACTAGACATTTTTAAATAAATTTACTCAATTTAATGTTCTATTTTGATTTCTGACTTAAGGTGCATTCGGGACTTTTCATTGATCAAAATCGCCCGTAAGGCATAGAGTGGATTATTTTAATTCTAATTAATTCATATCCCTATCATGTGTTAATTATGAGTCTAGATCAAGGTATCTCAAGGTTGTGGGAGCATCTACTCTAATTTAAGCCATGGTAAGTCATTTCAAAAGTACTAGGCAGATTGGTATGAGTGAGGTCAACATTTGGATTGAAGCAGCCATGCTACCACTTGTATTATCAATTCCACCCATTATTTGTATTTTATTCCTTTTTTGATGTGTAGTGTGTCACATGCCTTGAGACATGTTTCAGAAATATTTATTAATTTTATTTTTACCAATGTTTAGGCATAACATTTCTAAATCATTCCCACATTAGGTTTATCTAAGGTAAACATTATCTAGTGTAGTTTTGTTATTATTTTTTACTAATTTATTACTCTAATTTAATGTTCATTTTTCCTTTTAATTTGTGACATTTACCAATTCATTTATTTTAACACATTTGGGACCCTTTCTATAAATTCCTAAGATAAAAAATAAATCACTTATGTGTTTTGGGGAAAAATAAGATTTATGTTGATACGTTTATTAATATAATATCTATACTAAACATAGAGCATTCATAGAATGCAAATGGATTTATTGATGAGATTTTAATCAATCAAAAACTTCTATGGTAGTTGCATTTTCTAAATACACATGATGTTTATTTTGCTTCGATGTCATGGGTGCATGCTTTTCAAATTCCACGTGTGAGTCATTCATAGTATTCAATTTTTTTTTAACTAATATATCATGGTTTTCTTAGCCTAAATATAAGTCTAAATATCATCTCCATAATAATTACTAGGAATCCTTTAAAGATATCATTGAATTTATTCCTAAATAAGTTTTCTATAAAAATATCTTTGAATTCTCATCATCCTCGGTAGAAAGACTAGAAGTGTTTTGGTGAAATTCCCCTTTAAATACACCTCAATAAAAAATTATGTATGAGTTTATCCTCAAACACCCATGTTTAATAATATTAATCAAAGATGGTTTCTTCAATCTACTATGCACACTCGGGGTAAGAGGTTTCATACAATTTAAAATATTATTATTGAATGCAAACATGTATTATTCCCATGGCGTTATCTCTATTGAGGTTAGTCTTTGTAAGATCACCTTTTGTACTTAGGCATTTCTCATCCCAAAAAACCTTCTTGTAAATAAAATAAGAATGTTAAGCATTTGTTCTATCTTTATCCTAAAGCTTAACATGTCTAGGATTGGATACATGATTTTTTCAAACACTCTAAGATAAATGCTTTCACATGGTAGATAGTTCTCTTAGGGATTATTATTATTATTATTATTATTATTATTATTATTATTATTATTATTATTATTATTATTATTATTATTATTATTATTATTATTGAAAAGTTATGGTTATAAAAAAAGTGTTTATCCTAATTCAATTTTAATTTAAAAATAAGGTTTATTTCCAAGCTTTATTTTAGATTATTAGGAAAACACTTTTCTTACTATTTCTCACATTTAACTCATTTCACAATCACATGATAATTCTTAACGGTATTATGATCATTATTATTTTTGTTCTCGTTAGCTTTATCGAAACCATATTAAATAGTCTCCACCACCCAAAAAGCCACCTCCTTCAATATAATAAAATGGTTCGATCAACACAATCTCCATAATAAGTTATCTATATTAGACTTGGCCATTTTCTCTGTATTATAAAAACCTTACTTTAAAAACTACTTAAAATAAATATAAATCTAATTTACAAAAGACTGCAAACACATGAAGTGATCCCTTACTTAAAGGCAACAACTTATTTATCTTCATGTGGAATGTAAAACTAAAAAACAAGACTATCATGCACTTATATTTATTTCTATTGTTGCTTAATATAATTGGTTTTTTATAAAACAATTTAAATCATTTGTCTCTCATGTGGCACCTTTTTGTTTTGCGAGTTAATATTTATTGAGGTTATATGGCATAGTTTATAGCTATTTAAAATGTGATATCTTTCTAACTTTTTTTGGGGTGAATAAGATATAGTTTTTTTATAAAATTAATATAGTTATATTTCATTTTTAAAATATTATTTAGAATATTAAAAAAAAAATTATTAAATATATTGAATTTAATTTTAGATATAAGATAATGATTTTTAAAACTAGCAATAGCATATTTAATAAGTGTTGTGATTTCTTGATAGGTGTTTGAAGTTTAGATGAAAAAATATTTGTTTTATTTGGTTCTGAATAATAACAATATGTCTTTTACTAATTTGATCTTTAAATTGTTGTTGTGTGAATCAAGTTTTTAAAGGGATCAAGCACAATGTATATAAACTATTTTTATAAAAATAACATTTTTTATATATTTTATTAACATTTTCATTTTATAAATAATTATAATCATTTGAATAAAATAGAGTGGAGAGAAAAAAATTGTTCATAAGAGATTGTGGGATTTAAAGGACAAAATACAAAATTATAATATAATTTAATTATCCAATTTTTTTTTGCTTATGGTCATCTTTAATATAATTATTACTTGTTTAGCCAATAGATTAATAAATTTACGATAAATATTCAAATCTTAATATTGTAATGACTCTTTTTATCTTCATTTTCATACATAGGAAAATTTAACATTATTCCTTATATTCCACTTTTCTTTTCTTGGAGAATAATCATAAATTCACTTTGTTATTTTTATTTTTCTCATTTTCTCACTTGAATCGCATCATACCTTCTTTATTACTTTATTTTATTCCAAGTCTAATATGACTATTAACATTTTATCATATCAATCTCTTTAATCCCCATTTATTTAACCACTTCAACCCAACACAATACCATCCCTTTTTTTAGATTGCCAATACACATTTTCTATTTTCTATTAATTAATAAAACTTATTTTTAAAAATAAAATAATATTTTAAATTATTTTTTAAAACTAATCTAATATTTTTGTGAAATAATATCTTAAAAAATCTGGAGGGAAAAATAAAAACAAACAAAACCCACCCTTTTCCTTAAAACTAGATACATGTTTGAACCTTTCAATCATTAATAATTAAGTTAGGCATTATATCATGAATACCCCGCCAATTCCCAATTGCAAAAAGCTATGAAGGGATTACTAGGATGGTCTGGGAAAGGAAAAATGGTACAAGATTTGTTCACCTTAATTGGGATGTTTTCTTTCCATTAAAATAATATATATATCATAAATTTATATTGTCAAAAACTTAAAGTTATGATTAATATATAAAAAATAGAAATATAACTTTCTTTAAAATGGAAATGTTTATCATTTGATTTAAAAAATAGAAATATATTACGAACTATAAAATAATAGTAGTAATATAATTTTATTTGAAAGTATTTTTTAGATTTTTACGATTGTTTCCCCTCTTTCAATATCAATCTTTGAATTGTTATTAAAAATTATTGTTGAGAATATTACAAACATTCATTAAACATATTAAAAAAAAAATAGACGAAGATTCTATAAAATTTATTAAATAACATCTGGACAAAGATTTATCTAGTACTAATAGAATTGTTATGTTGTCAAATGTAATGCAATAAATTCATATGCAAACAAATAAACTAGCACTAAAGGTGGAGCACCTTCACAGTCTCATTGTCCATTAGGGCAACACCCCTTATATTATTAGTATGGCGCCTCCAGATCCCTCTCACCAAGACCCTCCCAAAAGGGATCAGGAGCAAAGAGATAGAGGCAGAGGTCGACACAAGTCATGGAGTCACTTTACTTTCTCTACCATGCCTCTTACTCTCTACTATCAATTCTCACTGTTGATGGGCCATTAAAGATGGCCTTTGCCACACACTAGGTATGGGCCTTCTAGGTGCACAAGCAAGGAAAAATACCTTGATTATCTTTTTCTATTTCAACCCTTCAATAAACTTAGGAAGATGCTAAAGAAAACACTGGACAAGATGGCTAGAGATCTATATGTGATGCTTTGCACCCTTATGGGAGTGGTTCGAAAGATAAACCAAATAATCCATTACATCCTCCTCTACCTTTTACAAAATCAATTGCATTGATAGCTTAATATATTTTTATTTATTTATTTATAATTTTTTGTCGATATCAATTAATAAATAACTTTATATTGATATTATTGTAGACTTAAAATTGTAAGTCCATTTCTCTTGCAAAACTAATCCATATATATATATAATTGTACTTTTTATTCTTATCAAGTAATTTTTTTTTTCATACATACTTTTAATCAAAAATATAAAATTTAAGGTGCCAAAACTTCATTTGGACGTATCTTTACAAACATGTGGCACCATAAAAGATTTTATAATGTTATTGTGTTTGAATAAAAGACATCATGTGGAACAAGTGACTAGACATTTGAAAGAAAGATAATGAGCAGAGCCAATTTTTTGTTTCAACATCATCTGATTAGACCCCTGTCAAAATTCCTAGGGTTTTCCCACTCCCTTAGAGTTAAAATTACCAATCGGATTGGGCCCGGATGGAACGTTGTGTAGTTCTTGGAAATGCGGGGCACTGCATTTGTTATTTCCACATTTCATTTCAACATTGATTTTTTTAACCATCATATTTCCAAGCTTCTGCACACAACCATTGGCAATGTCAGCACCCAAAAAATACACCTGAATAATACATTTTACAATAAATTTTATAGGGTAATAATTTTCATTTTTTTAATTTAAAAAATTTATAATATGGTTTTTTAAATAAATTTATATCTTTTAATTAAATTTTATTTGAGATAAATGAAAATAAATAAAATAAAATGGGTTTATTTGTTATTTAAAAATAAATAAATAATAAAATAAAATACATAAGTAGAAATCATTGCAAGATTTTATATTAGAAATAGAGGATGGTATCTTGTAATTTTTTTTGAGATCCTTGGAATATTTATGCTCCCTCAATCACAAATCATTCACTTGATACAATTAAAATTATTTTTATGTATTCAAGTTAGATTTTTGCGAAGAACGATATTATTCAAGAGCATTCAAATAACAAATTGTTTGAGAGATAAAAACCTATAAGCACTTGGCCACAAGCTCTATTGTTTATATATATATATAAGAAATAGAAGATGGTATCTTGTAATTTTTTTTGAGATTCTTGGAATATTTATTCTCCCTCAATCACAAATCATTCACTTGATACAATTAAAATTATTTTTAAGTATTCAAGTTAGATTTTTGTGAAGAACTATATTATTCAAGGGCATTCAAATAACAATTTGTTTGAGAGATAAAAACCTATAAGCAGTTGGCCACAAGATATATATATATATATATATATATATATGAACAAGATATATATATATATATATGAACTATATATATATAGTTCATATATATATATATATATATATGAACAATAGAGCTTGTGGCCAATTGCTTATAGGCTTTTATCTCTCAAACAAATTGTTATTTGAATGCCCTTGAATACATAAAAATAATTTTAATTGTATCAAGTGAATGATTTGTGATTGAGGGAGAATAAATATTCCAAGGATCTCAAAAAAAATTACAAGATACCATCTTCTATTTCTTATATATATATTCTTTGATCTTATGACTCATTCAATAGGGAGTGACACAAATTTGATAACATTTGAATAAATTGTCATTGAGATGGTGATTTTCATTTGCATGTGAGAGGGACAACTCTCTTGTAATATAATGATTTTATTTTATTTATTTATTTATTTTTGTGGGTGGTGGTGGGGGAGGGGGGGGGTTGTGTACTTTTAACCAGAAAGTACTAAAAGGAACAAATTCGATAAATAGTGAAAACTGAAAAATGGGAGAAGAAGAAGGTGAAGGTGAGAAACTTATGGTTGAATAAATATAGAGAATTATTAGAACAACCTTAAATTAAATGAAATCGCTGAATATTCTTACTCTTACACAAAAATGGAAATAGGAACAACAAATATAATGGGAACAAAATACTTTTCTAGTAGCACAAAGTCTCCTCAAAACTTAGATTGGATGTACTTAGTACAAAGTCCATACACAAGGTTATCAATACAAAGTTTGGAAACACTGTGAATTGTAGACAACTAATAAAAATGCATAATTTAAATATTTTCTCTATTTACGAACAACATTACATAATTCAAAAGAAAATAGTATTAAACCCACAAACCTACATATTGATCTTACTCGCTTGTTTTCCATTGTTCAAATTTAGAAAAGTGCATAGCCCAAACACAAAGTTGTAACCAACTCTTCTCTAAGAGATTGAAACAAAGAACTCCTCATTACAAAATCTATATTTTCTCCTTTGTATGATATTTCTACCCACAAAGGAAGTTGGAAAGACATCCACAACCACTAGACTTTTCCTACATTTGATTTTATTATTTGAGCATTTTTACAATATTAAACACAAATTTGACTTTGTATTTAAAATAATTAATTATAAAAATAACTACTTCGACCCACAAATCCAAACTCAAATCTCTTATCTTGGTGCTCTTTAACAACTTTTAATAGATATTAAATTAGTTCTTCAAAAATTTAATAATTTAGATAAGCCATTTAATTTGCATCTCGAGCCCCTGAATATCATATTAAAAAAAAAATCATGAGTACTTTTGTGTGGCATTGCATTGTCTATTATGTCATGGAGTTAGATGATGCATTATCAAAATTTGAGTAATCAAAAATCAATGGAAAAATGACTTGAATGGTAGTAAAATTTGGGTGCCCAATTTCACTACAACCGTTGGCTTTGACTATGGGACCACATTCCTTGGTAAAATGTAAGAGAATCTCAAAACTCATTGGTGATTGATACCTCATCCACCATGTGGATATCTGTAGCACACCAACATATTTCGATATATCCAACTAAAAATAATTCACTTATCCCAAGTGTATGGGAATAAACATGTGCTACTAGGACAAATCATTAACTTACAAGCTCCACCTATTTTCCTATTGTAACTCCTTATAGGCACCTTATAGCACACACTTGTGATTTGATCTGGATAACTAAAATCTATTTATCCTAGATCCTAATCATATGGTAATGATCCCACGTTATAATGTTCTATCCTTGCCTTGAAAAGTCTACTTGTTTGCCTACTAAAATTACATATTTCCTTCATCTCCCAGACAATTTATCTAAATTTACATATACTTGATTCATATTTTTAGTTGTTTGATGAATGATGTGAATCATAAATACCATTTAGTATGTCTAAAATTGTGTAAATTTTCAATCTCACATTGATATTTTTCTTTGCTAAATCACAACAACTAAGCTTAACAACTATTGATGAACACCAAATTTTTTAATCATAAATCAGACATCGGTCAGTGTTAGTAAATCTCAAAATATGAAAAATATGGGTTGCATTCCATCATTTTCAATATTCATTTCAACAGAGTCGTTAATTTTGTTTTGAAAAGGGAAGATTCCATTCAAATTTTAGAAATCAAATGCATTGTTCGATCTCCAATAAAGTTGCCAAAAATCATTGGAATTTTTTTATGTCACCTATATTTTCTTTGATTTTATGACTCATCCAAGGAGTAGCAACATAAATTTTGTAACAATTATATAAGTTGCCATGGAAATGGTGATTTTATTCTGCATTTGAGAGAGGTAGTTCCCTTGTAATATTATGGGGTTTTGGGGATTTTGGGGGATTTTTGTGTATGTTTAATTTAAAACACAAAAAAGAAATATAATCAGGAAATGGTGGAAGCTAAAAATTGGATTAAAATGAAGGATAGAGGTGAATGAGAAAAACTCATTGTAGAATAAATTTAGACACCGCTAGGACAACTCAGAATTAAATGAAATGGCTAGAAATTATTTCTTGCAGACAGAAATGAAAATATAAAAATAGTTGTAATGGGAAAAAGGGCCTACATGGAAACACAAAGTCTATTAAAAAATAAGATTGGGTGCACTTGGTAATAAAATCCATATATGATATTTTCAACACAAAGTTAATAAATATTGTAAGTTTCACACAACCAAAAAAGTTGCATAATTTTTATGGCTTATCTATATATGAATACAAAATTCACAAACAAAGAGCATCAAAACTTATAAAACTAATATTGATCTCACTTACGTGCATTCCATTGCTAAAATATAGAAAAATATGTAACCCACACACAAAGTTACAACTAGATCTTCTCTAAGAGCTTGAAAGAAAGAAGAACCTCTCCTTACAAAATCCATATTTTCTCTTTTGTACAATCTTTCCACTAACAAAGGAAGATGAAAAACCATCTATTGCATTAGCTCAACCTAGAGCTAATTTTACTCTAACTAAAAGTTTTTCACATTTGATTTTATTATTTAGATATTTTTACAATATTAAATACAATTTTGACTTTACATTTAAAATATTAAATATGAAAATAACTAATTAGACCATTGATTATGAATTCATAGCTCTTATCTTTGCACTCTTCTGTGACTTTAGATAAAATAATTAATTCTAAAATAATTTATAATTTAGATAATCCATTTAATTTGCATATCGAACCCATGAACATCATATTTATAATTGTTTCATGAAGATTTATTGTGGTGTTGCCTTGTCCATTGGATTGTAGAGTCAACTAAAGCATTAAAGAAGGTGGAGCAATCAAATTAATTAAAAAAATGACTTGAATGGGTAGTGAAATTTGGTTGCCTAATTTTCACTACAAAGATATAAAAAATAAATAGTTTTGGGATATTCAACTACTATTAACAAGATTGCAAAGACTAATTAAAAATATAAAATACATTGAGGCTATTTTTCTTATAAAATTATTCATCGAATAAGTAGTACTTGAAACTTTTCTCGTTATTTTCCTAGTCGATAAATCTTATTATTTACCAATAAATAATAAAATGTACAAAGTATATTAGATGATATTATTTCAGTAGATTATTCATTATAATAAATAATTGACACAAAATAACCTTATTAAAAGAGGTATGTACGAACCATTTTAATATCTATTGTACTTTAGCCACAATAAACATATTAAACTATCTTTTCTTTCTTTATACTCATAAACCTAATTAAAGACATCTTGAAACCAAAACCAGTCACTCATTTTTGTGGACAACCTATTGACCATTTTGGTCCTACACGTCAAAAATGGTCTCCTTCTTTCTCAAAAATGTTCTGGGCAGTCAAGTTATTAAATTTCACAAGCCTTTTCGGCAAAGGAAATCGCTCGTTTTCAAAGGGTTTACAGTCGAGAAAATGAACAAGGTTCAAAAGGTGGGTTTTTGCAAGAAAAAATTTCAAAACACTTGAAGTCATTTCCTAAAAAATTGATAAGGATGGTTCAGCATCGGGGTTCAATAATATATGGTTCAATGGCGGGGTTCAATGATATGAAATGAACTATATAGACCGATCGTTGTTGTATTGAACTTTGAACCACTGAACTCTACTAAAAAAGTTCAAATGAAAGGTTCAAATGAAAGGTTCAAGCAGAAGGTTCCAACAGTTGGTTCAACAATACATTGAATTCATAAGAAGACTGAGTGAACATGACTCTTTGTAAAACATAAAATATTGAGCTGTCGAACTGTTGAACCATTGAACTGGTGAACTCTAAAAGATGGTTCGAGGTTCAAAAGGTTCAAGCGACTATCTGACATCCCTGTAGATGTCAAATTCAGGATAATGGAATAACCGTTGGTTTTCAAATGATGCAGACTCGAGGACAAACTTAGTGCCCCACTAAGAAAGGAGCTAGAGAAGCTAGCAAAAGGCGAGAAGATAGCCCCAAGAGCTCGGATCACCAAGAAGAGACAAAATATAGAAAAGAAAGACGGAACAAAATAGAAAATCCAAAAGCGTCAGTAGAAGAGTTATTCTAGTGGGTGGAATAGTCCACCAAGTGGTTATCAAAGAGTGTAAGGTGCGGCCCATTTTTCTTTGTTTGAGTAAAGACGAGTGGACATTTGTGCAAGTATCATAAAGAGGAGTGGCCTTACCTTTCAGAGGACCAGGCAACCCATGATTTTGAAGAGACATTTGATGTGATTTAAATGTCAAAGTCCAGGCTGGTAATCTGCTCCAGCATGGCCCCTTCACAGGACTTCCTCTTTCCAATGCAACATGGGCCATTTGTAAAAACGAAGCGCCAAAGTCTTTCTTTTGGATGATATATATTGTAATCTCTCATTTTTGAAAGAGAAAGGATCTCTCAGTTATTGGAGGCAAAACTCTACCCAAATTGAAAAACATTTTTGAGAATTTGAGCTCAGATTGTTAATCAAATTTTATCAGATGAATGAGAAAGTAAGTGACCTTTCAAACTTTGTGTTGAAATAACTTGTGTTATGTAAGAAATTGTTATTATGTCCTTCCTAAATATAATCTTATTCATTTGATCAAATAAGCAGAGTGAGTGAAAATAGTCTGGGAGATGTTTCGAAGATGATTATGGAGACTTTGTGCTACCATAATAGTCTTTAGTTTGTGTTTTAGTGTCTTAGAACGAAGGATATTGGAAAGGCTTTGAACTACCTATATCTTTTGTAATCATATGCTTCGTTGTAGTTTTTGGTGAAGACTTTATGTTGCACCTCATTTTAATGTGATAAAAGTCTTAAATCAATAAGAGAAGCAATGAAAGACTTTGTGCTTTCGTAGGTTTTTTGTAGATTCAGTTATTACCCAGGAAAAAATTTTCTTTTATTTTGTGAACATCATTTCTGAAAAAAGAGAAATGAATGATATGATCTCACCCCTGAGTTAGTATTTAGTATAGGTTAAGTTTGTGATAGTTTATAGGGAGTCTCCCCTTGCTGAAAGGAGATATTTATCTCATTACACTATGGTTGATATAACCATTTTATCTTTAGTTAGTTGATGACAAAATATTCACCCAACAGCTTTTTGGTGACTCTGTTGGGGAAGAACGTGCAATTTGAAGCTTCACACTTCAAATTAAAGAATTTTCAATTCTTTTCCATTCTACATTCTGGCAGATCCATGATATACATGAAACTAAAAAGCTCAAGGTATTGTTGATCCTATATTTAAGTTTGTGCATCAAAATAATTTTGATCTTTCTCCTCCACGATCTTGCCTTCAGCGAACTAGGAGTTTTCCTCCTACTAACATCAGGTCTCCAATACCAGGTGAAGCTTCTCCTTCCTCTGCTAGCAGAGTTTTGTCTATACATACTCCACAAAGGTTTGTTATCCCTCATTTTAATCATCATATCATGGTAGCCTAAGGCCCTTGGGGTAACACTTTTGGCCTCCTAAATCTAACGCCACCTTTACATGAACTACCTCGCAGTTCAGAAAAAAAATTCCAAGTTATATGGTGATAGGAAAGTTCATCCTGATGAGCATATTACAACTTTTTGCATAGCTTGTGGTGTGATAAGTGTTAAATATGAAGATATAGCAGTAAGACTGTTTGTAAAAACATTGCAAGGCGCTATCATAGATTGGTTTATCATTTTCAAGCTCAAATTATAACTGACTAGAACACTCTCAAAGCCAATTTTGAGGCTAGGTTCAAACCCACAGAAGATGCACATGCCTTGTTGCTTCAGCTTACGTAAATGAAGAAGGAGCCTCATGAGCCTATGTGAGACTTCATTGCTAAATTCAATAAGCTGAGGAACAAGATTCCTACAATTGCTCAGCCAACACTGGAAAATCTTAAGTGCTTCTTCATCAATTTTCAACTTTCTGAAGTGAATTTTCTGTTAAGGTGGGTTGGCCATATAGATCTTTTTGTAGCTCAGATTTTGGCTACCAAGGTCAAAGATGATCTTATCCTTACAGGTAATAGAAATAAATTTTCTTCATCTACTGAAAATTCTTCCACAAGCACCACTAATCGTATGATGTAAAAGTTAGCAAATGAATTACTAGCTCTAAAAAAGCAAATGTCCCATGGTATGTATGCTCCTCCTTATCAGGATATACCAAGGAAGACATTTTTCAACCATTCATATCAAGAAAATACTACCAAAAATCAAGGGCAACCCAATCATCTTCCTCCCACACAAGGGAAGCTTTCCATTGAAGTAGCATCGATTAACTCAGCAGTCAATTATTATGAAGCTGAACATGATTTCTCTTTCCAACCTGAGTTAGACCAAGAAGAGGATGTTAATCTCTTTACAGAAGGAGAAGAAAAATTAGCTGGCGACTCCAATATTGGTTTTTTGAATTACCAAGATGACGTTAGAAAAAAGGAAGAAGTGTTTGATAGAGCATATGCTATTTTTACTAGGTCCCAAAACTAGTCAACTCAACAAGCTGATAGGGGAAAAGCAGTAAAATAGCTTCAATCGGTGATCTCGATTGCTAAAGGGGGACTTTACTACCTTTCTAATCAAAGGACCCGATGATCAATAAGAAAGTAAGTACCTCAAACAATCCTATACCTTCTACTTCTATTCTTCAAACCAGTGCCGCATCAAATGAAAATTAGAATGATGGACTTCTTTCCTTTGTTTCTAGTTTATTTGAGTTATTTGACATAATTGATCATGCTAGGAAGACCAAGATCTAAATGTCTAAGTTTGAGTACTTACAAGCCAACCTTGAGCAGTTGGATAGGTTGGTTGAATGCATCAAAAACAAAACCGTCCCTACAGGACAAGATTTTTCAAAAGTGACTCATGATCCTCTAAAGAATAAATCCACCCAAAATAATCTTGTTGTTACTCCTTTTGTTACCCCTGGGAAAATAGAACCTTTATATGTTTCTCTATTAATAAATGGTCATAAATTGAGCAATTATATAATAGACTCTGGAGCCTCTGATAACGTTATGCCTGCCAAGGTAGTAGATTCCCTCAGTCTTACCTTAACTAGGACTTTTGGGAGATGTTTCTCCATGAAAAACAAGTAAGTGCCACTTTTGGGTCAAATCAAAGATGTTCAATTTGCATTTATGGCTTTTCTAGATAAGAGGATTAAGATGACAGTCTTAGTGGCTGATGTTCCAGCTTCTTATGGCATTTTGCTCAGACGTAATTTTTGTAAAGATGTGGGCAGAGAGTTGAATATGGATCTATTTGAAGCAATGATACCTATTAAGGGCATCATGTAAAAGTTGCTTCTTGAGAAAGAGTGAAAATATATTGTTACTCAAACATCAGACCTTGAAGCTCAAAATTTGTTTGAATCCTCAGGAATGAGTAATTATTTTCTGTCCACTGAAGATGTTTCTATTTCATTAGATGAAAGTTCATTAGGTGACAATTCAGATAAAAAATTAGAAAAAATTGTAGAGAAAAGTTCAGGTAAAAGGGGGTCTTCCCTCACTAATAAAGAGAAATCTTTAAGAAGATCAAATTCTAATGATGTTTGGATTTTAAAATTTGATGGCAGTTGTTCTTCTATCGATTCTAGAGCTGGAATTGTTTTGATATTCCCACAAGAAAAAATCTTCTCTTACTCATACAAATTACAATTCGGCAATATAAAAAACACTACCGAATACGAATCATTGTTGCTCAGATTACAAGCTGCTTACGCTAAAGGTATTAAAATTCTCCTTGCCTAGGGATATGCTGAATTGGTGATTTGTCAAGTGAGAAGTTGGTACCAAACCAAAAATAAAAGATTGTGGCATTATCACAATCTTGTATGGGATTGTATTAAAATTTTTGATGCTTTCAATATTTCTACAATGCCAAGAGAGTTTAATAATCGTGCAAATTCATTGGCTGTCTCTGCAACCCTCATAGTTCCTCTTAAAGATTTCAAAGGGAACAAGTACACTATTGAGCTGGTCTTTCGACCAAGTGTACCTGATAATGTCGACCATTGACAGGGGTTTTATGGTGATAATCAAATTGTCACTTTTCTAGAAAAGATGAACAATTTTGAGAAACTTTATTTTGAAGTAGTGACTCTCTCCCATAGGAATCAGTTCCTGAAAGAGATTCACAAACTAGTGAAGAGTTTCTTCAACTCAAAGGGAATAAAATCTCAAAAGGTTTGGTTTTTATTGAGAATCTATTTGATAAGCATGACAGGTATATCAAGCAGCAATAAATGGATTCAAGTTCCTCTAAGGAGTTCGATCAAGTAAATTTGAGTACGAAAGAAAATCTCAAAACGGTCAACATTGAAAAATATTGCACTACTGATGAAAAGCTCAAATTCATTACTATTCTTCACCATTACATTGATATTTTGGCATATTATTATGATGACTTGAAATCCTTTAGGCTTAAATAAATTTGACATGAAATTCCTCTTAAGACTAGGTCAGTACTTCACAAACAAAAATAGACGTAATACAATCCCAAAATATCAGGTATTGTCCTTTCAAAGATTCAAAAGATGTTCAATGCCATAATAATTTTTCCAATTCACCATTTTACTTGGATCATGAACATAGTTCTTGTAATAAAAAAGAATGGAGAAATTCGTATTTGCATAGATTTCAAAAATCTCAATCAGTCTTCTCTGAAAGACAACTACCCTTTACCCATCATGGATCACGTATTGCAAACAGTAATTGACTCAAGAATGTTATTAATGTTAGATGGTTTTTCTAGATATAATCAAGTAAAATTTAATGAAGTAGATCAATATAAAACTGCTTTCACTACATCTTGGGCCACATTTGCATATTGCAAATGCCTTTTGGTTTGATCAATGTCGGTGCCACATTCTAGAGAGCAATTGACCTTGCCTTCAGAGATGAATTAGAGAAGTTCATCATGGTGTATCTTGATGACTTGAATGTTTTCTCCAAATATCATCATGATCATGTGCATCATTTATAACAAGTGTTGGAATGCTGTCGACAAAATAGTATTTCTCTCAATCCAAAGAAGTCAGTTTTTAGGGTTACAGAAGGTAAACTTCTCAGGCACATTATATCCTAAGAAGGCATAAAAATTGACTCAAAAAGAGTCAAATCTATCCAAAATCTTACTCTACCTACTAGTAAGACTACAGTTCATTCTTTCTTTAGAAAGGTTAATTTTCTACGAAGGTTCATTCCTAAATTCATAGAGAAAACTCACCACATTGTTGACATGATGAAAGGTAAAGCTAATTTTTATTGGACTACAGAAGGTAAAGTATCATTTGAAGATATCAATAATGTTGTTGCTCATGCCCCAATTCTAGTTTGTCTAAATTATGCCAAAGACTTCATAGTATACAGCTATGCTTCTGAACAAACACTTTCAGCCATTTTATTTCAGTAAAATGAAGGTGTGGAATCTCCCATATCATTTATAAGTTTCCCTCTCAAAGCTCATGAATTGAAATACTCAAATATAGAGAAGCATGCTTATGTCATGGTTAAGGCAGTAAAACATTTATGATTCTATATCCTAAATTCACACACTGTTGTTCTAGTGCATGATATAATAGTAAAGTCTATTTTAACTCAACAAGAGTTTGGTACTAAAAGGGATAATTGGATTGCTAACATTCAAGAGTTTGATCTTGATATCAAACTTACTAAGCTAGTGCAGGGAAGAGGTCTCTGTCAATTGATTACTAATAACATACCAAAAGAAATAAGACATGAAGAAGCAAAAGTTGAAGACATGCTAATAGTTCTTTTTGTCACTGCTACTGATGAGTGGCATTCCAATATCACTCATTTTTTTTCCTATGGTGAGTGTCCTACTCACATGTCTTATAAAGAAAAAAATGTTAAGTTGAAAGTTGCTAACTATGTCATGTGGGACAATGGTTTGTACCAAAGGAGCCTTGATGGGGTATTTCTTTGTTGTGTGAATAAAACTCAACAGAGTAAAATTTTAGAGTCTTTCCATAATTTGGCTTGTGGAGGACTTTTTTTTGCACTCGTAACTGCTCATAAGATTCTATGAGCCAGATACTATTGGCCTATACTATTTCAAGATGCATACAATTGGGTACGTAGGTGTGAGTTGTGTCAACAGTTCATTGGGAAACCCAAGTTGGCTGCATCACTTCTCAAGCTGGTGGTGATTAAAGAACCTTTTCAATAATGAGGTATTGATTTCATCGGCACCGTGAACCCATCCCCAAGTGCCAGACACAACTATGTTCTCGCCACAACAGACTATTTTACCAAGTGGGTGGAAGCCATTCCAGTCAAGCATGCTACTTCAGAAGTGGTATGTAATTTATTTAAAGAAAATATTATTTCCCGATTTGGGGTTCCAAACAAGATTATAGCAGACAATGCCACTTGTTTCTCCTTTCATGAGATTATTGACTTTTGCTACAATCATAGGATTATTCTTTCCCACTCCTCAGACTATTATCCACAAAAAAATGGTCAGGTGGAATCGAGTAAAAAGAATCTGGTTACTATTATCAGGAAATTGGTAGATAACAATCATAGAACTTGGCATAAAGCATTATTTGATGATTTATAGGTAGACAAGATTATACCTAAAAGGGTAATAGGTATGTCACCATTTCAACTTCTGTATGGTCTGAATGCAGAAATACCCATTACCTTAGAACTACCAGCACTGAAGTTGGAAAAGGCGATAGAAAATTCAACTTTTAAAAATTCTATTGATAAAAGAATCATGTACTTGATTGAGTTAAAAGAGCAATGAACTATGGTAGTGGACCATATTGATGAACATCAAAATTAGGTAAAGAAACTCTTCGACAAGAAAGCAAGGATTTGTGATTTTCAGATTGGAGATCAAGTCTTGTTATGGGACAAGAGGAGAGAACCAAAAAGAATGCATGGAAAAATTGATTCCTTGTGGAGAGGTCCATTCGCCATTCATCGATTCAGTGGTAAAAATAGTTTCTTGCTGAAATATCAAGACGGAATGCCATTCTCACTACCTCACAGTGGGCAACATTTGAAGCACTTCAATCTTTGAAGTATCAGATAAGTTTATTTATGCATTTGTATAGTCTTTGTTTATTTTGTGTCATTCATTTAGTTTTTGGCGTCTTTATCTTTTTGGTTGGCTTGACTCTATGGCCCAATGGCATAGATGAAGACACTTAGAGTCTAGATTCTACTCCCTTCGATCGTTTCAAAATATAATCGATGAAAGTTTCCCAACTAGAGCCAGTTTTTGTTCCCAAAACTAGTCACTTATTTTTGTGGACAATCTGTTGACCATTTTGGTCCTGCAGGCCAAAAATGGTCTCCTTATTTCTCAAAAAAATTCTAAGCAGTCAAGTTATTCAATTGCACAAGCCTTTTTGGCAAAGGAAATCGCTTGTTTTCAAAGGGTTTACAATCGAAAAAATGAACAAGGTTCAAAAGGTGGATTTTTGTAAGAATTTTTTTCAAAACACTTGAAGGCATTTCCTAAAAAATTGATAAGGATGGATCAACGTCAGGGTTCAATGATATATAGTTCAACGACGGGGTCAATGATATGAAATGAACTATATAGACCGACCGTAGTCCCATTAAACTTTGATCCATTGAACTCTACTAAAAAAGTTCAAGTAGAAGGTTCAAATAGAAGGTTCAAGTGGAAGGTTCAAATAGTTGGTTCAATGATACATTGAATTCATAAGAAGAATAAGTGAACATGACTCTTTCTAAAACATAAAATATTGAGCCACCAAACCTTTGAACCGTTGAACCATTGAATCGGTGAACTCTAAAAGATGGTTCGAGGTTCAAAAGGTTCAAGCGACTGGTGACGTCCCCGTAGATGTCAAATTCAGGACAATGGAATAACCGTTGGTTTTCAAATGACGCAGACCCGAGGACAAACTTAGCAACCCACTGAGAAAGGAGCCGGAGAAGCTAGCAAAAGGCGAGAAGATAGCCCTGAGAGCGCAAATCACCAGAAAGAGACAAAATATAGCAAAGAAAGAGGGAACAAAATAGAGAATCCAGAAGCATCGGTAGAAGAGTTATTCTAGTGGGTGGAATAGTCCATCAAGTGGTTATCAAAGAGCATAAGCATTCAATGGTGTGGCCTATTTTTATTCGTTTGAGTAAAGACGAGTGGACAGTCATGTAAGTATCATAAAGAGGAGTGGCCTTGCCTTTCAGAGGACCAGGGAACTCATGCTTTTGAAGAGACATTTGATATGATTTAAATGCCAAAGTCAATGCTGGTAATCTGTTCCAGGATGGCCCCCTTCACAAGACTTCCTCTTTCCACTGCATTCAACGCAGCATGGGCCATTTATGAAAAAGAAGCACCAAAGTCTTTCTTTTGGATGATATATATTGTAATCTCTCATTTTTGAAAGAGGGAGGATCTCTCTGTTATTGAAAGCAAAACTCTTTCCAAATTGAAAGATATTTTTGAGAATTTGAACTCAGATTGTTAATCAAATTTTATCAGGTGAATGAGAAAGCAAGTGACATTTCAAACTTTGTGTTGAAATAACTTGTGTTATGTAGGAAATTGTTCTTATGTATTTTTCCTAAATATAATCTTATCCATTTGATCAAATAAGCAGAGCGAGTGAAAATAATCTGGGAGATGTTCCGAAGCTAATTATGGAGACTTTGTGCTACCATAATAGTCTTTAGTTTGTGTTTTAGTGTCTTAGAATGAAGGATATTGGAAAGGCTTTGAACTACCTTTATCTTTTGTAATCATATGCTTTGTTGTAGTTTTCGATGAAGACTTTGGGCTGCACCTCATTCAACTGTGATATAAGTCATAAATCAATAAGAGAAGCAACGAAAGACTTTGTGCTTTCATGGATTTCTTGTGGCTTCAGTTATTACCCGAGAAGTTTTTCTTTTGTTTTGTGAACATCATTTCCAAAAAAAGAGAAATGGATGATATGATCTCACCCCGGAGTTAGTATTTACTATAGGTTAAGTTTGTGATAGTTTATAGGGAGCCTCCCCTTGCTGAGAGGAGAGATTTATCTCATTACACTGTGGTTGATATAACCATTTTGTCTTCAATTAGTTGACGACAAAATATTCACCTAACAAGACATTTGATTATAATGTTAATTTTATAAATGATATAAAAATAAAATTATAAACCGAAAGAAAATTAAAAATTTTATTTAATAATAATAAACACTTAAAATTTATTATAAAAATATAAAAAACCATCTTTTAGAACTGAAGAATTAATGTATTTTATTTATATATATATATATATATATATATATATATATATATTAATGAATAATATAATATTTTAATACTATAATTAAATGAAAAACTTGTAATTTATTTTTTTAATTGAAAAAATTAATCGAAAATTTTATTATGAGATGGAAACCTTTGGGGTGTACTATTTGAACAAGTTAAAATTATGATCTAGTTGAAAGTCTCTTAAATATTTTGTTAACCCTCTTGTCATAGATATGTTTGGCAGAGTCTTCAACGATCTTTTAATTATTAGCTGTTAATTTCCTCATAGATATATTCGATTTTAAATGTTTAAATGCTTATATTAAGCACTATATGTATGTTTATTATTATTTTTTTCTAAGTTAAAACTTATAGAGTAAAGGATTTTTCATGGATTTTTTTTATTTTTAAATACAAATAATATTTACATATATGAAATGTTATTTTTATAGCTATATCGTTGTTTTAATAGATACATATCAAAGAGTTTTGTTAGGATTCCAAATTTGTATTTTAATATTAGTAGTAAGCAAAGATTATGTCCAAAGGAAGGGGATGTGTGTTTTCCCATGTCCTTTTCACTAGGTGGTCACTGAAGGATGTTTTGGCATGTTTTAGAAGAATTTATCAACAGTTATAAGTAAAATGGGAAGTATAAGAAAATACAATTTAATGATTAAAGATGTATGTTTGAAAGTTAATTTCTAATGTTGGCTATGAAGTAACTACAAAATAATATCAATTCTTAATGATATCATGTGGATGATATTTTAATATAAAAGTTTTTGGTAGATGATTTTTATGAATCAGCGAATTTAAATATTAAAAAAATTTAGTGATTATGAAATTAGATTTTTTTTATAGTATATTTTTTCATCACTTTTTTTAGCGAAGTATATTAAGAAAATATTATTTAGAGAGAGAAATATTGCATGGGGTGTCAGGGTTGGATTTTTCACAATGCAAACAAAATATTATAGTTATGACATAGTGAATTCAATCTTATAAAAAAAATGTTATATCGAATAATATTTTATAACTTATTGTATGAGTAGTGGTTAGAATATATATAAAATTTTGTTATAAGAGCTTTGAACTACGCAAAATATGTATTGAGTTGGAATTATATCAACCTCATTCAAAAAAATATATCTCCAAAATTAAAAAAAACATATTAAAAATGGGACCAACTCATAAAATATATACCCTTATGATGTAAAAGTTTCTATAAATATGACCATTTAACTTTTGAATGCCCTTTCATAATTAAATTTAAAATCTTAATGTAACTCGAAAAATTAAAATAAATTCTTATAAATTATTAAGTTTAATAAAAAAATTATTAACTAAAATAATTAAAGGGGCTAAATTTGAAAAGAATCCAAAACAAATTAAATTTAGATAGAGTCTAGCATGATCAAGGATAAATCAAAAAGATGTAGCAAAAAGCACAGTGATACTCTCAATTAAAAGGGATTTTAGAATAAATGCAATGACAAAGATTTCATGGATGGTATGTTTTGGAAGGAATTTATTTTATAATTATAAAATAAGATAAAAGGTTGACAATATTTTATTGGAAATTTTGAAAAGTAAGATCTAATAAAAGGGATGAAAACAAGCAATCATGATAAATTTCATTAAAAATAAGTCAAAACTTCAAATATCTAATTTTTAGACAATTGAAACCATAAATATATAAAAAAGAGGGGAAGAAAACGCCATATAAGTACAAGCAAAAGAAAACCCCATATAAGTACAAAGGAAGATAGAAAATATTCATGACTAAGATGGAGTTAATGTTGAGCTCTTAATCCTAACTAGAAAATATGTTCTTAATTTAATTAAAAACTAGTTTCATCATGTTTAAGTTAGGGAAGAATAAGGAAGGAAACTGTAACAATATTTATTTATTGAAATGAGAAAAATATATGATTTTGTTTCATATTATTTTTAAGATGAAATAGTAATAAAAATAATAAGTATGGAAACAATATGAATGTATATCAAAAGCAAAATCTTATTAAATATCAATTAGAAAAGTGTAAATATCTCATTTTAGAATTATTTATATATATACATACACATACATATATCAATTTTTTTTCTATTAAAATTAAAAATTATGTTTTGTTGATTTAAGATTTGTACTAAACTTAAATTTTATTGTTTAGAACACTTTATTTTATAATGTTTAAAAATAAAAAAATTGTGACACATTATTATACTATTACTCCTAAATTAAATCAAAGAATAGTGGTGGAAATATTGTCATTAATGTCAAAGGTTTAGCATTATTGGTGATAAAGGTCCCATTGCATTTAATGCTGTTGATAATAAATATATCTTGGCTAATATGAATTAATATTTATTTATTATTAACGAATATATTTTTGGTTGCATATGAGACAAAAGAAGGGCCCATGGAGAAGTCGAAGAGCCATGGGATAAAGACAAAAGAAGGATGGGACGCATTTTCCCATGAAGAGTCATCTTGGGGGATGCCAAGAGTCACCAAGTGAAGACAAAAGAGTAAGGGCGCAATTTCTCATGAAGGGACACTTTGAGGAATACGAAAAGTCACCAAAGATAAGGACAAAAGTGGGAATGACATTTTTGGTCATGAAGGGTCACCACATGACTTTTTAAATGCTTGGATATGAAGGGTCATCCAAGATTGGTGACATTTTCCATGAGGATTGAAGGGTCACAAAGGGGGAAGGCCAAAGGTCATTTGGAAAGCTATAAATAAAGGCTTGAGTAGCCATTTGTAATATGAGAGATAGAGGTTGATTTGATATTGTAATATCTAGCTTAGAAGAGCAATTGTGAGAGATGAATATGATTTGTATTTGTTATATCTAGCTTAGAAGAGCAAAGGTGAAAGAGAGGAAGGAGATGTTGTATTGATCTATCATTTGTTGAGATAGCAACATTGCGAGATAGGTGTGTGGTATACACAAAGGGGTTGGTGCTCATGTGGGTTGGTGCTCGACAAAGGGGTTGGTGCTCTTGTGGGTTGGTGCTCATGAATTGTTGCTGGGTTGGTGCTCGGCAAAGGGGTTGGTGCTCATGTGGGTTGGTGCTCACAAATAGGTGTTGGGTTGGTGCTCGGCAAAGGGGTTTGAAGATCCTGTGGGTTAGTGCTCACGAATTGTAGCTAAGGTTTGTACTTGGCAAAGGCGTATGGTGCTCCTGTGGGTTTGTTCTCACGAATATATTTGAGATTGATTCTCCATGGTTTTTCCCACATTGGGTTTCCACATTATATCTAGTGTCTCTCTCTATCTTGTGTGATGTTTATTGTTTGAGTTTTATTGCATATCTTGAATGTTTGATTAAGTGGAATTTGATAAAGGGAAAGTTTTATAAGATATATAATATACTGATTCACCCCCCCTCTCAGTATATTCTATGCTTAACAAATAGTTTATTATTTTAAAATATAAAACACTAGTATACATTATTATACTATCATCTTTAAATAAAAAGGAGGAACACACTAATTTCTATTATAGTACATTATTATACTGTCACCTTAAATAAAAGTAAGGATTATGCTTTCATGCACTAGAAAAATATATAGGCATAAGATGAAACTTCTCTATCTTTTCTTTTCTTTTTTTTCTTTTGTAAATGTAATCTAATTTCATAATGTATGTGGAATTTAAAAGAGAAAATAAAGGTTCAAGATTAAATTTTTTTAGTTATGATTTATTTTATAAATAATTAAAGTTTTTATAAATGATAAATAATAATAAAATAAGATATTAAAAATAAATTAATCGAATGAATTGATTATCAACTAATTTATAATTTAAAAATAGAAGCAATCTATATACAACAAAGTTAAGAGTTGAAGTTTAATTTTGATTTTGATTATGTAATAGACATGTGTTCAACAACTTCCACATAAATTGACACATAATAAATGAAGTGATCAAGTTAAGAGTGGAACTTATCCTAATCTAAGCCTAAGATGTGTGCATATTAGACTAATTCAACAATGCTAAACAAACCAAAGAAAACTTAAATAAAAGGTGCACATATATATATATATATATATATATATATATATATATATATATATATATATATATATATCCTCTCTTAAGTTATACTTAGGGAAGTTTTAAAAAAATGAGGTTCAAAAGCCTATGAACATAGGTCCCTACAACTATGGTTGATAAGGTACGCATGTGTAAAATGTTCCATCATAAGTAGATAAAATGAGAAAACCCATAGGAAAAAAACTTTCCTTAAAAGAGAGACGAGAGAAGGTCTAGGTGACCCTACTCAATGAAATAGGTTCATGTACAAAGAAGATGTAGAAATATCTACCAAAAAACAACAACCACCTTGTAGCATTGAAAAACTTTCAATGAAGTCAAGAGCAAAGAAGCCTTCAAATATGATTAGGATTAAAGATGACTACAAATCCAATAAAATTAGGAACAAAGATCAAGATCAAGAGAGATATATTTTTCATGAGTGAGATGAAACAACACTACTTAAACTACCAAAATAATTGAACATGTCAAAGATGTAGATGACACAATGCCAACATTCTCATAAACATTGATCAATTGATGATGGTGTCTTTTGTAAAAAAATATCCAATAGTTTCTATAACTGAATAAGGTATCTTTATAAAAAAGAAACCAATAGTGAAGTTTTCATAAGAAAATTTAACCCAATGAGTATCTATATGGTATGTGTTTCATCTCACTAATATGCATGGATAACCACCCATTGCATTTGCTTAGTATATAATACAAAAGTCTATGTACATAGCTCACTCAAATGTGAAGCAAATGAAGAAATATCCATAATACACCACCTCCTCCATAATGATGATTAGGTAGAGTGTATGAAATAAGATATTTCTATGAGTGGTTTGAATCCATTTCTCAAACACCAAACAATGATAGAAATTAGGTATACTAGAAAATGCTCACTAAAAGAAGACAAACTGACTATCAAGGTGTTGAGTAATAAATAAATGGTCTCGCAAATAATGATGGCCCTAATGGTGATAAGATAAACTAGTAACTAAAATTAACAAAAATGTGCTCAAAACAAAGCACACTTACATGAAGGTAGACTAGGATGAAATAATCAAACTCCCCAAGACACTTTATAATTTAGTGTGAGTACAATATATCCCCAAAAACACCAAATGACAAAGAAAAGACACTTTATACACTAGAATAGCTCCAAACAAGGAGATTGTATATCCCTTAAAGAAAGTCCATATCAATATGAGAGTAGTTCCAAGACAAGGGAGTATTGCTAGACAAAATGAGCATTGTGTGGACAATACCACTAGACCTAAAAAAAGATAAAAAGGACAAATGAAGAAGAGCACCAATGAGTAATAAGGGCCTAAATAATAATTTATAATATGTCATATGTAGTACCTGCAACTAATAAAAGCACTGTGAAACAAGACAGACACACATGAAGGTAGACAAGGTTGTGATAAAAATAGAACAAACCCCCTATGGTACTTTATGAAATAGTATAGTACAATAGCATATTGTATTAATAGAAGCCTTGTATACAAATAATTTATTTTTACTTTATAAGTGAGTGTGTTTTACATTTCCTCATGTAGTTCAATATATATTTATATAGTTTTATAGATACTGAATCATAAACAAAAATTGAAAATATAGTCCTAACACAAAAATGAACCAATCTAAAGTCACTATTGTGAAGAACATGAAAAATCATGTACTTTAAAAAAGCATGTGGATCTGACATATGAATTAAAAGATATAGCTATTCAAACCTTCAAAAAGGTAAAAGTCAGGTAAATTTTTAAAAAAACCTATGTTTCTGGAAATATGGGTTACCAAAATTAGAAATAGACCCCATCATTGCAAAGATCTCAAAAAATAGAAAGTGAAAAAATCACCCTCTCATGCTTGTTGGATCAAATATGAGCCTTCGAAGTTTGTTGCTCCAAAAAACATGTGTAATGATACATGCAGGGGCCAACATGCTATTGGTTGGTCACATGGAGGTCTTGCGACTTTTTTTTGTTAAAAAAAAAACTTGGGGATTAAAGCCCCCAATTGATTAGAAAGAAGAATCTTCACAAAGGTCATGTAACCACCATGCCATGTGTTTGCATATAATATTTTGATAAACACATTTAAATGAAGGAGTTTAATCAGAGTTTGAAAATAAAATATACAAAAGGTTTCAACCCATTAACCACTTTGATTATTACACCATACCAAAAACCTTGAAATTGCTTCATCTACACCACGTTGTTGTTATGTAGATGAACAAAATCTCTTTTAAATAAACATAGTACCCAACTGAAAGTAAAACATGTGGTGGTGGTGATGGTGGTGGTGGACACAACATTGGCCACATGTAATGGTGATGGAAAATTTGGGTGGACCTCAGCTGCAACAATGATAGGTAATTACCCCTAGTAAATACAACCCTTCAAATTGCCCATTCACCTTCAAACACTTGTTATGGGAGTCTCAGTGCTTCATTTTTTATAAACCATGACTTTTCATAAAGTTATTGGTGATAGGAATTTAATGATTATAAAATTTGACCTATGATTTTGCAAAAAAAATTAGTGTTCTCTACTGCTCCTTGATTGCCCAATAAATCAAAATTTTAAAAATTGCAAAAAATCACCTTGAAACTCTAAAAATCCAATTTTATAAAAAACATATTTTTCTAATTAATATTTGTGAAAATTAGTAGCATGCACCAAAAAAATCTGAATTTATCAGAAAATATTAAAAAATCATTAAAAATCCCTAATTTTGCAATTTTATCATAAACAAAATAAGCCTAAAGGGTGATTTTGAAAACCAAAAGTGTGAGTTGGCACAAAAAATTATTTAGAGGCATTGGGAGTAGTGTGAAAATTATAGATTCATGAAAAACATATAAATCCACAACTTAAACTAGGAGAACCTCATTCTGACACCATGAAAGAGAAGATAAAGGCTTAAGATTATATCTTTATAGTTATGACTCACTCTACTAATGCTATAATTTGCCACAAATAATAAGTAATAATAAAATAAGATATTTTATATAAATTAACCAGATGAATTAATTATTAAGTAGCTTAAATTTTACAAATAGAAGTGTTTTATATATAATAAAATCAAGAGTTGTAACTCAACTTTGTTTTTCACTATGTAATATGCATGTGTGCAACAACCTCCATATGAATAAGCACATGCAAGATGATGTGTTCAAGCTATGAGTCCCATTTATCCTAATCTAAACCTAATAGGTGTGTATAGTAGACTAAGTCAACAAAGTTAAATAAAATAAGTAAAACTTAAAAATAATATACATATTGTCAGAGTTAATGTATAATGAATATGTGTATTGTTGATAGGTTGCTAGAGTGTTGGTAATAGGAATCACTATTGTTAGAGTGATGTCAATAAGAGTTTAAATAAGAGTCACAATTTGTTCGATAGGTGGCTTATCTAGATCCAAATTTCTTAGGAATCTATTGATCAATTGAAATCCTATATAAGCATGTATTAATCCATTCTAATTAGCAAGTAAAAGTATCCATTTTGTAATTTGTTTTGGGTATATTTCTCTATTCTTGTTCTATCTTGGTATCAAAGCTATAGGATAATATTATGCTTCTATTTGAAGAAGTTGTGATTAGATATAGAATATGTTTTCATTTGGAATACACAAAAGTGTTGTGATTGGAGTCCTAAAGAGAAGTCCTGCCAGTTTGAAGTTACCTAGAGATTGAAAAGGAACACTACCTACATAAGTTGTGAGTGTATGCATACAAAACTTGTGAGTGTATGTAATAAACTAGTAACTGATTATCTTTATTTGTGTGTTTTTGCACCATGTCTAATATGTCAAATCTAATAGTTTCCTATATCATGGAAGCAAATAAATTAGATGCTGTTAATTATGTGAATTGGATATTTAATATGCAGACATTAATGAAAGATATTAATGCCTAGACTATTGTGAATGGAATTGAAGTTAAGCCAACCTTGCCCTAACCTTTGTTCAAGATTGGAATAAAAGAGAGAGCAAGGCAAATATTTTCTTGAGAATATCTATAAAATTCATGATAATTCCTCATATAAGGGACAACAAGACATCCACTGAGACATGGTTAGTATTAAAAGGTTTGTATGAAACAATGAATACAAATAGAATTATATTTCTTAAAAGTAAAATTCATCCATTAAAATGGAAGAAAATGAAAATATTAGTGATTATTTGTCTAGAGTAAAGGAATTAAGCAATAAAATCAGTGATATTGGAGAGAAAATATCAAGTAGCGATCTAATCACTATTACATTGAATGGTATGTTGCATGAATATCAAGATTTATCACCAATCTATCAACAAGAGAAAAGGTACCTTCTTTTGATGATTTAGTAGGTATCTTTTTGTAAGAAGAGGAAAAGAGGAAATATGTAGACAATAGACAACAAAATTCAGATTTGGATTTGATGGTCAAAGGCAAGTAGCCATATAAAGGAAAGCCAGGGGTGTAGAACAAAGGAGGAAAACCTATCGTGAAGAAGTATTAGTAAGGGGTATCACTAAGGAAAAATACCAATATAAATAAGAATGTCAACTAAAACTATTATGGTAAGTTTGGACATTATGCTTATGAATGTAGAAAGAAGTTTAATGAGTCCAAATATAAGAGACAAAAAATGTAACTTTGTTGATGGAGAAGAAGAGGTAAAAGATGATCTCAAATTGTTTATTTTAGATGTAGTCCTATCTCCTCAAAAAATGAAAGTAGTGTACATTTTATAGATTTGGGAGCTTTCATTCACATGCCTTCTAATATAAAGTGGTTTAAAACCTTTCATGAGAATACAAATGGTACTAAAATCTATCTAGGTGATAATAGATCTCATGAAAAAAAAGGATATGATGATATATGTGTTAAATTTTCTAGTCGGATTGTGAAACAAATTAAAAAGGTGATGTATGTATTGGGATTAAGAAAAATTTAATCTCGATTTCAAAAACTATTGATCAATGTTTTAAATTTGAATTATCAAAGTTAGGTTGTTATGTGAAGGATATGTAGGATCAGTATGAAGTGGTAGTAGAATGGATTAGAGTGGGAGAAATATAAAATCTTGATGAATTGTTAAAATTCATCAAGCACTAACATCAACAAATGTGTCCATAGCAGAGTTATGGCACTTAAGGTATGGTCATTTAAATCTTAGAAATTTAATTTCTTTTCAAAGAAAAGACATGGTGAAAGATCTAGATTTTAAGGATGATCATGTTGAATGTGATGGTTGTGCACTACGAAAACAACATTGGAATGAGTTTCTGATATAATTTAGGTAAAGAGATGTTAATGAATTAATGCATACTAATGTGAATGGGCTAATGAAAACTAGATATTTGTTGATGATAGAATTAGATTTACATGGGTCTATTTCATAGTAAATAAAAGTGATGTTTTTAAGTACTTCAAAGAATTTATAAATATGGTGGAAAAATAGACATATAAACACATCAAGATTATTAGGTCAGATCAAGGGGGAATACACTTCAAAATAATTCTTGACATATTGTAAATAAAGTGGAATTATGAAACAATACACACTACCTTATAATCTTCATCAAAATGGAGTCATTGAAAGGAATAACAGAACCATAGTTGAATGTGCTATAAATATGCTCAAAGGTAAGGACCTCCCTAACATTTTGTGGGTTAAAGATATAAGTACAACTATGTATTTAAATAATAGAAGTACAACCAAGTTATTAGAGCATAAATCTACTTATGAAGCGTTAATTGGCCATAAATCAATTGTTAATCACTTGAGAGTTTTCAAGAATAAAGAATTTTCTCACATCCTAAAGGAAAACAAAATAAAAATTGATGCAAATTTAGTCAAAAGTATTTTTATTGGTTACGACCTATAAACAGGGTAAATTTTAGTGTCTATTCTTCATTAATTCACAATTTTTTTGGTTTTATAAATTTGCATTTGGCTATTTTAGGAGGTGGTAAATAACATAGATTTGCCTAGGTGTAAGTTAGTTTTATAGGTTGGCTCACCTACTATTTAAAATAAATTTCACATGTATATCAATATAGTTCACCACTCCATCGAAAGTTAATATGAGATTATTTGCCATTATATGTAAACAAACATTCACCCGTATACTCATAATGGAAACCTTAAGTAGCTAGAAAGGGATGAAATAAGTATCTACAGGTTTTCTATATAGTCACATGCCCATCTATATTATGTGTTTTGTTATGATTTGCCTATCCATTCACCTTCTCACTAAACACTATTTGTTAACTTTAGCCAAATTTTGGAAACACTTACTTAGAGATTCACCAAAAAAACCCAAGTTAATTTCTATATGGGTGACTAAAATTTAACCTGACTATAAAATATATGATCATGTTATTCATAAATTATTTGGAAGTAGGGATGCTATAGATCATGAACATGAATATGATATTCAATAGGAAGATGTCAAGGTTCTCAAAAAAGAGGAAGATAGTCAAGGTTCTTGGAAACTTCCTAAATAAGATGTTGAAAGTGTAGAAGTGATTTCAAACCAACATGATGATGTTCAAATTCAAAGCAAAGTTGAAGCTATAAGTAGCAAGAATACACCAAGTAGTGAGGGACCAAGAAGGTCAACTAGACAAATCAAGACATCAATCAGGTATAAGGACTATGTTTTGATGTCTCATGTGATGAGTGTAGATGAACTATTTAATTTTGAAGAAGCTAAGGGTCATAAAGAATGGATGACTATTATGCAAGAAGAATATGATTCTATTGTGAAAAATAACACTTGAAAACTAACTAAATTACTTGAAAATAAAGTTCCTATAGGCCTTAAATGGTTGTTCATGTCTAAGTTCAATGTTGATGGTAGTATAGATAAATTTAAAGAAATATTGGTAGCAAAAGGCTATTCACAAAAGGAAGGAATATATTATGAAGATAAATTTGTACCTGTAGCTAAAAGAAACACCATTAGACTTATGATTGCACTTGATACCAAGTATGATTGTGTCTTACATCATATGGATGTTAAGTCAACATTCTTGAATGGTGACTTAAAAAAAGAGTTATATCTTGTTCAACTAGAAGGTTTTGTAAAACAAAGACAAGAACATCTTGTATGTAGGTTGAAAAAAGCACTATATGGTCTAAAGCTTGCACTAAGGTCATGGTATGTGAAAATTGACAACTTCTTCTCTTAGCAAGAGTTCTTCAAAAGTAAGGATGACTCAAATATGTACATAAGGAAAGATGAACATAGCGGTGTTGCTTTGATTCTATTGTATGCTGATGATTTTATAATAACAAGGAGTGTTATAGGATTGAATGATCAAATCAAAAGAGACATATTGAAGGAATTTGAAATGAACGATCTTGGACAAATGAACTACTACTTAGGAATTGAGGTATGGAGGGAATATAGTATGATTTTGATTACTCAAAGTAAGTAAGCAAGGAAATTGGTTAAGAAGTTCAATATGCAGGAGTGCAAACTAGTATCTACTCCATTTGAACAAAATACTAAGTTTTCAAATGAAAATGATAAAAAAGAAGGAAATAGCACTTTGTATAAGCAATTGGTGGGAAATTTGAACTACTTAACCACAACAAGACCTTATATTACATACATAGTCAACGTACTTAGTCAATTCATAGCTAAACCACATGAAATTCATTGGAAATCTACCAAAAGAGTTATTTGATATATATAAGAACTATCAATTTTGGTATTGAATACACTAAAGAATTGAATGTTGAGTTAATAGGTTATTCATATTCTAATTGGGCAAGTGATCCAGGTGATATAAAATCCACCACTGGATATGCATTCACTATAGGATCTGGTATTGTGGCTTGGATCAATAATAAGCATCCAATTATTTCTTTATCCTTTACTCAAGTTGAGTATAAAGTATTATGTAGTACTACTTATAAAGTTGTTTGGTTAAGACGCACCTTGAAGACATGGGAGAAAAGCAAGAAGGACCTACACGTATCAAGTGTGACAATTAGAGTTCAATAAAATTGGCAAATAATATAATTTATTATGCTAGATCAAAACACATTGAAACTTAATATCATTTTGTAAGAAAAAAAGGTTCAATCAAGAGCAATTGACTTGATGTATTGTAACACAAATGAGAATATGGCTGATGTATTTACTAAGCATTTGGAAAAGATAAAGTTTGTAATGTTTAAAAATATGCTAAGCATCATAGATAATTTATTTCTCCATTAAAAAAGAGTGTTATAATTAATATATAAATAATTAAGTGTATTGTTAGCAAGTTGTTAGAACGCTAATAATAAGAGTCCCAATAGAATTCACAATTTTAAGTGTTGTCAATAAGAATTCAAAGAGTCACAATTTATTAGATAGGGTTTTAGGAATATGTTGATCAGTTGAAATCATATATTAATCCATTCTATTTCTACTTTTGTATAACTTCTTGTGTTCTTATTTTGTCTTGTATATGTAATGTTGCACCAACAAAACTATGTCCCTTTCCATTTAATTATTTTATTAAAAAAATATAAGCTTGTGGAGTAAATACTTTTACCTCCCAACTCCATTGATTTCTTGGTTTGTTATATTAATAAAACTATTCTCACACGTAGATAATGTTATGTACTCAAACCATGAGTGACATTAACTTGGAATCTAATTCGATCTCTTTAAACTCTCGATAAAATTTCATATTGATAAGATTTGTTAATAGAAATCTCCAATAAAATCATAAATGTAATCAAATTAATTTATAAATTAAGTCAATTAATGTAACTATTTTAGTTTTGTTATAAATATAGTGAAAGCAAACCAGACGGTATATGTTTTAGTTTTTCTGTTAAAAATCAACATGATGATATACTTTTGCTTGACATTCGATCTGTAGATAGACTCTCATGCAAATATGATACCGGATGCAGTTTAAGGATACTTCCTCAGAATTTAATGTAATTTAACTAAGAGTGATCTGATAGATTGTGTCATATTCAATTTTATTTTTAATTAAAGGATAAATATTTTGATTTATTTTTTTATTTTTATTTTTAATTAAATGTTTGGGTTTTGTATTTCAGTGTATGTTAAGTTTAATCAATAATTTTAAATAATTATATTTTATTTAAATAATTAATTACAATTTTCTTATATTTATTATTTTTTAGTATAATTTATGTGATTTGTTTTTGTAATTTTACACTGAATTTAGTTTGAATGTTATTGGTAGATTTTTGGGTAAGTTTCAATAAATGCATCTAAATATTAATAATTTCTTCTTTATTATGTTTGTTACGATTTTTGGTGAATATTGATATTTTTAAGAATCTTTCAAAAAAATACTTAATCAGTGGGAGACTGCATTTGGTCTCAACCTTTTGACTATGTTCATTGTTGTAGTTGTTTTTGCATAGGGCATTTGATCAAAAATTGTAATCTCCTCAAAAAAAGGATTCATTTTGGTGGAAAGATTTCATTTCCAAAAACCTTAAGGTGTTGGCTGTGGATGAAGAGTGGGCTACTGATAGCAAGGATTCTGCATCTTTTTCAAAAGCCCATGTTTCCCTAGTTCAAATGAGTACCTAAAAGTCCTCACTCTGAAGAAGAATCCTTGGACAATTTAATCTCTCTAAGGAAGGTTGTGTGCATTCCAACCTCCTCCCCAGAGGAGAACCCAAATTTGGATTTTTCTAGAGTAAAAACTTTTATTAATACAACAATGGAAAACAAATCTCATCCTTGTGCTCCATTTGTAAACTTCTCACCAGCACATCCAACTGAAAACAAGGGTGGTCCATGGTTCAAAAGAGGAAAAAGGGTAGACAAGCAACGGCTCATCCTTCTTGTATGTCCCTTCACTCAAGGGGACCCCGTGCTAATATTCAGAAGACAAGCGAAAAAAAGGTCAAGTTCCTTAGATAAGTTTGAAGAAAACTTCATAGAGGTTTCTTAAGAAAGTAAGATAAATTTTCATTGATCTTCGATGGAAAATTCTGATATGTTTCTTATTATCGTCCGCATTATTACTGCTGATAAAGATGTCCCATTAAAATGTTATTGTTTCATCTTTCATTCTATCATATAAAGCTTCAAGGCCTTTTAAAATCCATTTTAACCATGATCTAATTAAAAATAATTTATGTGATTTCTGAAGACCGTAAAACCAACCAATTTATATGTATTGATTACGTACATGAGAAATGCCATATAACCTATACATAACTGTAACTCAATTAAATTTAAAACCAAAAAAAAAAAAAGCAAGAGAACAATTTTTTTCAATACCAAAGAACAGGAACAACATTAAATATGATTCCACTATTTTACAGTCTCTAAACCCTCTAAGAAAGAGGTTTGGCAGTTAAGTATTTTGCACAAATATATTTGTGTGAGGTGTGACCATTGGACCTCATGCCAAATCTAGTAGCAGGATTCAATTTAATGATCTTAGGCTCCACTTTCTCTAACTCGTTACATCAAAATAATCAAAATTATTCCTGCGAGAGGCTATCTAGCAGTGAGTTTGAGTTGTCCTCCTCATAAATAAGAAAGAGGTTTGGTAGTTAAGTATTTTGCACAAATATATTTGTGTGAGGTGTGACCATTGGACCTCATGCCAAATCTAGTAGCGGGATTCAATTTAATGATCTTAGGCTCCACTTTCTCTAACTCGTTACATCAAAATAATCAAAATTATTCCTGCGAGAGGCTATCTAGCAGTGAGTTTGAGTTGTCCTCCTCATAAATAAGTGATTGAGCATCGCCCTGTATGAGCTAATTTTTTTTTGATATTCAAATTTTTGGTGGCAATAAATTATTATCTACTTTTTTTATTAAAGTGTTTATTTTAATATATATCAATAACTAATTTATATATTAATATATAAGTGATATTATGCATAAGATAAATCGGGAGGGTTGGTGGACCCCTTTTCTTCATGGAGTTTTGAAGATTAACACTCATGGTTTTTTTTGGGGGAATCCGGGTCATGTTGATATTAGCGGTATTGGACGTAGTAGTTCAAGGGATGTTCAATTTATTTTTTCAGTTTATAAGGGCTTTCATACCAATAATTATATGGAGGCTCTTGCCATTTTGTATGTGGTGGAGCGTTGTCGTGTGCTTGGTTGACAAAGGATTATTTGTGAATCTGACTCTTAGGGGGTGGCGTCCTTGTTAAATGTGCAACGGTCTGAGGATGTCAGTTGGTCTTTCGCTGTGGTTATTAGACGGACTCTTCAGTTGTGTGGCTCTTTAGAATCTGTTACCTTCATTCACATTCCTCGGAAGTGAAATGGAGTCGCAGATTGCTTAGCCAAATAAATCTCCAATCATATGTAGGGATGGAATATTGTGGATAGAGATCAATTATCTCCAGATTTGACTCGCATTTTAAATGACTTAGTGAATCAAGATAGAGCTCTGTAGTACTCTTTTCTTTATTGGCTGTTTGTCCCTTCTTACTTTGTTCTCTCTTAGTATTTAATAAAAAAATTACCCTTTTTTATTTTAAAAATATATATATATTCCATCTACTAATATAATAATTGAATAGTTTTGCAGATAAGTATGTTGCTTGTTTGACTTTTTTTTTTTTTTTAATGGCTTGAAAAGTTTAAATAAATAAAACTCTTCCCAATAAATTTTCAAAGTTCTTTTTTGTATCAAATCAAATTCTTTTGTACATGCCCATGGACAAAATTACATAATGGAAAAATGCTTCCTCATTCACATGGGTTTCATTTAATTTAATGCCTTGTATCTTCCGCGTTGGGATAGATAGTCAAAGCTCATACCAGATCTAAGAATTTTCATTTGCTTCACGTGGCACCAAATTTCAAATACTTTTCCTTTGCCTTTTGTTGTGATTGATAGCTTTGATAGCTTTGTTTTTCCTTATTTTTTGGTACTATTAATGAGTTGGGTTGTGGCGTTTCATTAATGTCATTGACTAATAATGCATGTTTCGTAGTACTAATTTTTAGGTTAGATTTTTTTAATAAAAATTATTTTTTCTCTTTTTATAAAGTTGCTCATAAAATTTATTAAAATTTGGTGTTACATATGCCTATCTTACAATAGTGCATTGAATTTGGTGTTACATATGCCTATTTTATAATAGTGTATCGATTTACAGTCCAAAAAAATTCGAAAAAGTGTTTCGAGACTATGGGTGAATTTTTTTTATATGTAATTTTTTTTTTCAAAATTTTAAAATACCAATTAAAATGATCATTTTCATGAGAAAAACACAATGGTGCAATCACGTTATGGTTTAAAAAATTGATTTCACATGGAAATGATGGTTTGTAGCCTTCCTACATGGATAAAAAATATTTGAGAAAAAAAAATTGAACAAAAAAAAGCCCTCTACTTTGCCCATTCACTATTATTTTTTGAAAAAAAAAAACCTCAAATAGAGATACTGAAACTGAATAGTAAATACTACAATTAAAATTTAATAGAGAATACAAAAACAATGCAAATCTACTAAATGTCACAAGAGTTATTGTTTGAAAATACTACACTGAAGTGTGTTTGATTTGTAAGATCTACGATATATGAATCTAAAGTCATAAATAGTAAACATGTCCAAAGGGTACTAATTAAGGAAGTTTCTACTAAATTATCCTATCTTTGAGATATATAGAGAATAACTTTCCAGGGCTAAACTCTTACCAGTATACCACATAATCAAATGGTTGAGAGGCTTCTTATTAGCAACAAGAAAAATCTTATATATTTCATATATAATCCAAGCTACATAGAAAAGATATATATACAATTTTGCCATATAATTTGAGTATTGGAGTAATACGCTTTACACCACGGATCACGTAAAATCGATTACTATTTTTTTCATAACAACAACTCGTAAGTTTTACAACTTCTAAAACACAATTCTATCTTAAGACATTTCTATGAAATAAAATTGTTTCAACCCTTAATACCCCAATTTCTAATCAACCAATGTGAATCAAGATATTATAAGTACAAATAACAATGTATATAAACTATATACAAAGGACAATTGTTATATACTCTTAACTAAAATTCTTACCTTATAAAGTACTATAACCATTTCAATAGAATAGAATAGGAATTCTTATTTGCGTTCACAAGAGGACTTGTGAGATCTAAAGGACAAAATACAAAGTTATAATGTAAAATTATTCAAAAAAAAAATTGTCTTCTAGTTTCTTAAGGCATCTTTAATATAATTTTCTATATATTTTGCTAATAGACTCAGAAATTTTTGAAGGTTATTAAAATATTAATGTTATAATTAGTGCTTTTATCTCAATTTTTATATATAGGGCACTTTAACATCACATGTTTCTCATCTTTCACTTCTCTTTTTTCGGAGAGCAAGCATAAATGATCTTTCTTATTTTATTTTATCATTTTCATGTTTAATTTAATAGTTGGCAAGAGCTTAGTCTAAACTAAAAGATGGCATATATTTTATGCATAGAAATTTTCACTTGTAAGTAATTTTGTTTCGTACAAATAATCAATAAATTGATCTCACATTAGTAGAATCTCATTTTCTCATTTGGATCATGTCAAACCTTCATTGTTACCTTATTTTATACCAAGTCTTGTATGGATATTGGTTTTTTATTAGATTAATCTCTTAAATCCCCCTTTTTTAATCATTTCACCTCATTATAATACCATCCCTTCTTTTGAGATTGCTAAGACACATTTTCCATCTATTTTTAATTAATAAAGTTTACTTTTAGAGACAAAACATAGAGATAAAAATAAACATTTAAATAGTTATAAACAACTAATTTAATATTTTTATGTGCAAATACTAAAATCAAGTTTAACTAGTTTGCAATGTCAATTTTAGCTTACCTTTACCTTAAATTACTTTTGCATACACGTATAGATCTTATTCTCCATTCTCTTACATCCACACGCTTTCCATGAGTTTAACCTTCTTGATTTAGTCTCAAGAACCTATATGAATTCTTTAATATGTGTCTACCCTTCTTCTCTCTATATCATTAGATCAATTTTCCTACCTTATAAATAAAACTTTCAAACTCAAATAGTTTTAGAATTTCAGACTCATTCATGTCTGATATAATCACCTCATAGCAAATAACGATAAATTTTCAAATTCAAATCATTCGTATAGATCATCCTATATATTTTGCATGTCAGTGGTGTGAGAAATTATCCAAAGAGTCTTATATAACTTAAAAGTAGGTTTAAGCCTACGAGCCATATAAAAATCACATATTAAGCATACTCAATAACATGCACATTCAAAGAGATTTACCTATTCTTCTCAATTCAACCATCAATCATAATGAACATGTCCTAACAAATTCTACAACAGCTCAAAGCTAAGCCAAAGTTGTCATTTTTTAAGTATATAAAGTTCAATCATAAGTTTTATTCATTAAAGAAGAACTATTTCATACATACACCTAATAGAGAGAATTACATTTTATTTTAATTCCCTCTTTACAATATTGGATATGTAGGGAGCACTCGACCATTCATTGGAGTGTGGTTGGGGTTAGCTCAACCCACCTTCTTTCCTATTTTATAGACCAAAACCTAGTGTTGAAAGTGGACCTATGGTTTCAAAGATAAGGAATCATATTTTTTGGATTGCGCATATAGTCAACTTCTTAAAATATCCCTTGGAAATGAATAGGTAGGCATAGTGACCTATATCGAAATAGAGAAGAAAAATCTAAAAAGTTGAAACCATTAGATACAGTCACTAATATCAATCAATACTGATTAGAAGATGTTGAATATATTTATGTGCACGTAGATTTCTAGTTCCTAATATGATCTACGAATAATCCAATTTAGTTTCAAACTTGCATGAAAACAAATGCTAAGTATCTTAACCCTCTTATTACTTTTCATAAATAGTAATTACAATTTTTAAATTAAATTATGTCTTTTATATTTAGATTTGTGCTTAATTGTATCACATCATATAATCTTAATTAATTAAAAGTTATCTCTTATTAGATCACATCAATAAAAAATAAGGTAAAATATATTGGTGAACCCATTCCTTATATTGAGTGCACCAAACCTAGGTTTTCCCTCAGGGCTTCAACCTTCTTTCCAGATATTTAAAATTTGTCTTAGGGTTTAACACATGAATTCATATTTTCCTTTATCTTGTGTAAATTATAATTTTAAATATTTTACCCAATGGTTTCACACTTATCTTCCTATTGGGACATCCTCTCTTAGGCTTGTGGTTTGTCCTCCTACATGTTCAATTCATATATGATCTTAAATGACTCTATTTCCAAAACGTTTAAATGTTTTATTAGTCATATTAGTTTAATCAAGTACCTATTTTTATCCTCTAAAATTATATACATATTTTTTGGAATTAAGGTTTTACTATGTTTAGTAAAGGTGGTCTATAGGGTAAATGGTACATCTATTCTCAAAATAATTTATGGGTTTCATTTATGTCTTGGTTTTTATCAAAAACATGTTTTTTTCAAAAATTCCTCGTGATTTTATTTATGTAGTTTATTATTTATTTGATCCATGTCAATTCATATATTTTTATCTATATACACTATTAGGCTTTTATTCTTATTTAAGGTTTAAGATTTATTTTATAATGGGGCTCAACTCTGAGTCTTGCTTCCCTCTTTTTCAACCTTAAGGTTTTGATAGCTACCATCCATTTATTAGGTAGGTCCATGTTATGACTATTCCATAAGGTAGGGTGCATCCTCCTAGTGAATATTATATGAACGTCGAACCTTCCCAACATATGACCATTAGTGTGTCTAATGAGGCTATCCTAGATCATATAGTTTCTATGAGGGAGTTCCTAGAAACACTCCAAAATCAAATGTGTCTAAATATTACATCACATAAAATAAAATCACAGCTTCTAACAATCCTCAATATGCTAGTGTCAATTGTTTTTTTGCCTCTCCATTCAAAAATTTTGTGCCCAAAATATTTAATCTCAAATATGGAATCCAAAATAGAACATATCTATAAATAATGGTTCAAACATGTGACATAAAATTAATAATAAACCAATTGACATTCTAAGAGATATGCTTTAGAATAATTTGATCACATTGTCGCATATGTGTCCTCTATAGAAATCTACATACTATTTTTTATATCATAAGATGTATGGACATCATACAGATAATTGTTGGGAATTACAAATCAAAATACAAAATGTTATTGGTAATGGTAATCCACCATTAGACACATCCACTAGAGCACCACTAGATTCAAGCATACCTTCTTATAATTGAGAGACCTATTAAAACTATGGTTACATCTTCTAAGGAAGAATTGGAAAAAGAGAAGTTACATAAGGAATAGTTGGAAAATGACAAGATACATAAGGAACAATTGAAAAAGGAAAATTTATAACAAGAAAAGCTGCAGTAAAAAAATTACAAATAAATGTTGTAAAAAGTAACATATGATAAACAAGAAAGTGCAGTTATGAAAGAGGAAACTAAGAAATCATATTTGACTAAGATATAGGTTCTTAATAAAGAAGTTCAAAATCAATATGTGCCTAATAAGAGTAATTTCATAAGTATGATTTTCAAGGGGTAAACCACACAACATTCATTATATCTAGGTCCTTCGATTCCAGAAATTGATAATAAAGGAAATATTGAAGAGAAATAAAAACATATAAATTAATTCTCTCTACAGATAATGACTGCATTGATGATTATGATTATGATCATCAAGAAGATTGGTATAATAAACATGAATATAGAGAAGACAAAGATTATCAAATTATTGATAGTATGAATAACGACACAATAGAAGACTCATCAAATGATAGACATGAATGGTGGATGACTATTACAAAACCTATAAATGAGCATATTATTGATTTTTGATTCGATAGCCAAAACATAATATATTGTACATAACTTTTTGATATTTGCTTGATTGTGTACTCCCTCTATTTTTTTAATTTCACATACATGTATGCATATGACTTGCATTGATCATTATTCTTGCACTTGATTTAATATGACTTGGCCTTCACCTCTTAATTACTTATCTTGATCTATACATATGTGACACCTATCCTACAATGATTCTAGTGCACATCCTTTGCGACATTTAACTTTCTCACTCCTACATATTGATTACTTATACAAGTTATGTTTCACATTGAACTTACATGATCACATGTGCTTATGTGAATTCATCCCCATGCCCCTCCACTTCATACATATTTATATGACCCGTGAGGTTATTATTTGTATTTACAATGGGGACACATTTCTTGCCTTCACTTGATCCACATCACCATGTTATCACATTTGTGCACATTATGCCATAAAACATGCTATGGGTTGATTAGATCCCTCCCATTAGTTTATTTTTTTAAGCCTTCATATTTAATCTTGCTTGACTATATCAATGTATGTCAAAAAATTCAAATATCTCAAAAATATAAAAAAATTAGAATATTCAAAAAAATAAAATCAAGACCTAAACATGACATGTTTGTTAGTTTTCATTCTTAATTTATTCTATTTATCACACTCACACACACACACACACACACACACACACACACACACACACACACACACACACACACACACACACACACAATACGCACTTGAATTTCATGGTATATGACTAACATGCATGACATACAAATGTACACATGAAACATGGATACATAAATGTAGGATATTGCTATACTTAGGGGCCATGCCAATGTTGTGGGCATCTTATTCCATAGGTTACATTGATACGTTTTATATCTTTATATGGATTTTTCATTTAATATGTTGCATTATATAGATTGATTACACATGTTTTACTATTACTTGTACTTTTTATAATGTTATATTTCATGGATATGCTACTTCACTATGTTGTAACATTGACATACAATGATAGTAACTATTAGTTAACTTTTTATGTTCTTCATTAATGTTTTTTCTATTTTCATAACAGGCTACTCATTACTTGTCTATTGTATGCAACCCTTAGACTTGTGTGTGTGGAATATTAATTTCCATTGTATGTGGCCCTTGGCCTCATGTGTGTGACATCTTATTCTCCATTGTATGTAGCCTTCACCTTGTGTGCATGCCATAATTTTTTTCAATGTATGTGGCCCTTGGTCTTGGGTGACATTGAGTGCTATTGTATGTATCATAGACATGACATTATATTTTACGATTGGTTTTATCTAGGATTTTTTTATGAGCTTACTGAGTTTAGTGAGTTTATAGTGCCATGATCTATACCACACATTTTTTATTCTTATCTATGGTTCCACAATTCAGATCATGCACCTTTACTATGTAGTCTTATCTATCACTTATATCATTGATATTTACTATTGCGCACCTAATTTATATATCTATTTTGACATCTTTTTGTATGCCTTACATTACATGTCTTATATATGCTTTGATGATACATTCATACTATGATGACATATTCTATACATGTTGACATGATTTTACATTATTGCATCTTTTACATAACATGATACAACTAACTCTTTTCTTTTGAGATGATTAACTCATAAGCTACACCCCTCACCTCAAAAGGGGGCATACTAGTGGGACTTTTATATAAATTTAAGCTTCAATGAGCATAAAAATTAGATTTTGACATAATTTATAGAATTCAAATATTTAAAAAATACAAATATCTCAAAAATACAAAAAAATCAAAATATTCAAAAAACTAAAATCAAGACCTAAACATGACATGTTTGTTAGTTTCCATTCTTAATTTATTATATTTATCACATGTTTGGTGTGTGTGTGTGTGTGTGTGTGTACCAAACATGTGATAAATATAATAAATTAAGAATGGAAACTAACAAACATGTCATGTTTATATGTGTGTGTGTGTGTGTGTATAAAATACACGCTTGAATTTCATGGTATATGACTAGCATGCATGACATACACATGTACACATGAAACATGGATACATAAATGTAGGATATTTATATACTTAGGGGCCATGCCAACATTGTGGGCATCTTATTCCATAGGTTACATTGATACATTTTATATCTTTCTATGGATTTTCCATTTAATATGTTGAGCTATATTGATTGATTACACATGTTTTACTATTACTCATACTTTTTATAATGTTACATTTCATAGATATACTACTTCACTATGTTGTAACATTGACATACAATGATAGTAAAGATTAGTTAACTTTTTATATTCTTCATTAATATTTTTTATTTTCATAATAGGCTACTCATTACTTGTCTATTGTATGCGACCCTTAGACTTGTGTGTGTGGAATATTAATTTCCATTGTATGTGACCCTTGGCCTCATATGTGTGATATCTTATTGTCCATTGTATGTAGCCCTTCACCTTGTGTGCATGCCATATTTTTTTCAATGTATGCGGCCCTTGGCCTTGTGTGACATTGAGTGCTATTATGTGCATCATAGACATGACATTGTATGTTTACGAGTGATTTTATCTAGGATTGTTTTATGAGATTACTAAGTTTAGTGAATTTGTAGTGCCATGATCTATACCACATACATTTTATTCTTATCTATGGTTCCACGATTCACATCATACACCTTTACTATGTAGTCCTATCTATCACTTATATCATTGATATTTACTATTGCATACCTAATTTATATATTTATTTTGACATCTTGTTGTATGTCTTACATTACATGTCTTATATATGCTTTGGTGATACATTCATACTATGATGACATATTTTATACATGTTGACATGATTTTACATGATTACATCTTTTACATAACATGGTACAAATAACTCTTTTCTTTTGAGATGAGTAACTTGTAGGTTACATCTCTCACCTCAAAAGGGGGCACACTAGTGGGATTTTTATATAAATTTAAGCTTCAATGAGCATAAAAATTAGATTTTGACATAATTTATAGAATTCAAATATTTTAAAGTGGTTTAGATTATCCATTTAATTCAGATATGGGATAGGTACATATATATTAAAATAAATTTTGGGGGCATATGCCATGCATATTCATAATTTATAAGAATACAAATTATAAGTCTTCATATATTTATAGATTCATACACATTTGGTGGCATATGCCATGCATATGAACTTATTTTACAAGAATATGAGTTACAAAATTTCAAGTTTTAAAAAAAATAGCATATAGATGCATATCATTATATATCACATTGGAAAAAATAATATTATTAATCATGAATATTGTTAATGCATACACACTATTACACTTTTCTATTTTCAAACATATTTTATGGTACATGAAAGTGAACACCCTTGAATCTATAAGTCCATCTACAACAGTTGATTCATGTGTATTGAGTTAATGCAGTTGAGGATTTAACAATACTCAATGGCATATGAATTAGTCAAAGTGAGCCCATATATGGACCCCACATTAGCATCTTGGGGTATAAGATTAGTTACATGAGTAATGTGGTTAAGGTTTCAATGATGTTCAACAACCTAGGCACTACTCCCTTTTTCAATGAAGGTTGGGAAATTTAATTTCCCAACCAATGGCCTTGCCAAGTAGTACATAAATTTGGGGTATAATCCATCTAAAACTCTATAATTACATAAACAAGGAAGTAAAGTTGTCCAATGCTTCAACAAAGAAGCATCATCTCCAACGACAAGCTACAAAGCAACATGGTTCACTCCCTTATAGGTGTATTCCTCATTTTCTCTTTAAGTTGATAAAGTTTCAATTTCATTTTACATTTTAGATTTATACATGGACATTGGTTATTGTATGTTCATTGGAGGTTGCATGGAGCAAGCTACATATTTAGATCATTTTAAAAAACTCAAAGTGTGTCGTATAAACTCAAGTACATTTATATTTTTTTACTTTAGCATTATCTTTTGTTTTAATACTAGAATAAAAGGGGCATTTATAGATACTAAAATATAGTATTATATACTTAGCAATGCTAATTTTGACCAACTTTCACCTTACATGAATTATGCATACACATATGACTCTTATTCACCATTAGCTCATATCCACATGATTTTCATAAGACTGACCTTATTGATGTTCTAAAAGTCACATGCATGATTTTCCTAATTTGTGTCTAACATAATTAGAATCATATTCAGACTATCTCCAAATCATCAGATCAATTTTATTGCTTTATGGATAGAACCATCAAACTCAAATAGTTATAGAATTTTGGACTCATTTAAGTTTGATTGTGTGTTAACCTTTTAGGATTTAGCTTATGTAAATCCTATGTTTGATTAAAGGGCTGAGTAGTCTAAATTAGGAAAATAATATGCATAAAATAGTCATTAATTTTTTATGGATTTGACTAGCTTTGAATTTATAATAATAATAATAAATATGTGCAAATAAATATTTATCTAAAAAATACTTGATATGACCAATCTGTGTGCTATAAACTGAGATAGAAGTAGGTCTGAGTGTCATCAACTAGATTCTTATGTTTGAACTCTTGTTGGATAAGAACGCCACATTTGAATAGAGGCACCATGTGTCTCTAGTGTCTTGATATTAGCACTAATGTTCTCTATGTAGGACTATCCCAAACTTATGAGTGCACTTGTGTCTATGTCTTTGGTTTATGTTCCTATGCACATAAAGTCTATAACTCAGTATTGTGCCTGTAATGACTAATTTATGATGCAAACCCTAATATTCCTTACAAGTAAGGCATGAGATGAAAAGTGCTTCGTTAGTAGGATATACTGGACATCCTCAACACCCAAATTATGAAGAGAGTTACCACATACCAATACTTTGAGGAGGGATAAATCCCAATGTAGTTCTCCCTACCTAAGTGTTGGTGTAAGTGCAAGTGATACTAATATGACAGTGCCCTCGAGTGCCTTAAGTGTGCTTGAGATTATAAATCTAAAAAAGCTAAGCTTAGAGCTATTGTAGATGGTAGTATGCATAAGTAAGGAAAAATAGGGATTAATAACCTTCATTTTGCTTAACTTAATTTATGTTTGAATATGTATTTGTGCATCTAATATCAATCTAGTGGATAGAGGGTTAAAAGTCATGTATTTATAGTGTTATGTTGCTTATGCAAATAATAAAATATGTTTAGGTCGATCGTAAGAGGGTTTTACCTTGGAAAATATATTTATTTAGGAAAGATAGGGTAAAGCATAGGCACCATTTTGGGGACACTAGCGGCATGTGGCTCTAGTGCCCTTAATGTGATGTTAATGTACAACTGGCAGAACATTGGGCACAAAGGGCTAAGATCGAGAAATGAAGGTTTTAGACTATATTTTAGCTAACTAGGGATGCTTGTGGCCTGCACAAAGGCTAGAAAAGTGTGATAATAGGCTCTATGATAGGTCTAAGGCTAATCTAAGAATATGTAGTCTCAAGTAGCACTCTTAAGATTCAAATACTATTTTTAGGTGATTATAGATGGGCTCATCCTACACCAAACAACTATAACTTTTTAAATTAAAATTATTCATACGGGTTAGCCCATACATTTCACATGTTGGTAGTGAGAGAAGCAACTTAAATAATCTCATACAAATACAAACTAGGTCTAAGCATATTACCCATCTAGCAAAAACCTATTAAGCATACTCAAATAATTCCATATTTAAAGGCATTGCCATATTTTTCCAATTCAAACATCAATCACAAGGAACATGTCCACCTCAAAGCTAAGCTAAGATTATATTTTGTCAAGTATCGAAAACTAGATCACATATTGCATTTATTAAAGGAGCACTAATGCACACATATCTAATAAATAGAACTACGTGTAGTTTGAATTCCCTCTTTAGAGTATTGGATATGTGGGAAACATTAATTCATTCATCATGGAGTGGTTAGGGATAACTAAACCCACCTTATTTCACATTTTGCAAACCAAACCTAGTGTTGAAAGTGGACCTAGCGTTTCAAAGAGAATGAGACTTTTTTTATGATTTCGTACATAGTCCACTTCTAGAGATCGCATACAAAGATAGAAGACAAGAAGGTGCAATAACTTGTACCAAAATAGAAAAGTAAAATCTATAGCAACAAAACCATTAAATTCAGTCACTAGCATAAGTTAGTAACAACTAGAGGGTGACGATTCTATCTAGGTGTGCCCAGAGATATAGTTCTTAATTTGAGTGACTCACATTCTAGTTTTTTGCCTTTGTTATTGCATGACTTTAATCTTAGATCTATACAAAATAATAAAATACTATGTATCTTAACCCTTGTAATACTTTCTATATATAGTAAACACAATTGTCAACTCAAATTTCACCTTTTACATTCAAATTTATACTTAATTATAACACATCATATAATCTAAATTAATTCAAAATTTTATCTTATTAAATCACATTAATAAAAAAAAAAATTAAAACATTATGAAAGAATATGTCAAAATTTCTCAATTTCCTTAAATTTTGATAGATGGTTGGACCCTTCAATCATTAGATATCAAGCTAGGCATTGCATCATGAATAACTCCCAATTCTAGATTACAAGATTTCTCAAGTAAATAAATAAGTCATTGTAGGAAATTAAAGGCTATGAAGGGGATTACTAGGATGGTCTAGTAAAGGAAAAAGGTGCAATATTGAATGTTTTCCTTTATAAAGTAGTCATTTATATGCACCTTAATCAGAATGTTATTTTTCGATTAGAAAGAAAATTTACCATAAACCCATATTGTATAGAACCCAAAGTTACAATTAATATATAAATAATAGAAGTATAACTTTCTTTAAAATGGGAATACTTATTCTTTAATAAATATTAATAAAAACAAACTTATCGTGAACTTATATAGTAGAGGACTCAAAGTTACAATCAATATGTCATTGTTAAAAACAAACTTACCATGAACTTATATAGTAAACAACCTAAAGCTACAATCAATAATAAGACTTTTTTGAAAGTATCCTTTGAATCTTTATTATTGCTTCCACTTTTTTCAATACTAGTCCTGGGATTTCTATTAAAAGTTATTGTTGAGAATATTACAAAACATTTATTATATAAATAAAATATTTAATTAGACAAAATTTGTATAAATTTATCAAATAACATTTACACATATATTTCTCAACTACAAACAAAATTACTATATTGTCAAATGTCATACTACATATTCAAGTGGAAGTAGAGAAAATGGTACTTGAGGTGGAGAACCTCTACACTCTCATTGGCCACTGGGGCAATGCCACTCATATTTTTAGGAAGGTGCCTCCTGGTCCCTCTCACCAAGATCCTCTCAAAAGGGATTAGGAGTAGAGGGATAGAGGTAGGGGTTGTTACATGTCACGTAGTCATTATGGATTCTCTACTCTGCCACCTCCTCCCTGTCACCGATTCTCACCATCGAAGGGCCATGGAGGGTGGCATTCTCTACACGTTGATTATGGGCCTTTCAGTTCGAACAAGAAAGGGAAAATGTTGAGATTATATCTTTCTATTTCACCCCCTCGTCAACAGGGTAAATAAGATGGTGAAAAAAAAATTGAATAAGATGGTTGGGGATTCATAACTAATGATCCACACCCCAAATTGAAGCAATTGTGAAATAACCCAAATAATCCATTGCATCCTTCTCTGCCTTCCGTAAAGTTGATTGCGTAGATGGCTTAATATCTTATTTGTTTCTATTTATGATTTTTTGTTGGTGTCACTTACTATATCACTTTCAATTGATGTTATTATGAGCTTAGAATTACGATACAATATCACTCATAAAATTGATTCAAATATATTTCACATTATATCTTTTACTTATCTTTATACCACCCATCTTTTTGATTAAATAAATAATATATTTTTATATTTATTTTAAATATAATACATAATTTAAAAATTTAATTTTTTTTTCATTTGAACGCATCTTTGCAATTGCTAGGACATCATTATTTTTTATTAAAAAGATAAGCCTAACCCGGCTTGGTTTTTACAAACATGTGATTGAAGAACTAGGAGATGAAATACATGTGACAAGTGACTAGACAATTGTCATGTCACAGATAAGAAAGATGATGTACGTGTACGTGCCGAGACAATATTTTGTTTCAACATCATCTGATTAGACTCCTGTCAAAATTCCTAGGGTTTTCCCACTCCCTTAGAGTTATAATTACCAATCGGATTGGGCCCAGATGGAACGTTGTGTAGCTCTTGGAAATGTGGGGAACTGCATTTGCTATTTCCACATTTCACCAAATCTCTCTCAACGTTGATTTTTTTAACCATTGTATTTCCAAGCTTCTGCACACAGTCAATCACAATGTCAGCACCAAAAAACATAGACTCATGATGCCAATTTGGTTTTAAACATGCTTCTATCCCTTCTTTCAGCTTTGGATATGTCAAAATCTCCTTTTGATTCTATTTTTATATATGGAAATAATTTTGATGCTTCTTTTTCTTTGTTTAATGTGATTATAAATATGTAATATATATTTTATAATAACATAAATAGCAAGATAATCACATAAAAATTGTCTTATACTATACTTATAATTGTTAAAAAATAATTATTAACAAATTTGTGAAAAGAATGTATAGTTGTTTTCTCTTTCTATTTTCCAACTTTTTTAGTTATAAAATATAATCTTTTTTTTAAGTAAATAAAAAATTGAAACTTATTCTTAAAAAATATTGTTAATGGAGAAAGAGATTAAAAGGTGCCAAGCTTAAAGTGGTCAATGAGGATTTATTAGATTAAGTTTAGATATTCATCACAGATTATATTCATCAAAACTTTTGTTAACAAGGAAAGAGATTAGATGGTGAGAAGCATAAAGTGGTCAATCATATTCACTATTCCTCCCCCCTTATGACATATACCAAAAGTTTTGCCAATGAAAAAAGAGACTAGTGAGAAGTACAAAGTGGTGAATCACATAGAATATAGATAGTTACCTTTTAAAAAGACTTATATTCGAATAATCTAAAGTCACTATTCCTCTCCCTATTAATGAATCACATTCACATAATTATATGTTAAAATCAATCCCCAAAATATTATATAAATAATGATTAAAACCTTCAACTTAATATTGACCATGTATCTTCAATTTATAAATGATTCTTTCTCATTAAAAAATACAAATTAATAAATATTGTTTTTACCAAAAACTCTATTAATTTTTATTTCTATATCTAATTTATGAGACTTTAGATTTAAGTGCTTTCATTACTTCAATATTAAGATTTTATGTTAAAAAGTTCCCTTCTATATATTTAGGACCAAATTCTCTCTTGGAAAAGCAAAATAATGTAAATTGTAATTATCTTTTTTATTAGCTAACTCAATGATTAAGTCTGTCTAAAGGCTTTCAAAATAGTCACAATTTACATCTAATTAAGTGAGAGAATATCATTGCTTAGACTTTCATATTTAACAAATTTAACTCTGGCATTTAAGCTCTATTTGAAATTATAAATGAAGGAAAATGAAGTAGTACACAATTATTATTATTTTTTTTTGGAAAATATTGCACAGTAATTGGTCAATGCTTCACATAGATTTTATACACGAAATATGAAAAAATAAAATAATAAAAAATAAATAAAAATAAATTAGCTAATAAAAATTTGTTTTAGACGTGAAAGATAGTAGCCATAATAAATTTTAGATAATATTTTTTGAGTGGTTATTTTATTTTAAATATGAATTATTCTTTTGCTATAATTAAAAATGATTTTATACAATTAAATTGAATTTTTGTGAAGAATTATGTTATTCAGGATATTTAAATAAAAATATCTTCATATCAATATTTGATCACAAGTTTAATCTTTTATATATCAAAAAAAAAAAAATTGAAATATTTTAATATTTAAAATATTTTGATAATTCAAATTCATCTAAATATATTACATGTTATTCTTTAAACTCATAAATTATAAAACTATATAATAACTCAAAAAATATATATTTCAATTAATTATTGATTATAATAAATAATTGACAATAATAACTTTATTAAAAGAAATAAATATAAATTATTTCAACATTCATTATATTTGATCATAATAAAACTATTGGATCTCATCTTTTCTTTCTTTATACTCCTAAATTTAATAATAAAATAGTTAATTATATTTTTAATTTAACTAAGATTAAATAAAATGGAATTATAAACGAAGGCAAATTTAAAGGCAAACATTTATAGAAAGGGATAAAAGGCCTCATATTTATACCTAAGATGTGCAAAGGCACTAATAATAATTATTTATATTTTATTAAGAAATATAAATATAGAATGATGGTTAGAATGAGTAATATAATTTTTTATTATTATAAATGAAAATGTTAAAGTTTTTATTTTATTATTAAAAAAAAATAAAAAATTATGATTCTTATTTATTTTATTAAAAAGTTTATTGCAAAATTATATTATAAAATGGAAACTTTTTAAATTTAATATTTAAATAAATTAATTAAAATATTTTTTAAAATAAAATTTATAAATTCCTATCTTAAATTCACTAATATTTGTAACATGTAGAAATGTAAAACCTTTAAGAAGATATAATAGTCTTTAAGGTAGCCTTCCCGAGTCATTTAAATTTAGTCAACTTTAGTTCCATATGATCTAGTTGATTGTCCTTAGTTTTTTTGGTGACTATTTTTCTCATAAATATGTTTGGACTAAATATGTTTGGACTAGTCTTTAACTATCCTTTATTTTAAATTTCACTTTAAATGTTTTATAAATATTATATTTATATGTATGTTATTTTAAGTTAAAATTGTGGAGTTCAGGAATTTTCAAGGAAGTTTGAAACATTTTACAAAAGGAAGTAGTTAAATATAGATCTAAGTACACACGTGTACACACACATTATTATTAATAAAATGTTATTTTTATATGATTATATGGTCGTTTTGATAGGCGCATATCAAATTTAGATTTAAGGACTTTTGTTAGAGTTTTATAATTTTATTTTAAATATTTGTAAAAATGCTCTCGCTTGCTCCTCTTTTCTACTAAATAATAATTAGAGGATGTTTTGACTTGTTGTAATGGGTAATTATAAGGAAACACAAATTTAAACAAGTAAGATATATATATTTGTAATTTAGGAATGATATCCCAATTCTAACATTGAATATGGAATAACTACAAAGCAATATCAAATATTAATTATAGTGGATGGTTGACTCAATTTTGGTGAATGAACTCTATGAATGTGCCAATTTAAACACTAGATCTTTTTTGGACTATGAAATTAAATTCTTTTTTAAAAATGATATTTTTAAACTTTTTCTAATGAAGCATATTGAAGAGAAATTATCTAGGGAGAGTAGTGGTGCAGGAGGAGTCAGGGTCGGTGTTGGTTTTATCGCAATGTAGAAAATTTCTTGTAGTTAGGACATATTGGCTTTAAGCCTATCGAGGAGATGTTATATCAAGTACCAATTTGAATAATATTGTATGCCTTTTCGCATTAGTTGTGATCAGGATATGTTTCTAAAAAGGTAGGAGAATTCATCAGGAGCTTTGAACTATACACGTCTAAAGCAATCTTTGTAATAGGAGCTTTGAACTATACAAGTTTATGTATCGAACTTAGATTATATCAACGTCTCACTCTAAATGAAAGGGACTTGTTCAAAATAGGCCTAACCCATAGATTATGAAAGTATATTCTTTTGGTGTAGAGGGTGCCATGAATATGATTATATAACTCTTAAATGTCCTCTCATAATAAAATCTAAGATCTTGGTGTAACTTGAAAAACCAAAAAAAATCTTATAAATTATAATGCTAAAAAAAATGAATTATTTAAATGAGTTAAATTTGGAAAGAAGCTAACGTGATCTTAAATAAATCACAAAAACATAATTAAAGGCTCAATGGGACTCTTAATCGAAAGGGATTCTAGAACAAATGTAAATGACAAAAATCTCATAAATGGGTACATTTTGAAAAGAAATTACTTTACAATTATAATAAAAAAGAAAAGCTTTTGAATATTATATTCTAAAATAAAAATTAAGATTCAATATAATGGAGAAAAACAAATAACCATGATATATATTATTAAGAAGGAAAACAAAACATAAAAAATGGTTAATATTCATGAAAATTTTCAAAAAGAAATTAAGATGCACTTAATCTTAAGATCTCAATCTCAATTAGAAGATACGTTCTAGATATGAATAAAAACCCAGTTTCACCAGGACCAACCTAAGAAGAAACAAGGAAAGAAATTGTAACATTTTTCATTGAAATGAAAAAAGTGTTTGATTTTGTTTCATATTTTAATTGTCATGATGTTCACATTGAAGATTATTCCAAACAAGACCAGGGAAGAACAAATAAAGAAATTGTAACATGTTTTCCCATTGAGATGAGAAAAGTGTTTTTCACATTAAAAATTATTATAAAGAAGGGCATAGTCAAATGTACTTGCATTCTAAAAGCATGTGTATGCATTGAAAGAAGCAATGACAAGCCTGGAAAATGCATTGAAAGAAGCAAATATGACGAGTCTGGAAAAACTTAAACAATTTTTTTAAGGAAATAGACCAATACATCATGTTTTTGGGTCATTAAAACTAAAATATTAAACTTTTAAGACTTTCACTAAACACTACTTTTTAATGTTCTAAAATATAAAAAACTAAGAGACACCATTATTTTAAATCTAATAAAAATAATTTGTAAATCAAATCAATTAATGCAACTCTTTTAGTTTTATCATTAATTTAATAAAAGCAAACCAGAAGGTATATGTTTTAGTTTTTCTCTTAAAAAACTACTACATGGTACATTTTTGCTTGACCTTCGATCTGTAGGTAGACGATAATGCAAAGATGATACCGGATGCAGTCTAAGGATGCAATGTAATTTAAATAAGAGTATTCTGGTGGATTGTGTAATCTGTATGACATATCTGGTGGATTCAAGGAAAAACACCTTGATTTTTCGGTTTTTTTTTTCATTTTTTAGGCATCCATGAGTATCAGACGTTTGGGATTTGTATCTAAGTGATTGGTGCACATACTCAGTGATTTAAGACGAGAGATACTCATATATAAGCAATTCAGCTGTATATTAATTATTTGTTTTGAGGAAAGATTATCGATTGGAAACATCAAATTATAAACAGAAATATAAATATTCTAAAAATATTATGATTGATTTTATGGACTGTGAAAACATTAAATATTTCACTCCATTAAATTTTAAGACTTTCTCTTGTCAAAAAAACCCTCTGAAAAACAGGTTTGGCAATTAAATATTTTGCACAAACATATGTGTGAGAGAAGACACCATTGAACCTAATGCCAAATACAGTAGCGGGATTCAATTTAACTCATCCTGTGGCACTAGCCTTAAACAACTGCTGTGAGAAACTGTCTAGCAGTGAGTTTGGATCCTCCTTGCCCCATAAATATCTGATTGAGCACCCTCCCCTATGAGCTACAATTTTCTGATGCTAATCTTGCTGGTCAGGTCTGATATTCAGAGATATATAAACTGTTATTTACTTGTCTCCTTGTATAGTAAGTGTTTATGTTTTAGAACATATATTTTTAATCATATGATCTTGTATGTCATAATGAAAATGTTATTTTTAACATAATGGTTGATTGGTTATGCAGGTGAATATATTATTTATTCCACTTATAAACTTTTAAAATTTCTTTTCTACTTCAAATTAAATATACATATTTTTGAATTATATTCATTCATTAAAAATATATCATAATTTTTATACCGCCATGACACAATGAAAATGGCCTGCCTACCTACTAAATTAGAAACTTCTAAACAAAAAAACCATTCAATTATCTCAATTCTCTGCTTTTTGGAATTGTTTAGACTCTAAAATCCTCGTATCATAGCCCCCCAACCAAAACAATCTTATAGAAAGCACAAAAAGTCTAAAACACTAAAGCATGATGGGCAAAATTTTATTACCCGGTGCAGAATTTGATAAGAATCAAGGTCATCTTTCATAGATAACAAGCTTGTAGAGCTCCACCTTGCATGAGCAAAACCTGTCCATATTTAAGACTAAGAATCCTATAAGACTAATCTTATATATGCCACAGATTTCAAGCAACATAGAGGGCAACAAATCACCTGATTCGCCTGTTGTTTCCGCGGCACATACAACAATGATGATCATGAGTAGTAGCTCAAGTACAAGAGAGAGAGAGAGACTGGGCGAGGGGGCTCTGGATGTTACTAGCATTATGCATAGCTTGGGTTGAACTTCCCTTTTCCTCACTGCAAATAATTATTAATGAATACTTTCCCAAAAAGTGAGTTATCATTGTATCAGTGATTTTAATATGAAGATCCTTCCTCTAATCATATAATCTTTTCGTACTATTGGCCCACGTTGCATGTGCAATAGAGTCAAGATAATTCAGACTAACCAGTCACCTCACAATACAGCCAAAAGATGAATGAAATGAAGATATAAAATGATATGTTCATGAATGTATGTTGTTGTAGATTGTGACACACCCAAAATGTCAACATTTGAAAAGCAATTATGTGTTACTAAAGTCCATGGGGGGAGCTCTTTCCAAATATGATCACCGACCAAGCGAAGACTCCCAAACCTAGTGTGTTAATAGCTTTAACTTTTTCACCTTTTCTTTTGGGTTGGAATGTATGTATTTTAATCAATTATTATAATTTTTGTTTTTCTTCTAGAATTGATACTCATTTTTGTATGGAGTGGGATGATTTTTGCGACATCAACATATATATAAATTTAAGTATGTTTTGTATTTTTAGGTGTTTATTATGTTATGAAATCTATGGTAGGTAGAAGAAATCAAGACTCTCTACAAAATTTTATTCATCACGAGAATCAAAGATATGTAGCTCTATTTATTATAGAGATGACCTAATTTCTTCAAGAGTCATCAACACAATTTTTTGTTTCATAATTCAACTTCAAACTCATTTCTTTAATTTTAATTTTAGAAACTACGGAAAAGATTGTAGTTTGATTAGTGTGGATGATGGTTGCTTATATCCATCCAGCAGGGTACAAATCCTTCTAGGTACCCGACACGGAGAGTTAAACGATTACGGAGAGTCAAGTGATTAAAGAGAGTCATGCCATGTGTGTGTAGCATTTGGCCTTCTATGTTTCTGCAATGTTTATATGTCCCTTCTATTCAACCTTCAAGCCTTATGTGTGATAGCTATGCAAACTTTCTAACTCTATTCCACATTTTGCATGTCCCTTGTATGTGGAATTTAGGCCTCTTTGCATGACACTGCATAACTTTTATTACATATTAATTAATGGCTATTATGGTACTATGATTCTTATCATGTACTACTACGTATCTCTTATATATATCTATGATGCCATAATACATATCATATATATACTAATTATGTATTTCAATACTTTATTTAAATAATAATAATCTATATTTACAATACATATTCAATACTTGCAAGTTATTTATATACTTCATACACTATTTTAATGCTATATTACATGATGCAATGTAATAGACAAGCTCTTCATATGCTTCAATGTTACATCTCTAAGATTCTAATATAATTCAAGTATGGAAAATATTATTACATGATTATATCTTTCACAAAGGCTCTCATCTTTTTATTTTGAGACAATTGATTTATTAAAAAAAAAATCATCATCTTAAAATGGGGTATAATAATAGGCTTACAAGTTTTCACAAGCAAAACATTTTATATTTAAAAGTTTAAAATTTGGAAAAATAAAAAATTTCAAATTGCGTGAGAATTTGGCTTATTTATACACTCCACTCTTACAATTATCCGAGCACATTACATTTATGCAAAAATAGTTACAAGATCTTAAATAATTTTCAAAAGTTCAAATTGGTATTTTATACAGTAAAGGGGACATGATATACATTGAAGACCAAACTATTTCTTTGTAAAACTCATATTTCTATTCTTCAAAGTTTCAAGAAGTTGAAATTCGAATCTAGATTTGTTTGTACTAGTATGATTCATTTTTTGTATGTGGACCACATTTGAACTTAGTGACATTTCACATATTGGTTTCATTTTATATGTGGGTCACGTTTGTACTTGTTCTCCACTTTTAGGTACTTGACACAGAGAGTCAAGCGGTTAAAGTCAGAATCATGTTTTAGATGATTTTGACGGCGTGGATGTCCTTTACTCATGGTTGCTTAGCCGAAAGAGCTTACTGATTTAATGTATGCTTACTTATCATTGTAATATGCTATATATTTATTTCCAAAAAATGAGCTGAAATGCAGATATTCTATAATTCCATATAAATGCTGCATGTTGTAGTACGCACAAAACGAAGCTCAAACGAACATATCCGCTATTTTACTGAGCGATCACGAAATATATTAAGAATTTTTCAATGACTTAACTCTTATATTTTATTCCTTATTATTAGACATTAGGTCCATAATTAATACTGCCGCCAAATACCAACAAGTTAACTAATCAATTCTCCAACCCCAGAAAAAAGAAGTGAATGATTCTATTGCAAAAGCTCTGTTGAGGATGCCAATGGATCTGAACCGTCCATCCCATTAATGTCTGTTAGCAGATATTATAAGCAACTGATTAGATAAGTCAATCTACGGAATATGTATACAGTGGACCCACTCAGATTTGCTTCTTAAAGACGGGGCAACGCCGGGATTCTCTCCGGGCTTAAAACGAGTGTACTGGACAATAATATGCTCGTCCAAAATTTGTAAGCAATGCGTACATGATCCGTCCAAATATTGGGAGGCCGTGCAATTTTGAAATCACTCGCATCTCCTTTATATAAGTCGTTAGTTCTTTTCGTGTTTTACTGGCGCTTCTTACGGGAAGAAATTCGTTACATTCTGAATATAAATACGATTATTCCCACCTGCTTCTATCGTATTTGATGTGAAAGCATACGTTAATCCATAACTTTATAAATTTATTAAGGTTGTGAGATTTTCAATCCATAATGATTAATATTATTGGGGATTTCAGATTTCCACGATCTTGTTTACATAAAAAATGGAATATACCTATTTATAAACATTATTTTAATTTTAATTATAAAAATAATATTTAGAGAAGGATCTTGATTTTCATGTATAGAAATAATTGTCGCATTATAAAACAATTAGAGTTTTATGGTATTGAGAACTCATAAAACTTACAACCACCTAAGCACCGTTTCAAAATTGTATACTCTACAATTTCGGAACCTAGAATTGTAGACATCATGTTTGTCGCAGACAATAAACAACAAAGTTTGATTTTATGAGTGTATTCTTCAGGGCCAAGGCTCTACAAACCTTGCTCGCAATTATGAATCATCGTGCTAATGTATGGGAATTTGATCGTCTTCTTCAAACCCTAATAGTGCAATTAAAATTGTAAATGACAAGGAAAATGATTTGTTTGAGGTCCTACGCTCAAGGTCAGCGTGGTTTTTAAACACTAACTACTTATCAGGCCCCTCAACGACACACAATATCAGTCACAATATACTAAGTGATATGCAATTCAACTAGGTAGTGTAGTGCAATGTAAGTGTGTCGCTACAATGATATTAAATGAACTAACAAGTGCTCTCTAAAAGATTGATCTCTTCTAGAATGTAGTGAACAATAAATTTCACATACTTTTTTGTTTTTTAGATTCTTGAATGCCTTTTCTATATGCTTGCAGTGATTGCCTAATTCACTATATTGTCTTAAATGCACTAATGTACATGTGTATTTATAGACTTATTAAATATAAATTAAGACCCCATTAACATGCAAGCTGACATACATTGAGCGAAAAAATTAAAAAAATAAAACCCGGATCCCCTAGGGAATACCAAATAGGTGAGAAGTGCCCATTTCCTAAAAAATACACTGTACATCTTTGAGAAAGACACCAAAAACAAAGGATAATGGGGAGAGAGGGAGGGAACACAATGAGAAACGATATAAAACACACAATACATGCTAATAAGAGCATATTCTAGACTAATAATTGATAAACACACAACTAACCTAACACAATATAATTTTATAACTAATAAATACATATGGGGCCATTTTTAGTGCCCCACTTTGGGATGTGTGTGCATGTGCACATACATATCAAAATAAAACAAATAGATATTGGGTACAATTTTTTGATTCTCTATAAACTTCTGCAACAAAGTCCACTGCACATGTAAAACCTATAAGGACATTTACACATGGATAAGATCCCATAAAAATGATCTACTACAGTATTGAAAGGAAAACCTGAAAATGATACACTTGATTGTTGTAGATGTGAAGGCACCATTATATGTGTTCCATGTCTCTTAATCTATGGTAAATCCTAATTTTCTTGAAGATGTATAGACGCCCATGTAGAATACCATGTCTTTAAATATATGATGAATCTTGCATGCATTTTTTAGGAAAATTTTTGGTGACCAACAATCAAAGTTATGTAATAATTTGATTATTAAAGAGTCAAGGTTAAGACATATCTTAAATATATTTTATAGTGGAAACATGTGTCATGTGTTGGAGATATTTATGAGTAAAAATTTATGAATAACTTGATTTATAGGAAAAAAATTTGTAATGACTTTTTGGAGATTGGAATTTAGAGTGTGGATAAAATGGACAAAATATATGTACTTCTTTTGAGATGTGAGATGAACCTATCAAGAAAATATTTCTAAAGAAATGGATTATATGCATCATGTAAAAGATAATATATATAATCATTGATGCCTAACATAGACATGTATTACCTTGGAAGGTGCATATATGTGATAATTAAATTGTCTCACATGGACCTTTGATGTAGAAATATAAGTACAAGGGATAATATGCCTCACATGGGAAAACATAATCAATGTAATCATAGGAGTAATAAGGATTTTATGGGATAATGTTAAAAATGCAATCCCCGGACTAAAATGCCCCACATGGGAAAATTTAAACAAGATAATCACAACACTATTACATTTAGTGTGATTCATGATTTTATTTGGGTCAAATTTGCATTGGAAATCAATGGTTATTGTTTTTTTTGTGTCAAAATTCCTCAAAAATCATGTCAAATTTTTCAATGCAAACCTATTTTTTATGTCATTAGATATTTATATTGTGTTGTGTTTGTTCCTTGATTACGTTGAGGTTATGCTAACATTTTTATCTCATTTTGTACTAAAAATCAAATAATTTTTTTAATGATGATGATGATGTCATGTATGTACTATAAATTAGCTTACAAATAATTAAAATGATCAATATTGTGTGTGTGTGTATGCATATGTACATATGTGTGTGTGTGTGTACATACATACATACATGTATGTATGTATATATTTTGATTTTTTTATTATTATTTATATATATTATATAGTATTATACATTATATATATTATTCTCTAAATATATATTTTGTTTATTTAAATATAAAAATATTATTTTTATGTATTTATATAATACCTTTTTTATGGGGGTACCTACATATTTTCTAAATTAAAATGTTATTTTTTAACAAGGAATAAGAAAAAAAAATGACAAAATTTAATGCTTAATTTTTGTAATTTACACTAAAAATGATAAATATAAAACTAAAAATATGATGAAATCACCATGTGGATGCCACTTTTGCTAAATTGAATGTAAAAAATGTGTTTCTCAAACCTTGCAGATGCAATGGTGAAGTCAAATCAACATCGAATGTACTAGATCAAAAAACTTAGAAATGATTATAAAATTGGTATTTCTCCAAAATATATCTAAATATCAATCAATGCTGACTTGTATCACAATGGGCCTAGACTAGTCATCGGGGGTGGAGGCACAAAATATCATATGGATGCTTTGTTAGCATCAAAGATGCCACCAACATATATATATATATATATATATATATATATATATATATATATATATATACACACACACACACGTACGTATGTACATACATGTATGTATGTATATATTTTGATTTTTTTTTAAAATTTATATATATTATATATATATACACACACACACACGTACGTACGTACATACATGTATGTATGTATATATTTTGATTTTTTTTTAAATTTATATATATTATATAGTATTATACATTATATATATTATTCTCTAAATATATATTTTGTGTATTTAAATATAAAAATATTATTTTTGTGTATTTATATAATACCTTTTTTGTGGGGGTACCTACATATTTTCTAAATTAAAATGTTATTTTTAAACAAGGAATAAGAAAAAAAAATGACAAAATTTAATGCTTAATTTTTTTTGTAATTTACACTAAAAATGATAAATTTAAAACTAAAAATATGATGAAATCACCATGTGGATGCCACTTTTGCTAAATTGAAGGTAAAAAATGAGTTTCTCAAACCTTGCAGATGCAATGGTGAAGTCAAATCAACACCAAATGTACTAGATCCAAAAACTTAGAAATGATTATAAAATTGGTATTTCTCCAAAATATATCTAAATATCAATCAATGTTGACTTGTATCACAATGGGCCTAGACTAGTCATCGGGGGTGGAGGCACAAAATATCATAGGGATGCTTTGTTAGCATCAAAGATGCCACCGACATTTTATTGGTAAGAAAAAATTAGTGGGGCTATGTGCCATAAATTATCTATCTTTTAAAAAATTTGACCTAATTTTTATTTATCTTATCTCTCTTTGCCTACACTAATAGGGTTGTAATCCAATATTGTTCCTCAATGCTCGACCCTCGATTATGTGCCTCACACCTCACATTGTCCCTCCATCGGTGCCCACACACAACTCACATAGTCACTACTCATGCAACCCCTAGGGTTTTTATAAGTTTTTAAGAATTTTTTGTAGGGGTTTCTTCCAAGGTGTTTTAAATGGTTTTTAGGAATTTTCCTAAGGTTTTCTTCTTGGGATTTCTAGATTTTTTATGAATTTTTGTAAGATTTACTTCCTATGGTTTTTTAGGTTTTATCTCATGGTTTTACTTAGAGGACAATGGTTGAAAAAAATATAAAAAAATAATTCATACTTCTTCAAGGCTCCTTGACATAATTTTTGTAAAGATATAATGACATTTCTATTAATTTACAAAAAAATATTCTATGTACAAAAATATGTGTGATGTAACAAAACTCCTTATCAACACTTAATTCAAAAATTCTAAAGAAAATAAGCTAATCTTTAGAAATACCAAAGAAAAATAAAATGAACATGTATTGAAGAAATTTTGTATTAAATATATATTGAAGCTCTTTATTTTCCATTGGATTTGTCATTTTGGCCAACATTATTTTGTACCTCAAAACAGATTCATTGTTAGGTTCATTGGTTCCTTGCTTGATATTAACAATTTGTGCATGTGACATATTTTCAGTGATGTTGATAGAGAAATCTGTTAGAAATTGACTCATTAGAAGTTTGAATGCTTTCATTGATCGGATTGGTAATTCATAAAAGCAATTTAAAGCATATTAATTTAGGCTCTATGGAAACAATTTGTTCAAAAATTTATCATTTAAAGTATAATCATGGCATGTCTCATCCCAAAAGATTGATTATGTTGTTTGGGATCACCCTTTCCATCATAAAATAAAACTTGGGTGCAACAAAAACCATTTTGCAAAGGGCGTAAAGATATTTTAGGTGCAAGAGGATTATGTAATGCATCTTGTGAATCAATAACATGAGTTGATTTCAAAGCATTTTATTCAATGTTGGTAACCTTAGCTTTCAAATCTTGAATAACTTGGAGATTTTTTTGTATAATAGACCCATTGGGATTTATATTTGAGATTTGAGAAGCCATGATGAAAAAAACATGTGTTGATGTGGGGATTGAACTGATAATTGAGTTGAAGTATTAATTGTTCCCATGGGAGATGTAACAATATTTGTACCATCTAAGGGTTCACCATTATTAGATGTGGATGCACTAGCCTTAACATGTTTATTGATTTTCTTCTTATGTAGTATGTACGAATGCATTATTTATTTATTTATTTGTATTTAGATGATTCAATAAGTCTTCTTTATCTTCCATTTTAAAATGATATTTCTTAACATTTTCCATATTTGGTAAATGCACATAAATGTGCCAAAAGAAATGGAAAATTTTAGATCTAAAAACTACTAAAATCAAAAACCCTAGAAGACTAAAAAACCCTAGAGAAAGCTAGAAGTTGCATGAGAATACGTAGAGGTCAAGGTTAACCAAATGTTTAACCCTTTTATTTAGGTTTTGGATAAGGGTTAAAGTGTAGAATAGCTTATACACAAGGATGAGTAAAACTATTCTAAAGTAGGCCAATTAATTAATAACTCATATAAATGAATATTTTTAATTAGATGTTGAGTTATGTTAAATATACAAAATACATTCAAAATAATAATCTAATTACATAATCACTAGGAAGATATAATACTTATAGCTTATCTATAAATATGCAAGTAGATTTGAGATATGTAGAGTGGACAAAGGTAGGAACAAGATTAGGATCAAGTCATTAGATTATGGAAATATTGTTTATGAAGGGCCACACACTTGTGTTATCCTTAGAAAACTTGATTCAATGTAGGTGTCTTGATGTCAACAGATCTTCCCAGTACATAATACTCACTATATTATAGAGCAACCAACTAGAATTTTGTTGGGTTTTATTTTACCTTTACGATAATATATTTTATTCACATGCACAAGTTTTAGATAAATGTTTATGGATCAAACCCTAGCTCTTCACCTTAGTTATTTGTACCTTTAATAAAATGGGTTAGTGTTCTCACAAAGTCAAACTAACCTCAAGGACCCCTCTCTTAATGAGCATTGCCTACATAGCCAATACTTTGAAGAGGGCCTTAGAAAAATGTAATTCTCCCCTATATGTTGGTTTGTGTATGATTAACAGTGTAATATGCTATATGTAATGGCATGCAATGATATAGCTTGTAACTTGATAAATAATTCTCATGGGATGATATTTGATGTTTCATATCTATAATATGATTGATCCTATGATTGATATATAAATAGGGAAGAATAATGAAGTTTTAAATACTTGAAACGTGATTTTTCTAGATGTGTGCTTGGTAAGATTTTTGAATATGACTTGGTGATAATTAACAGTATTTGTTTTATGTTTATACCACAACTTCTAAAAATATCTCAATGAAGGGTTGAATACAATACATGGACCAATGCATAGGATTTGAAATATTTTCAAATTAAATGACTTTCGAGGTACAAACACTATATAGGAATTTGGACACTTGCAGAAATGCAAGTGTCCTTATGCAGGACACAAGTGTCTGACATTATAAGAAACTACTGGGGATTTAAAACTGATAGTAAAGGTTGTGTATTGAGTTTAATATAATATAAGCAATTAGGCATAGTGAGATGGTGAATGTGAGCCTTTCAGCAACAAGATGGTATAAAATTGAAAGGTAGAGCCCTGATAGGTATTTTTAAAGCATAAAAGACTAAGATTATATATAAATCAATTTTTTATATTTACAGGAAATTAGGATGATATTTTATGTTGAATGTGTATTGCATTTATACTAAAAATAAGTAAAACTATTGAAATAAAAAAATAAAAAAATAAATGAAAGGTCAACACTAACCTGATCCGATCTAAGGTGCTATATGCTTTAAATTTAGTAGTGAAACATTCATATTCCCTTTTAGGAAAAACATGTAAATATTTTCACACCAAAGAAGTATGCCCTACATGAAGGCAAAATATATAAACAATGCAAGATAAATAAAATGTTCCTTATTGTAGACACTAAAATATGGTATTAGACACTTGTCAATGTCATTGTTGGCATACCTTAACCTTACATAAATTGTGTGTACACATGTTTCTATCACACCTTTATTTCCTATCTGTTTGCATTATATGGGCCTAACCTTCCCTAATTTTCAATCAGTCATCTACAAGAATTCCCTAGAATATGTCTAACCTACTTAAAATCATACTTATACTATATCTAGTTCATCAAATCAATATTCATGTCTCTTAGATGAGTTTGTTAGAAATCAAATGACTTCAAAATATCATAGGTGTCTAACTCTGATGGATATGTCCCTGTTTCAAGTAACAATTTAATTTTTTAAATTAAAATTATCTTTATGGGTTGGCTGGTGTGTTTCATATGTTAATGGCATAATAAGCTACCTAAAGAGTCATATTTTATGCACAATAAGTATAATATTATTTCTATATTGAGAACTCATCAAGGATACATCTATATAAATTTTCACATTAAGAGGGACTACCCTAAACTTTGCATATCAAAAATTAGATACAAGGAGTATGCCCTAGTTAAGTCTAAAGCACCTAAGCCAAGCCATGTTTAATATTGCAAAGTGTGTAAAGATAGATTACATGTTTGGATAATAAAATGAGCACCATTACACACATACACCTAAATAGGATAACTATGTATAATTTTATTTCCCTCTTGATTTGATACATAGGTAGTTCTTAATCATTCACTAGGGAGTGGTTGAGGTTAGCTCAACCCACCTCTCTTTCCCATTTTTACAGTTTAACCTAGTGTTGGAAGTGTAACCATGGAATTAAAGTGAAGGAGAAAATACTTTAGATTCAGTAAATGCAATGAAAATTTGAAATCACACATGAAGATAGTTTTCAAGTAGGCACAATGACCCATCTTCTAAAAATGAGGCACAGATTCACAAGACAAATATGAAAAAATATGATCCCTATGTTAGAAGGTGGCATCAAAAGGATAATAGACTAATCCATTAGATCCAAATAACTAATTTCGTAATATGAGTTACACTAGGTTCATATTTTAGTCGTTTCAATCACCTACATTCGGTCTCAAACCTAATTAGACCCAAAATAAGCTAAATAGCTAAATCCCTTAGGTCATATCCCTTTATAGTAAGTTACAAATGTTCAATCATAATTTATTTTTGCATTCATATTTATGTCTTATTACCATATACCATATAATAATAGTGAAAAATATACATCTTATTTAATCACATTAATAAAAAATAAGGAAAAAGATATTAGTGATCCCATTCATCTAATGAGCACACCAAACCCTAGGTTTACCTTAGGGTTTCATCTTTCTTTCTAGGGTTTTAATTTTTTGTTCTAGGGTTTCGTATCTGATGTTTGATTTCCCTATATATTTATCCAATATTTATTTTCACCTTGGACATATCCTTTTGCATATCTTCATGATTTTATTCTATGCCATTCAAGAAAACTAGTTCTTTCATTCCTTTTAGGCAACGTTCTTGGTTAAATGGTGTTGAAATTGAACATAATCAGATTTATTTAGTTTGCACTAAAATGTATAAATTAAGTGATGCATATTCCTCCTCGTTATTTTTATGAAAAGTCTTATAATGAACATGTAAAAGTGTAAAATCATACTGTTAATGATGAAATTGTTGATTTACAAAACATTAATCAAGATAACAATAAATACCAAGATCAAACGCATACTAATGACCTTAATGGGGTAGATCTTAATTTTTTTAAATCCTCTTCCAAATAATGTAGAAAAAAAACTAAGATACTACTAAGTTGCATATGGTGTATAATTCAATTACTCCTATGACATATGATCACACATTAAATAATCTTATTTGTATATTTACCATCATAATAATTCGATGACCTTAAATAACATTTGATGATAATGAGATTGTGGAGGATGAATTTGATTTAAATTAGTTATTTTTATGATCCTATGTTGATTCACAAGCTATTCAAAGTATCAAGATAGATAATGGTTCAAGTGAAAATGCTTGTACAATGACACTTCTACATACTCTTAGATACACACATGAGGATTTTATTGAAACAACCAAGATAGTCAAAATATTTAATGAATAGATTAAAAAAACCCTAGGACATATTTTTCTACCTCTTAAGGTATGCCATGTATTATTTAATACTCCATTATTAGTATTACCAAAAACATGGGTATTTGACATGTTATTAAGATGACCTTAGATAAAAAGCTTCACATAGTACCATATTCACTACTTATATGTGTCAAGTATATACATGTTAGTCAGGTACTCAGCGTGATAGGTATTCCTTAATATTACCCTATTTAGCCACAAGCATTTACTCATCCACCCAGACCACCACAAAGTTGGTTGTTTCAACTATTTAGGATTATGCTATAGATTCATTTATTCCACCTATTTAGGATCATTCAAAATAGTAAGTTATTCCATCTATTAATGATCATTCTATGCAGTCAGTTATATAACCTACTCAAATTAAATTTAAAAAGATAGTTCAAAGAAGAGTAGTTAAATTTCCTAGATGACTAGTACTTTGGCACCCATAACATCAGAGTCTCATTTTGGATTCATGACAACCAATATTTACCCCATGTCCTAAGCTAGAGATATTAAAAGTTCAACATGTTTCACAATGAGCACATACACATGTTTTTCCTACTATACAATAGAGTTAAAAGGATACCATGCACCCTAGAGTTACTCATCATACATAATATCTTATGGGTGATGATTATTATGGTTACAATACAACATGAGATCATTTTTAAGATTTAAATTTAGATATAATTACATGTGACACTAATATCTCAAAAAAGGTTAACCTTCCCATGTTTTATATAGGAACTCCACATGACCATTCCCTATATTGGTTAATTGGTTAGTATATCATTTAAGAAAATATTTCTAATAAAATCAAAATCAAAATTAAAAAATTAAAAAACAAATTGTAAGAATCAAGCATGACATGCTTACTAGTTTACTTTATTCGCATATGTTTTTTATCACATGGTTAGTATATTATGTATCTTTTTTTTTATACACATGAATTTCATCGTATAAATGATTGAGATGTAGGACACACATGAGACATGGATGCATAGATGAAGGACATTCCTATACCATAAGCCATGCCAACACTAGGGAAATCTTATTTCATAGGTTATATTGACACATGGTATATATTTTTATGACCTTTTATATTTTACCATGTTGAGATCCATTACTTACACATTTATTACTATTACTCATATTATTCACTATGCTAGATGTCATGGATATGTTACCTTACTATGTTATGACATTGACATATTTGGATGGTCTAGATTAGATTACTTAATCTATGCTTCACTGATGATGTTTCCTTCTCATAATAGGATAATACCTACTTATTATATGTAGCTTTTGGCCTTGTGTGTGTGGCATTTATTGTCCATTATTTTTATCCCTTGGCCTTGTGTGTGCAAAATTTATTATCCATTATTACATCCCTTGACCTTGTGTGAAAGACATTTATTGCCCATTATTTGTGGACCTTGGTCTTGTGTGTGTGACATTTATTGTCCATTTTTTATGTCCATTATCATTGTGTGTGACATTTTTTTCTAATTTTTATTTCACTTGGCCTTTAGTGTGCAACATTTTATTGTCCCATTTATGCGGCCCTTGGCCTTATGTGTGAAATTAAGTGTTATTATGTATGTTTATAGTTATATGCATCATGGCCATTCCATTATATGATTATAAGTGGATTAATATATAATTTTATATTGAACTTGCTTAATTTTTAGGTGTCATGATCTATATCAACCACCTCCTCATTTATGTGCGATGCCATGATTGGCATCATGCACCTTTACTACATAGTATTATTTAGTGATTATATCAATTATGGTTACTATTACATGCATAATGTGTATGTCTATCTTGACATGGCACTTGTATGACTTTCATTACATGTTTCATACATGATATGATAACATATTCATTACTATGATGACATATTCTCCACATGTTGACATGATTCTACATGATTACATATTTTTACATACACATGATATAATTCTCTATTTTATTTTGAGATGAGTGAATTTTAATCTACATCCCTTGCCTCAAAATGGAGGCATATTAGTGGGATTTTCATAGATAGTTAAGCCTCAATGAGAAGAAAATTTAGATTTTTTCATAGTCTATAGGATTCAAATATTTTATAGTAGTTAAGATATTAGATTTGGACAAATGTTTATAGATTCATACATAGTTGGAGTTAGATTCCATGCACATGCATTCAATTTATAGGACAAAAGTTATAGGTTCTATATATTCATAGATTCAGATAGATTTGGGGCACATGGCATGTATATGAACACACATTTATAGGAAAGAGAATGATAGGTTTTCAAGTTTGTAATAAAATAACATATAGATGCATACAATTATATATTATGTTGGCACTAATTATTTAATATTATGAAGCATGAATCTTGTTCATAGATGTACATTATTACAAATGTCATGTTGGCAATAATAATGGGGCTTAAATATTTCTCATGCACATACACAGTTTTTTAATTTATATTTTAAAACATATTCAATCATTCCTATAAGTGAAAACCATTAAATCTATAAATATATCTATAATGATTGATTCATGTCTATTGAGGTAATGTGGTTGAAGTTCAACGATGCTTGAGAACTTTAGAATTAATCAAAGTGAGCCCATATGTGGCTCTAACCTTAGCATCTCGGGGTAAAATATGAATTTCAATATTATATATATGGGTTAGTGTAATTGAGGATTATATAATGATAAATAACCAAGACACTACGCCCTTTCGATCAAGGATTGGGACATTTATCATCCTGACCCATGGCCTTGACTTAGTTTAAAATCATAATTTTGGATTTCCTCAAATTATCCAAGTGATTAAACAAGGAAACATAATTATCCAATTATTCAACAAAGAAGCATAAACTCCAATGGCATGATATAGGGAAACATGGTTTACTTAATTATTAGTGTATTCATTCCTTGCTCTTTAATCATCAAAACTTTCAATTATCATTAAGATTTCATATTTCATACATGGTAATTTGTTTCTACATGTTCAATGCCGGATACATGGAATAAGCTACACATTTGGAACCTTCTTACAAAGAAAAAGTGTGTTGTATACACTTAGGTACATTTATTTTATTTTTACTCTAGCATTGTACTTCATTTCAATTCTAGAATAAAAGAGGGCCATTTTCAGATACTAAAATATAGTATTAGATACTTGGAAATATCAATTTAAACTTACCTTCACATTACATGACATGAGCATACACATATGACTCTTATTTCCCCTTCTCTCACACTTACATGCCATCCATCAATCAAACCTTCCTAATTTTATATTATTCACTTATAATAGTTCCCTAGTATGTGTTTAAATTTATTAAAATCATACTCAAACTATCTTTAAATCATTAGATCAATATTTATACTTTATATATAGAACATGTAAACTCAGTCAATTCTAGAGTTATAGATCCGTTCAATTTTGATGGACTCATCCCACACCAAGAAATTATTAATTTTTAAAATTCTAGTCCTTCATATGGGTCAGCCCATGCATTTTTCATGTTAGTGGCATGATAAATCACCAAAAGAGTCCCACATAGATACAAATTAGGTCTAATCATGTTACCCATTTAGGAGGCACTTACTAAGCATACTTAAAACACTTGCACATTCAAATAGACTACCTTATTATTTATAATTCATGCATCAATAACAAGGAGTATGTCCTAACCAAGTCTAAATAATGTCAAATCTGAGACAAAGTCATCATTTTATAATTATCAAAATCCAGATCATATGTTACATACATTCAAGGAGCACTATTGCACACATTCACCTAATGGGAAAATTGTATGTGGTTTGAATCACCTCTTCAAAAAACTAGATATTTACCTAGTGCTCAACCAACCATCATGGAGAGGTTAGGGTCAGCTCAACCCACCTTATTTCCCTTGTTACAAACCAAAACCTAGTGTCAAAATTAGGCCTAGGTTTTCAAGAGAAGGAGACAAATTTTTGGTTATTGCACACACAATCAACCCTCATGATCCCATGTAAATATGGAAGGAAAAAAGGTGTAGTATCTACTACCAAAATATATAATCAATATTTACAGAGATGAAACCATCATATTCAATCACTAATGTTAGTCAGTACTGACCATAGGTTGATGGTCCTATCCAAGTATGATCAAAGATCTAATTTCTGATCTAAACAACTCATAGTCCATGTTTCCACCTTTATTTCCACATGTAATTGATCTTAGACTTGAATAATATAGTAAAAATATAACTATCTTAACCATATTAATACTTTCCATAATTATTAAGTGTAAGTGTTAAATATTATTTTGTCTTTTACATTTTTCTATATGTTTATTTCCATATTCTAAACAATCTAAATAAAATTTAATGTTTTATGATTATTAAGGTTAATTAATTAAAAAAAAGTAAAACACTACTTGGTACAACCAAAATTATTAGAGGATACTATGGTATAAATAGGATGCATCTAGATGATATTAACTTACTTGTCACTATTGGTCCTAAGATTACGTTAGCTTAGTTTCATGTACATCCAAATAATGAGATATATGATGTATTAATTTGATGATAATGGTTGAACCAAATGAAAAAAATCCCATTATTAATTCACCAACATTTGAATTTTGTCCATAATAATAATTTTTTCACCTTTTTAAGGTAATCATTATTAATGTTCCACACATGTATAACATGCAGTGTTTCCTAAAAAAACCCAAAAGGTCTAATCATATAACCTCAACCATGTGCACATAAAGTACAAGTACCTAATCATCCAAATATCCAAGGAATATTATCATATATTTTTACACTTATCTAAAATAAAAACCTACCAAAGACCCAAATATTATATGATCACCTATTTAGATAAATTAAAGTATGAATTTACAAGAACATAATTAAAGTATGAATTTACAAGAACATAATGTAACTAATTGAGATAAACATGATTATAATTGAATTATTTTTTGATGATACCTTTTATAATTTCTATGATCATACTGATGATGTTAGTGATAAGTAAAATGCATTATCCTTATTCAAATCATGGGTACCGTAACATATAGATCTAGACCTTGAGGACACAAATTATTCTATTTATACTTAGTATGATTAAATATATGGTTTTATTAGTTAGCCTTGTGTGCCTAACAAACAATCTATTTTGAAAATATTTTTCTATTGTATTCAATTGGTTTTCTCTATTTTTAAAAAAAAATCTATCTTGCATAGGTTAGTAGGGATCATTCATTCTTGCTTCTCTCTTTCAATCCTTGGATTGTTTCCCTCTTTGATTTATTTCTTGTGATTATTGATTTAGGTTTTATAAATAATAAAATAAAATATAAATTTACTTTTCCATTATCTTTGTCTATTACATAGTTACACAATTTAGCATATAATGATTATTTACCTACTACTAGAGGTTTTTGATAAAAAAAAATTATGCACATTTTATTAATGGGTATGTGCATGGATTTGGGGGACAATTTTGTGTATATTTCCTGCAATGCATATGTGTTATGTCCATAACACGTATATTTTTTTTTTGAAATTTAAGCTCGAGTTACTGATCCATAATGTGTACATATTTTTAATACTAGTAAAATAAAATAAAATTGAGTCCCAAAAATGTGATTCCATCTCATTTTCACTTTTCTCTCCTCTCTACCCTCATAAGATCATGTTTTTCCTATGGAAAGCCCAAAACCTTACCAGATCTTTGTTAGAAATCCCAAAACCTTACCAAATTTATGATGCCACTATAGAGAGGAGGTAAGTGATAAAAAACTAAACCTAATAACCTTAAATTTTGACAATTTTTTATTATTTACATTTTTTAATTGGTAAATTTTGTGTTTTAAATAACCTACTCTAGTGTACGAGAATATCATGCTAACCTTCCTCCTAACCCTCTGTCTAACCCTATACCTAACCCTCCTATATCTCCTAAAGTTACATAAGATCCCCCAATAATTAGGAGGATTATATTCACAAAGTGGAAAACAAAATTAAAGTTAAGCAAATAATTAGGAGAAAGTGGGACCCCACTTAAACCAACATCCACCACACCTATCTATCCATTACCCTAGAGTCAATATTAGGTCAAGTTGACATGATAATGAGTCAAATAAGGTCATAATATAGGGATACATGTGCGGCTTACTATGTTAAAAATTTATCATCACATGAGATGAAGAACAAATAAATAACAAAATATAAAATTTATGCCTAATCCATTGACCCAACCACCAATGCACCATTTCCACTAACCGCTAAAAAATTACAAATCCATTGATTCCAACAAATTTTCTTAAAGATAATTTATGGTACTGATGGTGGATGGTTTTTAATTATCCACCATGTAACAATCATGAGGTACCATTGTATTTTTTGATTAAAATATACTATGAGTTTGTACTTAATGAGTCTCTAAACTATTTTAACTATGGTGAGTTTTAGGGCCAAGGGAAAGGCTATACACAATGACTAGGTGCATGCTATGCACCTAATGGGCCTAAAAGGATCCCTACCCAAAATCCACTTCATATCAATATTACCTCTATAGTAAAGGTGTTGAGAAGTGTCGACATTGATGTCAAAGTTGATTGCATTGATGTGAAGGTGCATCTGGTGAAGATGCATGGTGAGTTGTCTATGAGACATGAACTTTTGTGCTTTATGCCATATGGTAAGAGAAAATTTGAAGGAAACCTCATGTCTCTCTATTGAGAGATAATTTGAAGGCAACCTAGTTATTCTTCTAAGGTTGATGTCAATATTTAGGTCAAGGTAAGAATGTACTAGTCCTTGAGTACAAGGTGTCTTGAGAAGCAAAGTCATAATAAGCATATTCATATCATGAGCATGTGCATAATGAGAATGAAGAGGTATCTATATACACATAATATTTTCAAACTTTTATTGATTATTGATACTCTGTATCTTGCAGGAACATGTCAAGTCTCAATCTCTCTGAGTGCATGCATTAAAGGTGTACTGGGAAAGGGGTGGGCAGACCATTGGTGCTTCATAAGATTGATATCCCTCTTACCACTTTCCATCTACACAATTATCTCCTAAAACCATTTAATCTAAGCTTGTTCTTCTTAGTCCTACCTCCTCTAGTCTTTTCCTCTTTCCATTCTTCTTTTTCTTTCCTTAAAATCCTTTTTTACTATTGATTGTACTGGGTCAACTGGTCTGACCTAGTAAAATTTAAGGGCATTCTTTACTTTTTTGGTTTGTTATCCTTCTGGCTGACCTAGTTCAGACTTGGTAAATTGTCCCCAAAAACACACTAGGTCAACCCTATATAACCAACATTCTCGAAAGGATTTTGGGTAAGATTTGCCTATGTATATAAGGTCATTTCATAAGATAAAAATTATTAGTGAATAAGTGCAAGTAAACATCTGCTTATTGACCATTCTACTTGAGGAATAAACCTTAGGGTTCCATAATTTATTTGGAGATACAAATCTTGGCTTGTGGAGAAGTATTTTGGATGCTTAGATAGGTTGTGTAACCTAGATCTGATCTACCTTGGTTATTCTTACATACCACAACAATATCTTGTGAAGCACCTTGGCCAAGGGAGAAATTGAGGCTCAACAGCTTCATCTTCAAAGGTAAGTATTCCTAACTTTATTTCTCCTTTGTAAGAGTAGATAGATAATGAATTTGTATTCTTCTCTCTATGTATTTAGGATTTCATATACATTGATGTGAGTATATGTCTTCTAATACATGTTTAGTTTAGTTTGTTTTATTGTTTCTAACCCCCACTTTGTGCCACAAGCTTTGGTATGCACTAGATTAGATTTTTCTTTCTTGATATTAGAATAAAGTGAACATTTAAAACCTTAGGAATCCATTAGGGTTTTTGTATGATTGTGTTAGACTGTAGGCTTTGAAACCCTTCCTAGCATGATGTGTTATGATAAGTGATACAAGTGATCCCCTAATTGAGTTTAGAAGATCCCCATATTTTTCATGTTCTCACTTAACAAGTGTATCCCAATCAAAAGTGTAGGTGTGAACTATCTTATCTGATCTATGATTAATTCATAGACATGATGCATTTTTGATTGCATACATTTTGGTGAACCCAATGTGAACTAACCCTTACAGGATTTGTTCACTTTTTCCTTCACTTATTTTATTTATTTTGATCATCATTTTTATGACATATTTTTGTCATTATGTATCGATTATATTGACCCAACTCTTTTTCTTTGTAAGCAAGTTTCAAGAATAGATAACTAGATCGACCTAGTCAACCCAATACAGGTTTATGGCCTATCAGACACCTAGTTCAGCCTACTAGGTCAACCCAATTGACCCTTTATAGTTTTAGCACTTTTTTAATAGATTATTATACAACTTGATTGATTCTATCGACCCAATTTTTAGGTTTCTCAAGCACACTTCTAGGTTACAGACTAACAATCTTCTTCATTGCATATTTGATCCACCAAGGTTCCTTTCTACTTCTCTATTTCTCTCTTTTCTATATTTCCTTTCATAGTCTATTGGATCAACACTACTAATCAAGTTTAGTGTGCTATCTAAAATAATTGGATAGACACTATCAACCTAATTCATTTTTAGACCTTGCTTTTGTAGTACATGTTTGACCCTGTTGACCCTGATCTATATTTTATGCATATAGTGTCAACATTATACCTTGTTTTAAAGTTGGAATTAACATCATATCTATTTAGTTCACATATTTATTTTCATATTGATTGCATTATTAGAATAACTCACATAGTTTAATTAGGTTATTTTTAATTAATGATTTAGTTTCACTATTTCTATTTTATGTAGGCATGGCCAAATCACAAAAAATAAACAAGCACTTTAACATTCTATCTACCCTAGGCTAACCTACTTAGATTTCATCACCAAGGGGGAAGCTGATTTGATGCTATAGTCAAGTATAAAACGTGGTTAATGGTATATTTTGGCTAAGCACCTGACACCCTTATCATTGTAGTGTGTGAAGTGAGGAGGTAGGCCCCAATACCAAACCTATTTCATTTCCACTAAAGTCCCTTTCATCCCAAACTACCTAAAACTATCTTTATATTGCTATCTAGTACCTTGCTTATAACCAAATTTAAATCACATTTAAAATCATTCTTAATAATCTAATTAACATTTAGGTTGACCAATTAGTTAGCTTTACTTTTCAAATTATTTTCTTGCTCTTTACTCAATTATGTGCACAAAATATTGCATTAGCCAATGTTAGTGAAATATTTTTTTATGTGTGTTCTATTGTCAATCAGACTCGCACCCTTGTGAAGGTAGTTTTAGGCCTTCATAGTCTGTTGAAACATGGAAACAATCTTAGGTTATGGGTAACCTAATCAATGGATTGAATCTATATATTCTAAGTGCTAGATCCCTTTGGTTTATCACTTAAGATCTCTAGTATATGCTACAAACTATCAAGGAAAAGGGGAGAGGGAAAAGGTAAGAAATAAACTTGAAAGGAAATCCTATCTAATGATAGTGATACACTAAAAATATGACCTATACTTGTTTGACATGCACTAAGAAGATGAACAAGGATGAAGACATGAACTTGATTACACTACTCAAATGAAAACCTCTGAGCATCAAAATTTTACATAGAGGTTTAGGCTTGATGCATGATTTAAGGCAATTTTTTTATAGGTCTATCAAAGATGCTAGAGAGAGAGTTTGCACTTGTCATACCAACAAGATGATAAAGCACACTATGTGACCTGCAAGGATGAGCTTAACACCTAAAAATAGGTATAATAGAAAGGATGAGATGAGAGGAATCCTTAGCTATCACTTTCATCTCTCAATAGACCATGAAAGTACACTAAAACACAAGCTTTTGAGGAGGTATGATCTCTATCTTATTCATCAAAAGAGGCAAAATTTAGATGTTCTCCAAATATAGAAAAATCCATCTTTACAATGGCTCGAAGCATGTATATATAGAAGAAAGGGCAAAAGAGAAGAGGGACTTGCATGTTAGAGTGGGAAACTGAGAGAAGATGTTACTGATAACTATGGATCCCTCCTTATTATTATCAAGCTCCTCAACATTTAAAGCATGTAACTACTTTGATCATGAGATCAGCGATCCAAAATCACTACAAATCTCCTTGAGCCCCTCATGCATTCAAGTCCCTTCTATAAGAACTAACAAATCCATGTCAAAGGTAGCTGCATGTTCCTAACAAATGTGAATGATTTGATCCTTGTATTTAAAACTTGGTGTGATCCTTATTGTAGTCTTAAACTATAGATATTCTATTCTTGCATGTTCATGCTCCACCTTGATGCATCTAATGGAGCTTGGGTCACTTTACATGTTCTGTATTGAGCTATAGACCACATCATTAGAGTTAAAATTAGAAATCCTCATCCTTTTCTACTGATTGGCTATCAAAATCCCACTAGGATCCTTTTGAAACTTGGCCTTTTCTCATCCATTGATCTCCTTGCTAGATCTTGACAAGTGTCAAGCTCACAACAATCTTGATGAACCTTTTAAAAACTTGATGAAATGCAATGGCTACTTGTAGGGGCTCAACATTGACATCTATGGGCCCATCATTAATTCCTTCAACTTTTGTTTTTGGCCACTTCTTTAGACTATTTGCTCACACAAAATTCTCCTAAAAGAATTAGCCTTTCAGGCCATTCCCTTTAGACTTTTCTTTGTTTCAAGCAACTTGTCCAAAATAATTTCTCTGGACTTTCCTTTGATTTGGCAATAATTCTTTCAGGATTTTGTTTTAGACTTTTTTCTAAAAGAATTTCTTTTGGCATTTTATTAGGGCTTATTCCTTTGGAGGAATTTTTTTGGACTTCCTTACAGCCTTTTATTTTTAGACTTTTCTCCCGAAGGAATTATTTCAACACTTTAAGATGAACTTTTCTTTTAGATAATTTGCTTATCACTTTCCCAAGAACAATTTATCTGAAGGAAATCATGTCTTCAAACTTTTACTTAGAACAACTTCCAAGGGAAAAAAATGTTCAAAGGAAATCATGTCTTCAGAATTTTTATCCACATACAATTCTCTCGAAAGAACTCATCCTTTTGCCTCAGACTTGAACAATTTCCTCTAGATTTTTTCTCTAAAAATGGACCTTTGGATATTTGAAAAGTGCCCCTTCTTCCACTTTTAATGCCCTTTCCAAAAGGAAATTACCCTTCAGTTTTATTGAAAGTGACCCCCTTTTTTTTTGAGAAGTATCCTTCAGAATTTTTGAAAAGAACCCTTCAAAAAATTTGTTTGAGACAAAATGGCTGAAACAATCCCTTTGGAAAGATATCCTTCAAGAAAATTACTTTGGACAAAATGTCTAAAATAATTCTTGACACTTAGACAAAAAATCCAAAAACAAAACCTCTGAAAGAATAAACACTTCGTGAAAAAGAGTCTTGAAAGAAAATAAATTTGTACTCTGCAAAGTTTGAAAGAATGAACAAGTAAAGACTTAGCTGAATAAAATATTTTGTACTTAGCTTCTGGCTTATAGGATTATCCTTGAACACTACTACTAAATCCTTAGAAAACCTTGTTTGGATCCTCTGTATTTTCAAATGTTGGATCCATTTCTATGCCTTTGATCCACTGCTTCATCAAACCATGAAAGATCTTTATATATGGGCCAAAAATGGCCAACATGTTCTAATTAGATTATACAATGTTAATCCAATTAAATATATATTTCCTTTCAGTACTTATTGCCTTTCATTACTTTAAAATTTAACTTATTTCATTTTGAAAAATCTACTTTAGGCTTATTGAGTTCTATGTCTTCTGTATTGGATCAACCCAGTTGACCCAATGCTTTTTTACCTACTGTACATTATACTAGATCGACCCAATCAACCCTATATAATTTTATAGTCCCTATTTCTATACTAGATTGACCTAGTCAACCTTGTACAATTTTAGTCACCTCTTTTAACATTTTCTTTATCATCTCTCTCTTTTTCCTTTCATTATGGACTTTCTATTGTATAATGATACCAAATTGTAGTCAATAGACATGATGAACTTTACCAATCCTAATAGGGTATCCCATAGAAAAATTAGGGCTCCTCTTTTGGATGCTAGTAATGTTCATATTTTCACTCACACAATGAACTATGGGACACCTCCTCATACCTCTTCATAGCATAATCCTCTTTTCTTACTTGAGTTAGAGTATACTCTCAAGAATGATTTTCTTTATCTCTGAATTTCCTCAACATAGAATAAAGGATCCTTCTACCATTTATAACCTCATGATTAGTAGTCAAACTAAAGATACTCATTCACCTACTCCTACATTCCATATGGGATTTGGAGGTACCACTTTCTTTGGTTCTCAACCTCTTCTTTCAATTTCAAATCCTTCTTATGCCATGACATCTTCTTCTCTAACCTCATCTACCTCCATGGCTATTATCTCAACTAACATAGTGGGTTCTACATATAGTGGGCCTCTCATAAGGTCCACCATCCTTAATCCTTCCACTAGTTCATTGATTGATACACAAGGAAATCATTCTTCTAGTGCTTCTTCCTCTCAACCGTTCACTAGTCCATCTTTTGCTTCACAAGCAAATTTTACCACTAGTGCCTCAAATTCTCACAATTCTTCTCAAGTTCATATCAATACTAATAGTGGTATGCAAGCCACTAATAACAACATAAATACCAATTCTAATGGTTCTAATGTTAATAAAACACATCAAATTTTGTTACAAACTCTAAACCAAATGTATACCTTTCAAGCTCATAACACAAATCAAATGATAAGAATGCAAAACCGCCTCCTTAATCTTCAATCTCATCCATAACCAATTTCTTGAGGCACACATAACCAAAATGTTCCCCCTCCTCCTCTTCAAGATTCTCAAGGAAATCTCATTCCTCAACTTCCTTTAGTTAATAAAACCATCAAGCATCTATTAAATGAACCTATTTCTACTCAAATTGCCAACATTGATATAGAAGGTATAACACCTACCATTTTTTATAATGGGTCAACTGATCCTACCCTTCACCTCAAAACATTTGGAAATATTTAAAAGGATTAGGTCAAATTAAATATCTTTGCCACTACTAAGCTCCTAGACAAAACTCTAATGGGTGATGCCTTGGATTGGTAAAATCAAATTAGATCTCATTCCATTTCTAGTTTGAAGGACATAGTAAATGATTTAGTTCAAGAATTCTAAACTAATATTCTTCCTAAAAACACGTTGGTACATTTCATTAATTACAAACAACATGAGAATGAAACTACCCAAGCCTTTGTTAAGAGGTGGAAGACTTTGTTAAATAAATGTGAACATAACATGGTGGAAGATAACCTTTTTCATCTCTTTAAAAATTCCCTCTTTCTTAAACCTCAATATCGAGTCCGTACTCTCTCTCCATGTACCTTGGAGGAGGCTATTGACCAAACTGAAAGATAAGATTTCCTAGTGTGTCACTTCAAGCCACCCAACCTTATATGGGTCCTTGTTTATTACTTAAGAACAAAAACCATAATATCACCAATGATGGTGTTACCGATTCTTATGACACCAATCACAATGTTCAAGCTGTCATTCCTAACCCTTCCTCAAAACCAGTTCTTTCTTCTCAATAATATACCAATCCTCATTTCTCTTCACCCAATAACATCAATGTTCATAAACCTTTATCCTCGATTGAATTGTTTAAGTGTTTACCCATGCCTCTTTCATGAGATCTTGACCCTACTTGTCCTATAAAATACTGGTATGATCCTAACAAATTTTGTTAGTTTCACTCTAGTTGGGGTCATTCTCATGAGACCTATAGACGGCTTCATAATTTAGATATGGATTTTCTTCTTGGACCTAACTTTGTTCATGATTCCATTATCCATAAGTGTCAAAAATCCTATGAGATTAATTTTAAGGACTATAAATCAAATGACAAAACATAAGCCTTGATTCAAGAAAATGTTCATTTGGCTATCTATAAGGATCCTCTACCTAATCATCAACCTATCCAAAAAAATCAAGACAAGCCCACCCCTTCCACCAATAACGTAGATAATCTTGTTGAACCAACTTCTAAAGAGAATGTGGTTAGCATGACTAATATGTGAAGGGTGGTGGCTTTCATTGATTCCCAACCTATCTACACTCCATATAAGACATATCGTGTTATCCAATATTCTCCTCCAACTCATTTAAATGAGTTAGGGCAAGAAGATATTATCACTTTTAATGATCCAATTTATAATTCCCCCTTGGATAACACATCCCATTCTATTTCTACCAGTCTTCCATCATCTTCCAATACTAATGATAATCAAGCTTATACTAACACTTCTTCCAATTCTCAAAATCAAATTAAACTAACTAGTTCATCATCTCAACATGATTTACAAACTTGTTCTAAACCTTATTCTTCTTCTTATCAATAAAAATTCCAATGTACTTTTTCTCCTCCTTCTGAGGACCTCCTTAACCATTATGTACCTATATCTAACAACCTTATTATGGGTTATGATGAGTGGGATCCCATTTTGGAGCTCACTAATCTCCCATACCAAATTCCATTCCTTGAGTTTATGAGGACCTCTTCACATCATAGAAACTACCTCATGCAACTCCTATTTGAGATGAATTTCCCTTGTCCTCCCCTCATAGGATGGGAGACAACTTTATTCGGCTATAAAGATAGTATTTTAAAATAATGTGAAGAGATGTCTATCCATGTTGATGAGACCAAACACACTTATCTTTCTCTAAAATTTCCCATAGCTTCTATGATTCCCAATGAGATTCTACTTCATGCAGATGATCCTCATTCATTCATTAGCATCCAAATCAGTGATATCCAAGTCAATTATGCATTGATTGAAAAGGTTTCTGACACATGTGTCACTTTTCTTGATTTCATTGAGACCCTTGGGTATTCCTAATGCAATATTAAGTCTACACATAGCACATGCCAAGGATACGATCGAAGGAAAATGCCTCTTGTAGGTTGTGTGTGGCTTCCCATTACCATTCCACCTATCACCATTCACATGAAGATGATGATATTTAACTTCCCCCTTTCTTATAACATATTTCTTGGTAGGTCGTGGATTCACTGCATGAGAGATATTGCTTCTTCCTCTACCAATGCATTAAATTCCCTCACAATGAAGCCATTTATAGGATTCATTGTGACACTAACCCTTGGAATTTTGAACAATTCCAAGATCATGGTGGTTTCAAGATTCCTACTTTTGAGCCTTTGCCAAGTGTTCCATTTCATGAGTCTCAATGTCTCAATTTTTTTGTTAATTCAACCTTTAGTTACAGTGGAAATCTTGAGCTCATTGTTAACATTACTACTAATCTTTTATATTCTGATGATGATGAGCTTGATGAGATTAACTTAAAGATCAAAAATTATAATCTCTCACCTCATCTCATATCATAGCTTCCTACTTCCTTGTATCCTCATTTTCATAAACCTCCTTGTGATGACATTCCTATAGTCTTGACCAAGACTAGGCATTCTATTCATCATGATTCATTAGATGACAAGGTTATTCCTACTTGTGTCATCGATCTTCACACCCTAAATTATGATGATGTCTATTCCTTGAATTGATTCATTATTAGGTGGTCTTGTCCAAGGCTATGATGCTAAGACTATTCATTATCATTCTTCCTTACTTGAGTCTTTTCATGCATCTCATCATTTTCCTTCACTTATAGTTCCTAATTTTTGAATTTTCCCCCTTTATCATAGGGTAAAGATGGTGATGACACCTCCAATTTTTTAGGATCTATGTAGGACTATGCTCATGGATCGTGTTATGACCGAGCCTTACCACTATTCTAGGTTCCCTGAATCTCACCATTAGTTCACCCCCAAAGTTAGTGAAACCCTCCTTAGATCTTCTATAGATCTTACCCCTCCCTAGTAGAGCCTACTATAGTTAAGCCTCTTCTTGAGCATGTTATAATTGAGCCTATTCCTACTCTTATTGTTACTGAGCCTATCCCTACTTCTGATGATATTGCTCCTTTCATTGAGGCTAGTTCCATTCCTTCCTCATCATCACCTTCCCTTGGTGATGGTTTAATTCCCTTGCCTAATATGTCTCCTTTTCCCACCAAATGGGTCAATGAGTGTTCTTTGGTTTCTACCAATCCTATTTTACCTCCTTCTGGGAGTACTTCTCCTAAAACCACTCATCAGCATATTTGTTTTTTCCATGGGATAGATAACCATTTTGCCCCCCATTATTGTAAGTTATGATAATATCTTGATACCTTACATCCTTCTTCCCCATCATTAGACAAATACATACCTCCACCAAAGGTACTTCTTGAATATTTACCCAAGTATGGTGAGGTATATTGTTTATGGAATCTATGCAGCACCCATCATACTGATCATTGTTGCATCCTAAAACAAACATCTCAAATATCACCTTATAGCCATTATTGGAACTTATACCACTCCTCCCATAGGTCATTCTAGAAAGAAGGCTCCTCTTTCTTCCCCATGGCTCCACCTCTAGTGGTTCCATTACCTCCTATGGTTCCTTCACCACCTTCTATGCTTTCACCCATGAGTCCTTCACCTATGGATCCTTCTCCACTGGTGATTCCTTCTCTTCTTGTAGATCTTATTTACACACATTATACTAACCAACCTTTGCCTAATTTTCTTCCTCAGTAAGATCCTTTGAGCTTTCCTAAATTTTTAGTTGAGGAGATTATAAAAGAAGTATTTGCCTAGTATTCATTGAAGAATGATGAGAACTTAGTAACAGTTTGCTTACAACTTCATAGAAATCTATCTGATGTATTAGATAATGTGTGTAGATAGATTTAATAGTATTTATGAGCACATGAATGGTGTTTTCAAATTTATATTGGATTGGATGTGTGTCTCTAATCTTATTTATATCTATTATATCATTTAACACTCTATCAAATTTTTGCTTATCTTATATCATGATTTCTTACTTGTCATACTATATCTTGCTTATCTTTTATATGTTCATATATGATTGTCTTTGCTTTATCATTGCTTTCCTTTTTCCTTTTCCCTACAATTTTTCTCAAAAATATATTTTATCTTCATGATTATTTTTCTTTCTTATCCTTATTTTTCATAGATAATTTGTTATGGTGATTTGGTTCTTCTTACCCTATTCCCTTTGGTTATTATCTCCCTTTACCATGTGATCATTTAGCAAATAATTTATCTCATTATTATCTCCTTTTACTAGTCCACTTTTGATCTCCTTTTTTACCTCTTCTTTTTTCTATAAAATAAGCATATACACGATTGAGACTTGAGATCATATGCTAGTTCATTATCAAGCCTAAGTGTCCTAGTCAATCTTTATCTTTTGTTACTTAGCTTCCTTTAGCCTTAGCCTACAACTCATTCATGTTTATCACAATCTCTCTCATGATTGGTCATTCCAAATCTGTATGGAGGAGGAATCTTAAAAATCCTTCAAAATAAAGTTAAAATCCAAATAATTTAAACAAAAGGCAATGATATCAAAAGGAAAAATTATTCTTAAAAGTTAAATTACACTAAAATATGTGATTTGAATCACATCTCCTTCTTCTAGTTGAAGCTCAAAATCCATAGTCGACTTCACATAGATCCTATGTCCTTTGGGGGAAGGTAGGCTAGTAGATTAGAAGAGGAGAATAAAAAAATCTTTTAGTGCTACCTACTTTCTCATGTAAGTACCCAATCTTCACAGTAGATCAATGAGTCTGTAATGGGTCTTAAAGAGTAGGGAACACATCGTGGGAGGGTAGTTCCATTTTTTTCCTTCTACCAATCTAACTTCATGATTTAATCTTAGTAGCATATATATTTTCCTACAAAGCTTTGTTTCTATAGCAAGCATGTTTCCTTTGTACATAGATGACCACTAGCCACTTAGTTTCTTCTCATGTCCTTAGTATGCCTATTGCCTCCTAAGGTCTTCTCATAAGATACCTATGTATTGAATTTTGCACTCCCTTTTTCACTCCTTATATTCTTTATATTTCCTCTTGAGAAATTTGTTGTTTGGTGTACTGATCACCCCTTTTGGGATTTCATTTATGAGTTACTTTATAAGATCACAAATAGCACCCAACCATCCTCACAAATTACCATCTTTTTTTCTCTATTAACCACATCCTTGATTACCTAATTTCCATATTTATTCCACCCTAGTGGTGTTCTCTTTGTTGAGTTGTAGTGTAAGAACATAGATAAGACCCGACCCTCCTCACAAAATCTTCCAATACCCAAGTCACCATCCAAATTACATGTGTCAAATTTGAGATAAGATTCGATCGATTATGAATGTACACATCATTTTACATGCTTCCCAACTTGAATTAGTATGTTTTATGCTTACTTAATTTTTATTTTTATTTTTTATCTTCTTATTTTCTGAGTCCGTGTAAGATTTCAACCATTTTTTTGAATTTTTCATACTTCCTAGCTTGAATTAGTATGACCAATTTAAGACAAATCTTTTACAATTTTATTTTTCTTTTATAATTCCCAACATGATTTAGTATAATTGATTGACTTAATTAATTTGTTTTTATTACCATTTTTGCCCTTTTACATACCTTCCACTTTATTACTTTGTTTTTCATACTCCCCAACATGATATTTAGTATGATTTTCCTTGTTTTAATTTGGTGCAAAAATATTTTACATTCATTTAAAAACAAATTCCTTTTTACCATCTTATATTGCCATTTTTTTGTTCTTTATACTTAATCATTTTTTGTTATTACACATTTCCCATATTGAAATAGTGTGTAATGCATTTTCTTGATTGATTATATTTTTCCAAGTCTTTTTGCATGTTTATTTTTAACCATGCATGTGTTTTTTATACTGCTAAAGAAGAAACCACATCTCATATATTTCCTATAACATATAAAACAAAGCTAAATACATGTGCTAAAAATAAGTATATCCTAAGCATCCACAACCTCAACCATAATAAGACAACTAGAATTATACATAATGACAACATACACATCCAACACTAATATGCTAAAATTATCTATATATATCACGAGTTTTATACAATAAATACAACCATATACAATGACCTAGCTCTATGGTTGGGTCTTATCCTCTCTATCTTGTGGCTTAGCCATGCTGTCTACTGAGGCCTCAGTCTAACTCCTCTAAAGATTATACTATAAGGAGGTCGTCTAAGTTCTCAACCCCTCTACCTATCCTTATAGGTGTGCTACCCACATCTATGATTCCATCAGCTAGGTCCAAATCTCTATCATCTGTACTACTATAGCTAGATGTGCAACTCTCTCATTTGCTAGGGCCTACCATGCCTATAGCTCCCCAAAACCCATTAGTGCTAGTGGTTTCATCCTCTCCTTCTATTTTTGTATCTACCTTACTGCCTCTCAAGCTAATTTGAACTAGCTCGCCTAAGCTAGGGTAGATGGTACACTTAGATCCTCTAGTGTCATGGGGTTATATGGATGCAAAGTCTCATCTAAGATGTCATGGAGTCCCTCACCAAGGACCCCCATATTTCCTCCTCATCATCTTATACACCTACAAAAGTACACAAGATGAATATTAGATCACTATCATATCTCATAATATCTATCTATCTAAATAAAAAATTAAGCAACAAATTAACCATCTCTTTTTACCTATCTATGTCTCATCTACTATGGTCTCACCATCTGTGTAACCACTTAACATAATCTCCCCATCTATGTGGTATCCTGACACCTCCTCCATAGGTTGCCTCCTTTGCTTAAACTTGACTATCATAACTCATGTTAGTCTCAGCTTGTGTCTGAGTGGTCTCTCTATCATCTCCTCTAGCTCACCTATGGGGTCATTTGGAATGGTAATATTATCCACTCTCTCCTCTGCCTCCTACCTCCATCAACACCATTTCCTTAGTGGCCACTACTCATATTGATGTGGAACTAGTAGTGGTATATATGGTATCTCTACTTCCACATCCATATCCTCCTACTTAGCTCCTTATCGTGCCTGACTAATCCATGGTCACTCTCAGCATGGCCTCAGTGTCGACCTCACTACTAGTGGTCCTAGTCTTTTCCTCCCTCGTGGCTCACTCACATGTTGAGCCCAATTCTCTAGCATTAGTATCAGTCTCATCAGATGAGTTAGGTCCATATGTCCTAGCACTCATGCCACTATATGTGGCTCTCTCCACTAGGAGTAGTGTCTAATCACCTCTATCCTCTCTTTCATTAGTAAAACTATGTGTCATCTCACCCATATAGCTATTATATGCTCATATGGATATCACATGATGTATACACATCTCATAGACTATAACATTGGCACACAGGGCACATCTTATGCTACTTGGTCTTCCATCTATCTCTATACTTGAGGTAACCTATCATCGATTGCATAGGGCAACCCAATCAATCGATACATAGGAAATCTCTCATAGATCCAAGCTGTCAGCAATATGATTAGCCCCATAGTCCTCTATTCTTTGACTAGCATCATGTATATATCATGTACATCTAGACCTAGATGGTTGAGCCTAGGTTGTATAACACTCGCTCTTCCAATATCATTCTTCACAAGGCTACCATGAACAATGGTACCTTGCTGTCTAACTTGTGACATAACACCCACTGTGTCACAAATCCTATCACAGCCTTCTAAATATCAAAAATTTGTGATGTATAAACATCAAACATACTCACCCTCCTACTTAGTAATATCATCTTTGCATTTGTAGCCCACATAACTAAGGCTCTCCTCTCTTTTAGACTATTTGGTATCCATATGGTCACCTATTATCTTACTATAGGTGTCCCTAGGATGGCATGGACATCATCTAACATGATAGCCACCTCTACTATATCCCCATCCACCTCTAAGCTAAAGGTGTTGGTCAATCATTCCTAACAACCAAGGAATATGACTAACAGGTCAGTACTAAGGGGGATCTGGCACATCTCTATTATCTTGCCTAGATCTATGGATCCTAGTTTATCCCTATCTCCATATGATAGCTTATATAATAAATCTAGTAACAATGCTACATCTACAAGTCATCAAAATCTCCATCGGCCCTATACCGAGGAAATAATAAAGGATGTATCAGTTCTTCCATGTCATGTATAGTCATAATACATTCTTTCTACATTAGAAACAAGACTACATTACTTTATTTTATTCATTTTAGATCACTTTTATTTTTCTTAGTCTTTCTTGATTGTACTTGGCCATTTTGGATCATTATAGCCCTCTTTCGTCCCTTTGCATGCTTTATCATATCTTTCTAGCTCTTTGGTCAAACTAATTTGACCAAAATTTTCTTGTCTTTTTGCTTGGTTGACTCAAAAATCAAAGTTAACCCCCTTATTTCCCCCTCCTTAGTGTTGATTTTCCATTATGGACCTTTTAGACCACCTAACAACTCCAAACTAGGTCTTCAACCTGCATAATATATAGGGTTAACCCATACCTATTGGGTTGACATTGTGGATTCTGCTTATTTTCTAGCCTACTGGGTCAACCTGGTGCTTTTTGCCTGCTAACCCCTTATAGTTTTTGGAAAAAGTGCAAAATTCTTACTTTTTACCTAAATCTTTCAAACCCATTTCCTATCTTCCTATTTGTTACTCCTAGAATTTGATTTTACTTCATTTTGACATCTATAAATTCTTAAAATTCAAAATTAATAAAAATTCACTTAATTCAATATAAATTTCAAAAATTGGTTTGAGATTCTTAGTTGCATACCTATAGTGCACCTGTTGTCCCCTCTAGAGCCTCTCCCTGTCTAGCATGTTATCTCCTCGACATCCTAGCTTATTTTCTCTCTAGAGATCTTTTTTATCTCCTTCACAAGTCAAAATGAAAAATGAATTATCTTTTCCCCTATTTAAAAACACTTTTCAAAATTTAAATCTTTCAATTATTGTCCTACAGATTTCTTATTTTACTTCTATCTTTGTTTCTACTCATTCATTTTGCAAACCATCAAATGCATTAGATTCATGATGACGTAGAGATTATTTTTCACTACCATATGCCTATATTCCAAAAAATTTGATTTTTGGCTATTTTTTGCACTAACTTTTATAGGTTTGTCTAGTGTTCTCTACAGTGGACACCTTCCCATTTCTTACATTCTAATTCTTTATCTACGACACTAATGTAAGTTAAAGGTATGCATTTTCCATTTTAGCCCTTTTATTTATTTTATTTTCTACTTATTTCACTTAGCATCAACATTATGTGTTATCATGTTTTATCTCGAAGCACCATCCCATGTTTCACTTATGTGACATGTGATGAGCTTCAAGTAAGGCATATGTATACACATAATATTTTTAAACTTTTATTGATTACTAACACTTTGTATCTTTCAATAACTTATCAAGTCTCAATCTCTCTAAGTGCATGCCTTAAGGGGTGCATCAAGAAAAGGGTGGGTAGACCATTGGTGCTTCATAATATTGTTGTCCCTTTTACCACTTGCAATCTACACACTTGTCTCCTATAAACATTTACCTAAGCTTATTCTTCTCAGTCCTACCTCCTCTAGTATTTTCCTCTTTCCATTCCTCCTTTTCTTGCCTTAACATCATTTTTAACTATCAATTGTATTGGGTCAATTGGGTTGACCCAATACATTCTAGGGTCATTCTTTACTTTCATGGTTTGTTAACCTTTTGGCTGACCTAACTCAGAATTGGTAAATTATCCTTGAAAACACACTGGGTCGACCCCATACAGTCAACATTCCTGGAAGGATTTAGGGTAAGATCTACCTATATATACAAGGTCATTTCTCACCATTTCATTAGAGAAGAATTTTTAGTGAAGAAGTGAGAGCAAAAATCTATTTATTGACCATTCTACTTGAGGAATAAAGCTTAGGGTTATATACTTTCTTTAGAGATATGTATCTTATCTTGTGGAGAAGTATTTTGAATGTTTAGATAGGTTGTGTAGCCAATAGTTTATTTATCTTAGTTATCCTTGCATACCACAACAATCTCTTATGAATCACTTGTCCAAGGGATATATTGAATCTTAGTGGGTTCATCTTTAAAGGTAAGCATTCCTAACTTTATTTATCCTTTGTAAGAGTAGATAGATAATGCATTTGTATTCTTCTCTCCATGTATTTAGGATTCAATATACATTGACGTGAGTATATGTATTTTAATACATTTTTAGTTTAGTTTATTTTACTTTTTCTAAGCCCCACTTTGTGCCATAAGATTTGGTATACACTAGATTATATTTTTCTTTCTTTCTATTAGAATAAAGTTAACGTTTAAAACCTTAGGACTCCATTAGGGTTATGCGATTATGTTAGATTGTAGGCTTTATAACCCTTCCTATCATGATGTGTTGTGATAAGTGATACAAGTGATCCCATAATCAGGTCTATAAAATCCCTATATTGGTCATGATCTTGCTTAACAAGTTTATCCCAATCAAAATTGTAGGTATGATCTATCTTATCTGATCTAGGATTAATTCATAGACATGATGCATTTCTGATTATATAAATTATATATAGATATATGATAAAATCTAAGGATAATGAAAGGCATGTGATCAAGGTGTATAATAATCAAGGAGTGTTTCAAGGTTAGTTGTCAAGCTTCAAGTGCTTGAGAAGTCTAGTCATGATATTAGTCATAACATAAAGAGTCCTAGTGAGAAGGTTTGAGCATGGTGGTCTAGTGAGATATATGGATAGAGGAATAAGATGTTTTATGAGGTTTTTTTAGTATACATATGAGGCATTATAACAATAATTAGAGTCGAAGAGTGAGCATATAGGGGTAGGACCTACAAACCTAACATGCAACTAGACTAGTTCTAGACCTTGCCTGACCTAATGAGGTATCATGAGGTATTGTCAAGGCATATGAAGAATGTATGTTATTGGTTTATAATGTTAATAGGTTTTATGAAATTTATATTAGGTGTTGACATTTTGGACAATGGATATAAGGTCATTTTCAAGGCCTAATGTGACTTGTAGGTCAAGGCCTAGAGAGCAAAGAGAGAGAGAACATGACCTAATAGGGTATCAAGATTAGTTTCCAAGTCAAAATTTAAATATGTGAGCATTTATATAAGTTTTTAATTTTGTTTCAAGTATTTTGACCAGTTTTTAGATCAAAATTTGAATGATAAGCCAAGAAAAAGTGTTTTGAGGTCTCTTGTATGCAAAGAATGAAAGGTTATCAACCCTTGAATAACTTTCAAGTATTCATTGGCACATGTAACATATACATGGGAACATAATATATTCATGGTATATGCAAGGGTCCTAATTCAAAGTTACAAACATTGGTTTCTAGAATGAGGGGCTAAGCTTTATGAATGATCGTTAAGATTGGAAGATGGTTTAAACCCTAATAGTGACCTGATATGAAACAAGTTGTTCTAAAGTGATCATATTGAATTTTAATGGCCAATTAATTTATTTAATTTTTTATTCAATTATCCCAAGATTATCTAGGTATGATTGGTTTTTTAGGTGAGTGAGTGGAACCTACAAGAAAGGCCTTATTTCTTAGAGATTTGTTATAGTAATCAAAGCTGACCAAGTCAAAGTTGATAAATGGATAGGACAAAGATTGATAATTTTTTTTTGATTTTAATCATGGTTTTTGATCAATTTATATCCATCAAGTGTTCTAAACTGGTCATATAAGTTGACCAATTGTTAACAAACCTAATAATGCAAATAGTGAGAAAACTAAGCAGAAGTGAGAAGTTGATTAGGGAAGTGTTATAATGTTTTAGGGATGAATCCAAATGCATGAAGAAATTTTTAAATATATGTAACACATTTTAATTTTAAATATAATTTTTGGATGTCAGTGGATATGATGAAAATGTTGTTCATAAGTTGACCTGTCTAGTGCATACGAGACAATGAAGGTATAAGGTTACAAGATTAGTCTACAAAATTGATATTGGCATATGAACATATTATATTTATATATAATATTTTTATAATAATATGATAAGATCATACAAACTAATTTAAAGTCTTTGAAAGTGGTCATATAGGTATTGAAGGTAATTTTCACCATGACTATGCTTTAAGGCAAATTGGCAATTATGGGTAAGCAAGTTGCAATGATGAGTTTGAGGCTCTCTATCATAAGATGAAGTATCCAATGCACATGATGTTTTTTTTTGTAAATTTAAGTCCTATCTATGCTTTTAATAAGGTTTTATGGTTAGTTAAACTATTTTGTAAGATAAATCCAAAAGGGGTTGACTAATTTAGGTTTGACTGTGTACTAAAGAAAAAAGATTGGTTTGTAAAACCAATATTTGTCATTAAAAATTGTGATATTTGTACTTGATAATGATATATATATGTTAAATTATATATTTAAGGTGTTATAGGTCATAATAATAATTATTCTATGTATTTAATATTAAGTTTCCATGACTGTGTTTTGAGGTTAGTTGGCAGTTTTGAGTGGACTACTTACAAAGGAGAATTTGAGTAATTTTACCCTGAGTTGTGAAGTATAAATCATATGGTTATGAACCTAAGATAATATAAATTATTTTTTCCATGTATATTTGGAAAAATTATGTTTATGATTCATTTGTTTAAGATAAACTTTTTGAGTATATACAGTCCTAATTATGAATAATACTAATGGCATGCTTCAAGTGGTGGTTGGAGATAAAAAGTGTTTTGGATCCTAGATGAGATTATAAGGGGTATATTTGAGTGTAATATGATGTTTTATTTCCATGATTTTTTTTTAATGTATACCAAGGAAGGCAAAGTGTAACATGTCTTATATAGACCTAATGGATTTAGGTCTCCCTGAGACCTAAAGGTGAGATAAGGCCTAATTGAGGTAGGTTAGACAGAAAGGGACTAAAATAAAATTTTATCCATGTATATGAGATTTAATAATATAAATTTAATTTCCAAACTAAGAGGGTGAGGGTGTTTGGCTGACTAAGAAGGATATGAATAAGAGACTTGTATAAATACTAGGTAATTTTAGGCCTATTGATGTGTGAAGATAACAAGCAAATATAATAATATATTACAAGGTAGAAGGAGGAATTTTATACCATTATATAAGTATATAGGATCAATAATTAAAATTTGGTAGAGGTTATGTGCATGAAAATCAAGGTCATATGACCTAATCAAGTCAAGAAGAGAACTAGTTGAGCGAAGAAAGCTAGAGGCTAGTTTGAGAGGGATAAAAGTGTGTGAAGAGATGAAGAAGGAGATCATCATATATTTTATGATAAACAAAGTGTTATGAATTTTATCAATGGTTTTATGTGGTTGATTTGGTGCTGAATCATCTAGGGGGTTGATGCCTCCTTGCAAGTGGGTGCTCGCTAAAGCCTAGTTGAGTTGGTGTTTGGCTAGTTAGGGTTGGTGCTCCATGTGAAGTTGGTGCTTCATTAAAGTTGGTATTTATCTTATATTACTATATTATATTTTCATATGTCATTGGGTTTTAATCACCTTGAGGGTTTCCCACATATAATTTTTTATGTTGTGTTCTTATGTTTCATTCATATGTGGATGGTTACTTAGTCATTATTTGATCATGTACTTGAATGAATGTTCATGAATGATTAAGTGGAATTGAAAAAAAAGTTTTAAAGATTGATTCAACCAAAAAATCAATCATATTTATCACAATAGAAGTATGTCATGGAGATAGACACTCTACATGCACTTTGTGTACCTATTGATAAACTTGTTCAGCATATGAGTAGGATTTTAGTGAATAATACTAGAGATACTCCACTTAGTGTGCATACCTAACCCCACCCCTATAGATCTTGTGGTGATATATGCACTAAAACTTTGGATGATGATGGTGTCGATTCATATGGGTTGGATGATATACTCTTGAGTGATGATTTTTTTTCTTGCATGGTTGATGTGCCCATATCATCCTTTACACACATGCTAATATCTTTTATATAAATTTCATGTTAAATTTAAGTTACATTTAAAAATTTAAAAGCAAAAAATTAATTTACACATAAATAGAATAATTTAAATTTAATGTTTTATGTTTGAGGAGGAGATAGTGGCATCATCATCATGGTCCATAGCTACATTATTTAATCATGGTCCATAGCTACATTATTTAATCTTACTCAACTTATGTTTACATTTACTGAGCTAGAGAGTGGGCCATCCACTACTATATCTATATGTGTTAGTACGACACCATTTACATATACAAAGGTAAAATTTTGACTTAATATTATACTCTATGTATATTTGTCTTATACTTAAGTTAAATTTATTTATCAAGGATCTTAAAATTCAAGTACGCTACTATTAAATACACTCTTGGTTTAATAAAGGAGAAAAATTTACCACATATCTTCAACAGTTTCTAGAAAACTAAGTGACGTTGTTTGTTCAGTTGATGACTAGAGGAGTCATTCATCCATCACTACAAGCGAAGACATATATAGGCATTACCACTATAATGTCATCCACATAGGAAATCACAAAGGTACTTATTAACTTATAATTTTGAATTCTAAAAATATATTTATTTTAATAATTTTACTACATACTTTGGCAAATATAACTTATGTGAATGTATTGTGTATGTAGGTTTGTCAAATGACATCTAACATTCCAATTTAGATTATTTATACAACACCTTCTCATACTTATTCCTCATTTTACACACCTATTCATACAACTGAACCTGTTAATGACCTATTTGAGCATCAGAAGTAAATTGAGTAGGACCATAAGCTTTCAGTAAGTGCATGTTTAAATGGGTTTTTATTTTAGTTTAAAATTAATATATTAACTTGGTTTCATGTATAGTATGCTAATTTTATAAGAATATTTATATAACAATAGGGTTAATTGTAAGTGAGTTATGAGTGTCAGACCCATAGTTAGACCTTCGATCAATCCAAGGTAATCAAGGGATCTCCATCTATAAGCAGGGCATCCTTGGGAGAGTCTTATTTGAGGAAGGCAAAGAGAGGGAGGATATTTAATGATTATGATGTCTTAGATGATGCATTTTTTTAAATGCCTATATGGAAATGTATGCATTTTTGACATTATATATGTATATGAAATTCATCTGACATCATATACTATGTTGTTAGATGATGTAATTTTTTTTAATGTATGTATTATTGACATTGTATGCCTATATGGCATTCACTTGACATTCTATTATGTTCTTATTTTGTATGCCATTATGGTTTTTTTTATTATTATTGTAAAACTACATAGATCCTACATTACACCATATAATGGATTACAGTTTTATATGAGGTATTAGCTGCAAGTTAAATATTAAAACTAATTATGAGAAATGAGGTATTTTAACTTTAATTATCAACAATGAAGTGTAATGTTTGACCATTGATCCACATTTGATAATAAAACATTATTTATAATTTGAATTCATCTTAGAAGATGTCAAGATGTTTGTGGTTCTAAACATAACAAAAGGTTTAGAATCCATGATAATATTACTTTATCTAGTTTCAAAGTACTTATACCCATTTATTCAATCTATGTAAGTACCTAGTTTTTAGCCCAAAACTTTTCATTAGAGTGACTTCTAAATTTATGAATTGAAAACCACTTTCTAGTATTGGAGTAATTATTTTGGTCATTTCACATTGTAATTTTAGTATTGGAGTAATTTTATTAGGTTTTTTATATTAGATCTATGGATTTAAACTTTATTCAATAGTTCTTAGTGCTCTTTATGGATCTTAACCTCAACTCGCATTCTTAAGGCTCTATCCCCACTTTAGAATGTTTTCGTGCTCCATACACAAAGTCAAACTTCCTGCCCTATCAATATGTTATAAAGAACTCATAATTATGTATATTAGGCTTTACACATAACCTAAAGACTAATGTATTGTCTATAACATTATGTACAGAGGTTAATAGTTCTTGCAAACATAGTGAAAAATTCACACACAAACTACCTTACCTTCTAAAAAGGTTTCAAACCCTCAATAAACTATATTCACTTAATAGGATTTTAGACTTTATAATATTTTTTTAAAGGACCTAATACATGCAAGGGTAATATTTGAAATTATTTAATAATGAAATTATCTTATTTTGTATACTCTTAGGTTTAATAAGACAGGGTTTTGTTTGAATAGTTTAATAAGAGGATAATTAACATAGTTATATAGTTATGAAAATAAATGAGTAAGTGTTAGAGTAAAAGGAAATTTTATATCTCCTAATACAAGTGAAAGTATCCTAAAAAGGTATTTACATTACAATTTATTCTCAATTTTCATGTTTTTAGGTCTATAATTATAGGACTATGTGACAGTCAAGTGGAGAAATTATCATTTTCTCATCATTTGAGTTTGTGAAAGAGAAAGGATTATTTGATAGTGTGTATAGGGTTGAGGAAGACCTAAATCAATCATTATTTTGTCTTGAAATTATGTTTAAAGCCTTTAAACTAAAATTTCTAGCTTTCAACCAGTGTGTTGGTCTGCAAGATTTTTGGGAGAAAAATCTTCATGACTCCAAAAATACTAGAAATTTATTTAAACTTGGTGATTTTCTAGGTTTTGGTGTTATAAATATGATATAATTTGTTTTTATGTCTTAAAAATCTTTAAATGAGAAGATATGTATGTCTGAGTTTCTGCAGGTCTATCAAATTAAGCCTAAATAGAGCTTTGGATTACTAAAAGTCCCATAATTTGAGAACTAATCCTATAAATGGAATGAAACTTATTATTATGATGTGTCATGATTTATATAATGTATTTAAGTTTATTTCATGATTTGGAAACTCTATATGAGATATAAATAATTATAAAATGGTAAATAGGTCTAGATAGACATAAAAACAAAAAAGATAGGAGACAATTTTCATTGGTCCTTATAATTTGAAGATAAAGAAGAGTTAAAAAGTGATTTATTAGATTATTTAAATTTAACTAAATACCCCCTAATATTTAATTTTTATTCATGAGATTTACATTTTTAATTATGGTTAATAGATCAGTTTTGCAAGATTAAGAACAAAGAGTAATAGAAGGCAAAATTTGACAAAAAAGATGGCTGATGCAAAAGAAGGAAGTTTTAAAGGTATAATAAAGAGGAAGGGAGAGAAAATTTTAGGATAAATAATAGATAATTAAGGTTATTAATATATTGGACAAGGTAATCATCTTGTTTTTATACTAGATTTGAAACTAAAAGGATATAGTTGGATGTGTTGCTTGTAAGAGAAAATAAGAAAAAACTTGGATATAGAGGTAAATGAACTTGTAATTAGAGATATTTTAGGTAATTAATGATCTCATTGGTATTGAATTGAAAAATTAACTAAGATAATCTATTTGAAATGGAAAATTAAATTATAGACAATTAAGAAGATAATCTAAGAAAGTTTTTTCATTTAAACAAGTAGTCAAACCTGAAAGAGAAGATGCAAACTTATAGTTACATATAAAACTATTGGAAAGACTTTAATAGGCTTAAGTAGTTTAATATTGGAAAAAAATAGAGTAAGTAGTGAGAAAATTGACAAACATAGAGTGTGTAATTGTGGGTAAATGGTCTATTTGTAAATGGATTTAATAATGGGTAAGTAATATATGATTTAATATTTATGATAGTTATATATCAAAAAATTAAAATATTTTCCATACCCATGACATTTAAATCCACTAAGAATCACATTTTTTCTAGCATTTAGGAACACAAAAACACTGATAGGATGAGTTGTCAAAGTTGAAGCTGCACTTAGAGAACTCCATTTATAGTTATTATTGGTTGAAAATTGGAACTTATAACATGTATAAATGGGGCAAACATCCAATACCATGTTATTTTCCTCCCATCATTCTTGGTTGACAAACCCACCACCTATTTCGGTCTAAGAACGCCCTTCCCAACACAAGAAAAATGTAGATTTTTAGCCCAACTTCATACATGTGTAAAATAGAAAATGTAAGTCATATGTATGAACCATAAGATCCATAATGTGCATTTAAAATCCATATAATTTCACCCTAGATAAATTTATTATAAAATTTGAGAGCAATTTGTGGCACAAGTTGCAGTAATGGGACCTGAAATACAACATTTTGGCAGTGAAGAGATAACTTCTTGAGATCCAATTGGGATTTATTCCTCTGGGACCAGAATGTGAAAATAAATCACTTAAAAATGTATATAAATGAAAATTAAATGTGATACAATGACCATGACATCCAATTCCACTCAAAACTACATTTTCACTACTATTCAAGAGCGTAGAAACACTAACAACAAATATTGTCAAAGTTGAAGCTATAGTAGGAAAACTCTATTTTTAGTGATTATTGGCACAAAAAACATGTACAAATGGGTGTAAAATTTATAGGAACATGTTATTATCCTCCCATAATTCCTATTTGATAAACCCACCACCCATTTTAGTTTCAAGAATACCCTTCCCAACATAAGAAAAATGCATATTTTTAACCTAACTTCAGACATGCTTAAAATGGAATACATAAGGTGTATGGATACATAAGATCCATATTGTGCATGTTAAATCCATTTAATTTCAACTTATATCATTTCATTAAAAACTTTAAGAGAAATCCATGCCACAAGTTATAGTAATGGGTCCTAAAATGGAACTTTCTAGCAATGAAGAGACAACTTCTTGAGCTCCAATTGGCATTTCTATCTTCACGACCCAAAAGTAAAAATACACCACTCCAAGAACATACATATAGGAAAATTAAATTTTATCCAACAACCATGATGTCCAAGTCTACCTAGAAGCACATTTTCACTATTGTTTAAGAGTGCATAAACATTGATAATAAATGTTGTCAAAGTTGAAGTTGTAGTTGGAGAACTTAATTTATAGTGCTTCTTAGATGAAAAATGGAGATAAAAACACATATAAATGGGTATAAAATTTCAAATAATATGTTATTTTCCTCCCATCATACCTGGTTGACAAACCAACCACCCATTTTAGGCTCAAGAATGCCCTTTCCAACATAATAAATATGTAGTTTTTTAATCCTAACTTGGGACATGTATAAAAAATAAACTATAAGTCATATGGATGAATCATAAGATAAATAATTTGAATTTTAAATACATATAATTTCACCACAAATAAAGTTATAATAAAATATAAGAGTGATTTATGGCACAATTTACAATAACAGATACTAAAATGTAACTTTTTGGCAATGAAGAGACAACTTCTTGAGCTCCAACTAAAATTTCTACCTTCAAGAATGCCAAGTACAAATACATCACTATAAGTGTGTCTATATAGTAAAATTACATATTTTACAATGACCATGATATCCAAGTCCACCTAGAAGTGCATTTTTCACTACTATTCAAGAGTGTGAAAACATTGACAATAAATGTTGTCAAAGTTAAAGGTACAGTTGGAGAACTCCATTTCTCATGATTATTGGATAAAAATGTCATTAAAAACATTTATTAATGGGTGTATAAAATAAAATTATAGGTTATTGTATTCCCAACATGTAATGTTGACAAACCCACCACTCATTCTGGGCTTAAAAATGCCCTTTCTAACATAAGAAAAATGCAGATTTTTAGCTTAACTTCAAACATGTGTAAAAATGGAAACTGTAAGTCATATGGATAAATATAAGATACATAATATTCATGTTAAATACATATAATTATATTTAATATCAATTTGGTACAAAATTTTAGAGCAATCTGTGGTACAAGTTGTAGTAATAGGTCTTTAAATGCAACTTTTTGGTAGTGAAGAGAACTTCTTGAGCTCCGACTATCATTTCTACCTTCACGACCCCCAAGTGAAAATAAATCACTTATATCACACATATATAGGAAAATTACATATTATCCAACAACCATGACATACAAGTTCACCCAAAAGTGCATTTTCACTACTATTCAGGAGCACAGAAACACTAACAACAAATGTTGTCAAAGTTGAAGTTGTAGTTGGAGAACTCCATTTTTAGTACTTTTTGGATGAAAAATTATGTTTCAAACATGTGTTGGGTGAATATTTTGTCACCAACTAACTGATGGGAAAAATAGGTCTTTTTAGCCATAACATAATGAGATTGGTCGGCCAAGTGTACAGGTTTACCACATCAAAAGGGGACAAATCTCTCCTCTCATCAAGGGGAGGTTCCTTATAACTATATGATGCTATCTACTATATATATAAGAAAAAAATAAAACTTAGGGGTAGGATCACACCATCCATCTCTCTTTTTTTAGAGATGATGTTCATAGACAAAGGAGAAATCTTGGGTGATTGTTGGAGGTACTTCTCTTCTTTCAAAAATAATACTCAGTCAACAGCTAGATTCCTTCTTAGTAGTAATAAGTAACTGGAATAGGGCACAATAACCAAAAAAATGAGGTGTATCACAAATTCTCCCCCTCAAATTCAAAAGAGTGAAATACGAAGGACAATGGGGGCACAAAGTCATCCCAAGATCCTTTAAATAGAAACAAAAAATAAACACACTAAAGACAACTGTGGCAGCACAAAGTCTCTCCATAGTCAGCTTCAGGACACCTTCCTGGTTACTTCCACTAATTCTACCTATTTAATTAAATGGACAAGAACACATTTAAGAAATAGACATAAGAACAATCCCCTAAATAACACAAGTCATTATAGCACAAAGTCTGAAAGTAACTTGCTTTCTCATTCAAACAAATAAATATGATTAACAATCTAAGCTCAAAGTCTCAGTAATCGCCTTTCAATTTTAGTAGAGTTTAGCTTCTATAACCAAAAAGATCTCTTTTAAAAAATAAGAGAGATTACAATATATAGCACCAAAAAAGGCTTGGCACTTTGTTTCATGGAATGGCCCATGCTGTGCATTCAATGCCTTGAATGCATTTTTAGTTATATCAGGTGGCCATGCTGGAACAGGGCATCTACCTTAACTGTGGCATGTTGACTCATCTCAAATGTCTTCTCCTTAGTAGGGGTTGTTTGGTCTTTTTCCAAATATCTACGCAGCTGTCCACTTCACCTTTACTTCATGCGATAAAAATAGTCCATGCCTTTAATGTTGCAAGCTCAAACATCTACTTGGTGGACTGTTCTACCTACTAGATATAACTCCTACACAGATCTTTCTGGTCTTTCCCTCTTTCTACTATAGTTTGAGCTCTCGAGCTATCTTTTCCCCTTCTACTGGCCCTTTTAGCTCCTCCTTCAGCTGGTCACTGAGTTGGTCTTCAATTTTCATGCCACATTTGAAAATTAATGAATATTTCATTACCCTAAATTTGACATCTGTGGAGATGTCATCAGTTCACTGTTTCAATGGTTTAGGTGGCCTTCTTGGCTCCTTGGTTCCATTGCTTCCTTGGTTCACTTGCTTGAACCTTCTCCTTGAATTGGTCTTTGGAATCTTTCGCTTCTTTCCTTTGCTTAGAGCTTTCTTTAAACCGTTGAATCCATTGAACCTTTGAACCATTTTGGTTCAAGGTTCAATGGTTAATCTTCTTTCTTAGAAGCCTTTGTTTTCTCTAAGTCTCTCGATCTTTGAAAGAGTTCATAGAAACATGTCTACAGAGTCTATAGAAACAAACATGTAGAGTCTGTAGAAACCAACCTGTAGAGTCTGTAGAAACTAGTTCGTAGAAATGAGTCCATAAAAATGAGTCTATAGAAACCAGCCTAAAGAGTTCGTAGAAACCAACCTACAGAGTTTGTAAAAATGAGTCCATAGAAATGAGTCTAGGGAGTTCGTTGAAACCAACCTACAGAGTTCATAGAAACATTCCTTTGGCTTAATGTCTTTGGAACCTCTTAAAGGAAAGGTGTCCCTTCGGGCCTTGAGAAGGTCCATTTCTTGGTCGCTAAGAGCCCCCCGCAAGGGTACCTGCCCTTCAAGGTCCTTCAAGCAGTCTTCGTCTTCAATTCCTTTAGACAAAATGTCTGAAGGAAACCTTTCCTTACCTTAGCCACTTTTTGAAAGATATCTCTTTGTCTACTTTTGTTCATTACCCTCCGCAAGGGCACTTATCCCTTTGGGCTTTGGGGCACTCCTTTGAGTCTGTAGAAACATTCCTTTAGCTTAATGTCTTTGGAAACTCTTGAAGGAAAGGTTTCCCTTTGGGCCTTGAGAAGGTCCATTTCTTTGTTGCTAAGAGCCCCCCGCAAGGGTACCTACCCTTCATGGTCCTTCAGGCGGTCTTCGTCTTTAATTCCTTCAGATAAAATGTCTAAAGGAAACTTTTCCTTGCCTTAGCCGCTTTCCAGAAGATATCTCTTTGTCTACTTTTGTTCACTACCCTCTGCAAGGGCACTTGGCCTTTGGTTAACTACCCTCCACAAGGGCACTTACCCCTTTGGGCTTTGGGGCACTCCTTTGAACTGTTTGATTGATCTGCCTAATTGAACCAACCAACGATTCAACGGTTCAATCTTGTGTTCCACTCATTCAATTGACCTCTTGAACCAACCACTTTGAACCTTTCGCATTAAACCTTTGAACCTTTTTTGGTTCAAGGTTTAATGGTTCAATCTTCCTTCCTTTTGCTAAGCCTTTTGAAGCCGTTGAACTTGCCGAAGTGGTTTAACTTTGAACTTTTGCCGAAGCGCTTAACTCTTTCAGCTTGTCGATGTCGTTGAACCTTTGAACCCATTGAACCTTTGAACCTTTTGGAAGTGGGGTTCAATGGTTCAATCCTTTGTTTGAAGCTTGCTGATGGATATTTTTGGTTGAATCAAGGCATTAAACCAACCTTGAAATTGCCTAAGTGTTGGAAACTTGTTCCTTTGAGAAATCTCGCGTGTTGAAGTCATTGAACCTATTAAACCTGCTAGTCCATTAGCTGAAAAAGCTTGAATAATGAAGAATTTGAATGCTCAGAATAATTTTTTGAGAAGGGAAGAGAGAATTTTGGTCTTGTAGGACCAAAATAGTTCATATGTTGTCCCAAAAATGAGTGGTAGATTTTGGGAACAATAGTTGGCTCCAGTTGGGGAACTTCCTTCAGTTGAAATTTTGTAATAGCTGAGGGGAGTAGAAACTAGAATCTCTAGTGCCTTCAAGTATGCCATTGGGCTATGGAGTCATGCTACCCAAAAAACAAAGGTGCCAAAAATGAAAATGAAAAACACAAAACAAAACTAAAGACTATACAAATATACATATGTACAAATGATCTTATCTGATACTTCAAGAATTAAAGTGCTTTAGATGCTGCCCATTGTGAGGCAATGAAAATGGCATTCCATCCTGATAAACTAGCAAGAAACCATTTTCTCCCCAGAGTCAATGATGGGTGAATGGAACTCTCCACTAGGAGTCACATTTTCTATGCACTCTTTTTGGTTCTCTCTTCTTGCCCCATGGCAAGACGTGGTCTCCAATCTAAAAACCATAAATCCTTGCTATTTTGTAAAAGAGCTTCTTTTCCTAACTTTGGTGTGTAGCAATATGGTCCACTACCATAGCTTGTTTCTCTTCTGGTCTAGTGAAGCACATGATTTGATTGTCCCCCTTAGATACCTGAAAAACCATCAGCTCAGCATCTCCTTTGGCATGAAGGAGTTTGACACCCCTATCTTGAGTAGCCTTCAACCTGAGTAATAGAGATTCATACTCATAGTGTCATTGGTGTTGCTGAATTACAACTTGTTTGAAGAAGGAAAAATATCTCCTTGAGGAGATATCAACACAATCCTAGCTCCAGCACCAGTAGAAGAATTTTTGCCATCACATTCCAAAATCTAGTCATCCTCAAGAACTATTTCTTTCTCAAAATTTCCTTTGTTTGGAGGGGAGGGTCCTTTTGCACCTATGCTGTGCTCTATTAAGTCTTCTACTACTTTGTCTGAATCAATTTTTAGATTGCCACCTATAGGAATTTCATCTGCAAAAACATGAACATCCTTTGTGGTCAAGAAGTAATTGCCCTTGCCTGAGGGCTCAAACAAAATTTGGGCTTCAGGCGCTGATGTTTGAGTGATAACATATTTTGCCTCCTTCTCAGGGTGCAATTTATTCATGATGCCTTTGACCAAGATCCTTGCTTCAGATAGATCCATACTTAAATCACCCCCAATATCCTTGCAAAAAAATTTCCCAAGAAGAATGCCATATGAGGCTGGGACGTCAGCCACCAGGACTGTCATCTTGATTCTCTTGTCTAGGAATGCTACAAATGCAAATTGGGCATCCTTGATTTATTCCAGTAGTGGAACTTATTTATTCTCCATGGAGAAACATATCCCAAATGTCTTGGTCAGTGTGAGACCAAGAGATTCTACCACTTTGGTAGGCATGACATTGTCTGAAGCTCTAGAATCAATGATGTAGTTGTTCAGCTGGTGTCCATTTATCAGCAGGGAGACATAAAATGGTTCAGTCTTCCCAGGAGAAGCAGGTGGAGTAATGACAAAGTTTTTTAGGATGGACATGTTCCTTGGGGGATCATGAGTTACCTTTCTAACATCTTGTCTTGCAAGGATGGTTTGATTCTTCACACATTGAACCAATCTATCCAACTGCTCTAGGTTGGATTGCAAGAATTCAAATTCAGTCATTTAAATTTTGGATTTCTTAACATGGTCAACTATGTCAAACATCTAAAATGAATTATGAATAGAGGAATGGAGTTCATCCTTCTAATTTTTAGGGGGGGTACTAATCTACAAAATTGAAGTTGAAGATAAAGGCATACTTGAGGTACTTACTTTTTAAGGGATCACCAGGTCCTTTGATTGAAAAGGCAGAGTGGTTCCCCGCTTACAAATTGAAATTACTAGTTGAGATCGCTCCTCTATTTTTTTCTTATCAGCTTACTAGGCTGACTGGTTCTAGGACCAACTGAATACAATGTATGATTCATCAACTGCTTCACCTTTACTTTTGGGTTCATCCTGGTAATTCAAGAAACTAATGTTGGAGTCACCAACTGATTCATCTTGGTCTACTACAAAGAGATCAGCATCATCTTTTGGGTTTAACTCAGGTTGGAAAGAGAAATTAGATTCTATTTCCAGATATCCAACTACTGAGTTGGCTAATACTGCTTTAATGGCAAGGTTTCCCTAAGGGGGAGGAAGACGATTTGGCTGCCCTTGATTCCTGGCAGCATTGCCTTGGTATGACTATTTTTGAAATGTCCTCCTTGGAATATCTCGATAAGGAGGAGCAGACATACCTTAGGCCATTTGTCTTTTCAAGGCTAGCAGTTCATTTGCCATCTTTTGCACCATTTGATCAGTGGTGCCTGTAGATGAATTCTCAGAAGATGAAGAGGATTTACCTCTATAGTATCTCTCCTTATCTTCCCCACCAAGATGAGATCATCTTCCACTTCAGTGGCCAAATATTGAGTAGAAGCAAGGTCTATGTGGCTAGCACATCTCACCAAAAAACTCACTTTTGGTAGCTGAGAGTTGATGAAGAAGCATTTGAGATTCTCAGCTGTTCACTAAGAAATTATAGGAATTCAGTTCCTTAGCTTGTCAAACTTAGCAATGAAGTCCCTCATCAGTTCATGAGGTTCTTTCTTCATCTATGTGAGTTGGGCCAGTAGGGCATGCACATCTTCTACAGGCTTGAACCTAGCTTCCAATTTGGTTTTGAAGGTGTTCTAGTTAGTCACTAACCAAGCTTATAGGTGGTAGAACTAGTTTGTAGCAGCACCTTGTAATGTCTCCACAAATAGCCTGACTGCCACGTCCTCATACTCCATGCCTATCATGCCATAGGCTATGCTAAAGGCTGTAATATGTTCATCAGGTTGAACCTTCCCATCACCAAAGAATTTGTGGAAATTCTTCCTTGAACTGCGTGGTAGCTCATGTAGAGGTGGAGTTAAATTGAGTGGGCCAAAAGAGTTACCCCAGGGGCCTTGAATTGCCATGATTTGATTATTGAAAGTGGGGATAAAAAATCTAGGTAGAGTATGTATAGGCAAAACTTTGCTAACAACAAAAAAAGAAGCTCTGCCTTGTAGTGGTGACTTGGTATTGGTAGGAGGAAGACTCCTAGTTCATTGAACTTAAAGTTGTGGAGGAAACAAATCAAGATTGCCCTGCTGCACCAACTCAAAAATAGGGTCAACAACACCTTGGGCTCTCTAGCTTCTAGTATAGCATGGAGTTACCAGATTGTAGAATAAAAATGGAAAAGAACTGACCCTACTTCAGTGTGGAGCTTGAGGATTCAAACTACACATTCTTCCCCAGTGGAGTCACTAAAAACTATTGTCATGGAACTGGCAAAGAATTGACTTTTGAAATGAAACGCTCGATCTACAGCATCTTTGGTTTCACAGCTTAGAGTATATAATGGAAATGGATAAGGCTATAATGATAAAAGTGATGCTTTAATCTAAATCTTGAGGCTTCAAATTGCATAAAATTTTTGTGTCCCCAGTAGAGAAAATAGATATGGAAAAGAATTAAAACTGCTCGTTCTTCCCTAGCGAAGAAAATGGATATGGAAAAGAATTGAATTTGCTCGTTCTTCCTCAGTGGAGTCACCAAAAAATATTGGGTGAATATTTTGTCACTCGCTAACTGATGGGAAAAATAGGTCTCTTTAACCATAGCGTAAGGAGATTGGTCAGCCAAGTGTGCAGGTTTACCACATCAAAAGGGGACAAATCTCTCCTCTCATCAAGGGGAGGTTCCCTATAACTATACGGTGCTATATACTATATATATAAGCATAAAATAACACTCAAGGGTAGGATCACACCATCTATCTCTCTTTTTTTAAAGATGATGTTCACAGATAAAAGAGAAATCTTGGGTGATTGCTAGAGGTACTTCTCTTTTTTTAGAAGTAATACTCAGTCAATAGCTAGATTCCTTCCTAGTAGTAATAAGTAACTCAAATAGGGTGCAGTAACCAACAGAATTAGGTGTAGCACAAATTCTCCCCCTCAACTTCCAAAGAGTGAAATATGAAGGACAATGGGGGCACAAAGTCATCCCAAGATCCTTTAAACAGAAACAAAAAATAAACACACTAAAGACAACTATGGCAGCACAAAGTCTCTCTACAGTCGACTTCAGGACACCTTCTTGGTTACTACCACTAATTCTACCTATTTAATTAAATGGACAAGAACACATTCAAGAAATAGACATAAGAACAATCCCCTAAATAACACGAGTCATTATAGCACAAAGTCTGAAAGTAACTTGTTTTCTCATTCAAACAAACAAATATGATTAACAATCTGAGCTCAAAGTCTCAGTAATCACCTTTCAATTTTGGCAGAGTTTCATTTCTATAACCAAAAAGATCTCTTTTAAACAATAAGAGAGATTACAATATATAGTGCCAAGAAAGGCTTGGCACTTTTGTTTCATGGAATGGCCCATGCTATGCATTCAATGCCTTGAATGCATTTTTAGTTCTATCAAGGGGCCATGCTAGAACAGGGCATCTACCTTAACTATGGCATGTCGACTCATCTCAAATGTCTTCTCCTCAGCAGGGGTTGTTTGGTCTTTTTCCAAATATCTATGTAGCTATCCACTTTGCTTTTACTTCATGGGAGAAAAATAGGCTACGCCTTTAATGTTTCAAGCTCAAACATCTACTTGGTGGACTGTTCCACCTACTAGAAATAACTCCTATGCAAATATTTTTGGTCTTTCCCTCTTTCTACTGTAATTTGAGCTCTTAGGCTATCTTTTCCCCTTTTTACTGGCCCTTTCAGCTCCTCCTTCAACTAGTCTTTGAGTTGGTCTTTAGGTTCCGCACCACATTTGAAAATCAATGGATATTTCATTACCCTGAATTGACATCCACAGGGACATCATCGGTTCACTATTTCAATGGTTTAGGTGTCTTTCTTGGCTCCTTGGTTCCATCACTTCCTTGGTTCACTCGCTTGAACCTTCTCCTTAAACTGGTCTCTGGAATCTTTCACTTCTTTCCTTTGCTCAGATCTTTCTTTGAACCATTGAATCCGTTGAACCTTTAAACCATTTTGGTTCAAGGTTCAACAGTTCATCTTCTTTCTTAGAAGCCTTTGTTTTCTCTAAGTCTCTCGAGCTTTGAAAGAGTCCATAGAAACATGTCTATAGAGTCCATAGAAATAAACCTGTGGAGTCTGTAGAAACCAGCCTGTAGAGTTCGTAGAAACTAGTTTGTAGAATTGAGTCTATAGAAACCAGCCTAGGGAGTTCATATAAACTAACCTACAGAGTTCATAGAAATGAGTCTAGAGATTTCATAGAAACCAACCTGCAGATTCCATAGAAACATTCCTTCGGCTTAATGTCTTTGGAACCTCTCGAAGGGAAGGTGTCCCTTTAGGCCTTGAGAAGGTCCACTTCTTGGTCGCTAAGAGCCCCCCGCAAGGGTACCTGCCCTTTGGGGTCCTTCAGGTGATCTTCATCTTCAATTCCTTCAAACAAAATGTTTGAAGGAATTCCTTCACACATTTTGTCTAAAGGAAACCTTTCCTTACCTTAGTCACTTTCTGAAAGATATCTCTTTGTCCACTTTTGTTCACTGCCCTCCACAAGGGCACTTGGCCTTTGGTTCACTACCCTCATCAAGGGCACTTGCCCCTTTGGGCTTTGGGGCACTCCTTTGAACCATTTGATTGATCTTACAAATTGAATGGTTCAATGGTTCAATGGTTTAATCTTGTGTTCTGGTCATTCAATTGACCGCTTGAACCAACTACTTTGAACCTTCCACGTTGAACCTTTGAACCTTTGAACCTTTTCGGTTCAAGGTTCAACAGTTCAATCTTCCTTCTTTTCCTAAGTCTTTTGAAGTGGTTGAACTTGTCGAAGCAGTTGAACTTTGAAATTTTGCCGAAGCGTATAACTCTTTAAGCTTGTCGATGTCGTTGAACCTTTGAACCCGTTGAACCTTTGAACCTTTTGGAAGTGGGGTTCAATGGTTCAATGGTTCAATCCTTTGTTTGAAGCTTGTTGATGGACATTTTTGGTTGACTCGAGGCATTGAACCAACCTTGAAATCGCCTAAGTGTTGGAAACTTGTTCCTTTGAGAAAGCTCGCTTGTTGAAGTCATTGAACCTTTTGGACCTGCTAGTCCCTTAATTGAAAAAGCTTGAATAATGAAGAATTTGAATGCTCAGAATAATTTTTTGAGAAGGGAAGAGAGAATTTTGGACTTGCAGGACCAAAATAGTTCATATGTTGTCCCAAAAATGAGTGGCAAATTTTGGGAACAACAACATATATAAAACTTGGATAACATATATTAATAGGTTATTGTCCTCCCATTATGTCTGATTGACAAACCCACCACCCATTTTAGGTTTAAGAATTCCCTTCCCAACATAAGAGAAATATAGATTTTTAACCTAACTTCAAACATGTTTAAAACAAAAAATGTAAATCATATGGATGAAATATAATATCCCTCTTATGCATGTTAAATACCTCTAATTTAAACCAAGATCGAGTTAGTATATAATTTTACATTAGTCTGTGGCACAAGTTGCAGTAATAGGTCCTAAAATACAACTTTTTGGCAATGAAGAGAACTTCTTGAGCTCTAACTAGAATTTTTGCCTCCAAGAGCCCTAAGTGAAAATACATCACTTTTAGCACATATATATCATCAAATTATATGTGCTCCAATAACCATGACATCCAAGTCCACTCAAAATCACATTTTCACTACTATTTAAGAGCACATAAACACCAAGTAATTTTTAAAAGTTTCTCTTAGATTCAAGAATATGAAATTCTTTACTAGCAGTGTCAACTTTGTGAAGGTGGAAGCTTATTTATAACCAATAAGCTATAAAAAAAATTAGTAACTAATAATTAAATTTATGGATGTACTACCTAAAACATCAAAAACATATGGTAGAATTGATTACATCTACATTTTACAAGTTAGCATACCTATTCATTTAAAATCCAATGAACCACTAGGATCTGATCTGATCTTGGTAGTATTAGGATTAATTTCACAGTCTAACTCATGATCTTTCCATTAACTCCTTTTTAATGGATTTTCATGATATTTTTTCAATTTAATATTCATTAAAAGAACTAAATTTGAATAATGTAGTATCTTCATGTGCATTTTAAAGTCTTTAAACAAACATACATCTTAATTTTTGATAGGATATCATTAAAGCCAAGTTATACTAACTACCATAGGCCTAGTGGGATAGTCAATGTTTTCTCCATCTATGACCAGGGAAGTTAAATTTTTATTTCCATCTAATCATTGACATAAGTATTATTATGTTCCCTCGTCATTATCTTCATCTGTAATAACTACAAAAACATGCCCTGTATCACCAAAAAAAAAATTAATGACATTATCAAGATAAATAATGAGAATAAATGGTACATAATGATCAATCTTTTGCACTAGATCTGATACATGGTCAAATTCATGTGACAATGTCATATCTATAAGTTGTAATGTTGGTGGAACCTAATATGTGTTGATTAAAAATAGAGGTCTACAACTCTAGTCATCCACCCACTCTTGTGACTCACACTCATTCTAAATAGATTCCATGAATGTAGGAAAAAAACATTCTAAGTGTATCGTATGAATAGTCCAAGAACCTGCATTTAAGCTATGAAATGAGTGGAGCTCACTTGAACCCATTAGAGTCATACAATCCTCATAATTTTCCAAGTGTTCTTCCTCTATTAAGGAAAAATGTTTATGAATAGTAGAATTTGCTGGAGAACCATGACACATGTTCTCATTACACCATTCAACCATGGTTTTTTCATCAATCAAATAGACGACCTCTTTAAATTTCAACTCTTCCCTTGAAATGGATATTTTTACACATGCTCCAACACTATCATGCTCCCCCTTTCCATGGCCAGCCTCAATAAGACTCCAAATATGTTCTAAGCCAGTGGTAATGTGCATCCATCTCAACTAATAAAACATCCATGCATTCTTTAATTGTGATGTGTACTTTTTTGACCAAATGTAATGTTGATTTAAAGTAATCTTCCTCTAAGTCAACTATCCATAGAACTTATCAAAACAACCTTGCACATACTCTGTACAATGTGATCAATAATCACTAATATAGAAATGGCACTCCCTTAATATTTTTTTATCTTATTATATACTATCAGATGTAATCATGATTTTTATATACATGAATATGACAACTTGTGATGAGTTTTAATACTAAAATTAAACTTCCATTTATCATTTAAATGCATAATTTTTGGCAAATTCAACTACTAAAATAATAAAATAAAGTGGGAATGTGTCCTTGCTTAATTTAAAATCTTCATCCAACCATGTAGCCCTGTGTGTGTGCCTTGCATACTCATAAATAATTTTATCCCTAAATTTGGCCATAAATTTTGAAGTAGGTATCTATATTTTTACAAGCTCACACCTTTTATATTCTTTGCCATCTTTTACTTGATAAATCATAGATTTGTATTTTATCAAACCAACTAATTCCTATCCAATTGCACTTGTACACTCCTGATGGATATAATTTTTTAATTTTAATAATCCACTATAAATACTACAATTTACATCCAAACATGATTTATTATAAAATAATTATCCATCTAGTCTTTCACAAAAATAATCTAGAATAAATTCCCTAGCTGATTTTGGCAGAACTTCTATGCCACACTCCTACAAAATATTCTTAGTATGCAAAGTACAATGAATATGGAAAAAACATCATAGTGCATTGAAAATTCAACATGTTTACTACAACAATAGGTGGAACATGTGTGATTTATATTTACATAAAAAGGTTTGGCCATCTCAAAAAATTATTGACTAATAGAAATTTTTGGATGTTTTTTCAAAAATTTAGAGTAGAATTATGTTTGAGTAATAAAACTAATGCACAATTACATACTCTAAATTTTACTCTAAATTTAGAGTACAATTATGTTTGACTAATAAAACTAATGCACAATTTTATTAAAATGTTTTATTATGTATTAGTTTCATAATATTTTCATCGATGATAACTAAGTACTTGTTAATATTAAAACATTTTGGTAATATTTTGAAACTAATGCATTATAAAATGTTTAGTAAAATTTAGACTACAATTATGTTTGACTAATAAAACTAATGCACAATTTTATTCAATGTTTCTTTCTTCATTATATGTTTTCATGAAATTTTCTTCATTATTAATTTCATCACTATTTGTTTCGATGAATTTTCTTCATTGTTGGGGGTAAACCATCATGCATAGACTTGTCATCAACAAAATCAAATACTTTATACTTTGAATGTGAAATTCCAACATTATATAATTCTTTATTGTTAATTTCATCATTATTCAATTCTTTATTATCAATTTCATAATTATTCAATTCATTATTGTCAATAGGCTCTTTATCTACGATATTTGGCTCATCAAGATTAGTGTTTGTATTTTTTTTGGAATGAATTACTTTCATTCATACCCTGTGATTTTCTCTCAACTCTTCTAATTGATTTGGTGTTTTGTTCTTTAACTTCTTCCTATTCCTCAAACGTGATTTGTCACCCATTAGATAATTTATAGCATTTCGAAGGTGGGGTAAAAAAAAGTACTTGAAAGTATGCAGAGAATACACATAAAATATAAACCAATGTCTATGGGGATGGATTTATCAATTTGTGTTAAAAATAGTCATTGAAAATTATTATTTTTCCATATTTTAAATAATACGTGTGAATTATTTACTTTATAGCTTCATCCCATATAACTATACAATAAGACTATCATACAATGAATTTACTCCTTCAGTTAGCCCAAAGTGAATTGATTTATTTGACTTAGTCCCAATTAAGTTCAATTATCCCCTTAATTTGATTGATTTCCACATTAAGTTTAATTTGGTTCAAATTAGATTTAATTACTCCAAATTAGGTTAAATTTTCCCCTTGGTTGATGTCTAATTAGTCTAAAATAGATTCAGTTAGTGTAAATTAGATTTATTTAGTCTAAATTAGATTCAATTAGCCCAAATTAGATTTTAAATTAGTCTGAATTACATTCAATTTATGATAAAATTAAGGCTTAAGGCTAACACATGTCACAAAATGTGGGATAATTTAGCCCCTTTAATCACAATGTAGACTCACATTTAGTTCAATAGGTTCAAATTAGCCATAATTATCTTCATGTTTATATTTATGATAAAATTAGGGTCAGTGAAGCCATGTGTTGTATAGATTATACAATAAATTGAGCCATAAATTTGGTTCATGGGCTCAATTTTTCCCAAATCACATCCCTAAATTCACCAATTAACTAATTAGATCAATTCATAACATATCAAACTTAATTTTGCCCCAAATCATATCCTGCTCTTGTAGTTAGGTTAAAGGAGTTCAAATTGGACTCAAATACTTCATTGATTGAATGAATAACCTCTTTAGTTAATTATATATGATAACATCATAGTTAATCTCACTCCAAATCACATTATATACTCATGTATATGTTCAATAGTTTTAGATTAGCCTCAATTTCCTTCAGGTTTATATTTGTTATAAAATTAGGGTTTAGGGTTTATGATTTATGGTTGTAAAAATTGACTAATTTTCTCAATATTCAAGGCAATATGAGATAATTTAGCCCTAAATCACATCCTAGACTCATAAAACTAAGCTTAACATGTTCGCATTGGCCCCATTTACCTTCATGAAAATTCATTTGTGATTAAATTAGGGAACTCAAGGGATTAATTTTTCATAAAATTAGGGTTTAGTGTAATGGGTAAATATATACATGTGACGAAATTAGGATTAGATGGAATTGTATTTGGGATAACATTAGGGTTTAGGGTCAACATGCCATGAAACTTGATCTAATTTAGCCCCTTTATCACATCATAGACTCATATTTAGGTTCAATAAGTTCAAATTGGGAATAATTGCCTTTATCTTTGCATTTATAATAAAATTAGGGTAAGTTAAGCCATATGTTGAATAGATTGTACAATCAATTGGGCTATAAATTTGGTTTAAGGGTTCAATTTTTCATAAATCATGTCCCTAATTGCACCAATTGACCAATTGGATCAATTCATGACAAAATAAAAGCCCCAAATCATATCATCCTCTTGTATTTACATTGAAGGGGTTAAAATTGGCCTCAAATGCCTCCTCAATTGAATGAATCAAATCTTTGGTTGATTATATATGATGACATTCTAGGGTTAATTTTACTCCAAATCACATCATGTATAAAATTTAAAGTAGGTTCATGTGGTTCATTTTGACCTTAATTGCCTCCATAATTGAACCAATTAACATATGTATTTTTTATATGATTATCCATTCAAGTTTATTGATCTAAAAATCACATCTTATACATGTAAAACTTGTACTTAATATTTATTTTCTTTAATCTCTAATGGGATTGAGGTGATCAACTCCTAAATCACATTTTATAGTCATGAAATTAGGTTTAAAGGGCTTAAAATATCCCCAATTTCCTTTAGATTCAACCATTTTTGACTATTTATTTTTTATTTTTTTATGACATTAGGGTTGACACTTTATTATTGAACTAAGTCTTGATGTCTCATGCTGGGCTTAGGCTACATGTTAAATATTCTCATTATATTATCACATTTATAAATTTTCATCATATCTTCACATAACCTATTAACTAAGGCTATAGAGCCTATCAAAATATAATTGCATCCTTTTTGGGGTAGTGTATATAGGGGAAAGATACTAGTAGTGACCTGAACCTACCAATAGTCTAATAAGATTTTGGTTAAGGTGTGATCCATTTATGGAACATGTATTGGTGTGTATAAATATTAAATTGCACTAGAATTTGAGCATGTAATATCTTATATACTTGTTCAACATTTACTATATAAAATTTAAATGAACCAATCACATTTTGACAAGCAAGATTTAAGTATTGGTATTCTAATACACATCTAGATTGGTACTCCAAAGGTTAAGTTTTGGTCATAGGCTTAAAAAATGAATTTTATGACATCTCATGATGAAATTGGTTATATCATAATATGTATAATGGGTTAGATCTTAAAACCTTAATGATAAGTAGTTAAGTCAACATATTAAAATGGATTTTTTTTTAAAAGTCTAATTTGATACCACAACATTTTAATTCACTATCCAAGGTTAGAGACCTTTCCCCTATAATGATAAACTTCACTTTACAATTTAAATTACCATGATAAACCACTATTAGGGAGTTCAAGAACATTGATATAAGCATAAGAATGTGTACCCATAGAGATTTTTTTTTTTTTTTTTTTGTGTGTAATGAAAAAATAACACATACATGTTATAATGTGTACATAGTAAGGAAATTTTTAATTAAAAACCCAAGAATTTTGGATCGAAAATGGCTTGGATTCCTGAGATAAAGTCTTGGACCTGTCAATCTATAATCGTGTTTGATATTTTTGATATAAAACAAAAAAATTTAACTTCTATTGCTAAATACAATATGAATTTCAACAACAAAATTTACAAAATTATTACCATGATAACGGACACACTATCCTATTTCCAAATATATGATTTTTATAAATTTTAGATTATTTTAAGTGTTTAAACTATGTTGATTTATAACTATACCTTTTTTAGGCCACTACATATTGAAAATATACATGCCTATTCATGTTTCTGTAATTTATTTTTAGTTGATCAAAGTGAAATATAAATCATATGGTCAAAAACTAGGCCAAATTATATACACATTAAAAAAATCAATTTTTCTTTTTTTGGAGGTAGTTAGGGGAGCTGCACATCTAGCTATCCATTTTTTTGTCAATTTTTAGGATCTATATACTTGTAAAATTAATTAAAAAAACATATTAATTGAAAAACTAAAAAAAACATGGGTAAAAAACTAGAATATATTATATAAATAATCACCAAAGGGTTACAAGCAATATTAAATGATTCTAAACAAATGATGGACCGTAGGACTGTCTATCTACTTTATTTTCATAAAAAAAATAAGAGTTCATCTTCAAATTTTTTATGTTTGACATAGTTATACTTAACCATTTTTTAAAACAAATAGTGGTTTGGAAAATAGAATCAGAAATATTAAATTCATTTTCTTATTCCATCTTCAAATTTTGAGTGTATCCATCTCAAATTATCTACATAAGTTCACATTTCTAAACATTTAGGAAAATCATGTCCACGGGTAGGTCCCTTTTTGTCCCCCAACTTTGTACACTTACCCTGATGTTATTGTTAAATTAGTTGTAGAGTATACATATTGTACATATGATTATGGATTCATATTATTTTGTGGAAATTTAGTGGCAAAAAAAAAATTACAAACTAAAATATAAGAAATAACCAGATTTATAACTATATATAAATTATGGGAAACAAGATGAAGAATAACCAAAGATGAAAATTAGATAAGCCATGAAATATATATTTTATTCAAATAATGGCCTATTTTTTCCTTCTCCATACATTGGATTAGATAAGCTTTTTATCTTCTTTCTTGACTCTATGACTTATCATTTATGTTTTTACCTTTCTTTTCCCTTTTCCTTTATCTTTTGTCTCACATGATTTTTCCCTCTTTTTACACAATTGAGAATTTATAATTTAATACATTTCCCTATACCTATCCTAGTATATTATTTCTCTTGTTTAATCTATAAAACATTTCTTGATTTTCCTAACCTATGTGACATTTTTTGAATTGTATACTCTATGTGCATTTTTTTAAAAAATTTCCCATGAGTGTGATATGATTTATCTATGCATGGATTGCTTACCTTTCTTGATCTATATAATTTTTTTACTATTATTGGTGCCTTGATCATACCATACATGATAATTATTGATTATTTATATATTTTTTGCCTATGTTTCCATGGTTTCTACCATGCATCTATGAATACATACTATATTTTTATTTCATTGATTATATATTTCCTACAAGAGTCATGATATGCCTATGATTACATTGGCTATACATTATTTGTACTTGGAAAGCTATTTTTTGTGCTTTAAATACTTATATTTTTTAGATAATGGGGCATAATATTATTTGTGCCTTCATTGATTATAATTTTACGACATTGGGGAATAATGTTGCTTGTGCATTCACTAATTACATATTTTTTATAGTGGGTCATATAATATGCACCCTCGTTATTTACCCCTCACCAATGTAAGGTCATACAACTTATAAATTTGATTACCGAGCTTAGACCCCTGTTAGGTCATAATCACTTACATTATATATGTGTTTTAATGATGATATATTTATGTACTTAAACTTAGAAATGTGATTAATTTAATTTACATGATTACGTTAGTTTATGCTTTATATATTTTGTACATGGTACACATAATACATTTCTTTTGAGATGATTAATGTGTAGGTTATCCCACACCTAAAAATGGGGGAATATGTTTTTTTATTTATTATATATTTGGATAAATGATAATTTATACACCATATATTTTCAATAAATTCACCCATGCATAGATGTTGATTGCTAATTTTAGATAAACTCACTAACATGAAAGCATCAATACAAACAAAGGGGAATCATTGTAGGAGGCATATTTTTTCTAAGTAAAGTGGTTCACAATGATATGTAAATGGATAACTAGTGCATATGAAACTATATGGGTAGGCAAGGATGCACATTATAGTGCATAGTGAAGGTGCTAAAGGAATACTGAAAGGGATTTTTTCCATTTTTAGTGTTGTGCCCATGGATGGAAGCACAAGAAAGTTTTAAAAAAACATTAACTTTGAATATTCAAAGAGTGTAAAGGATGTGTGTTAAAAACCATATATATTTAAAAATATAATGTAGGGATATAATTATCAATGAAACATGAAAGCACCTAAGCATGAAGGCTAGTATTTCAAAGCCTAGACACATAAAAATGAGAAATTCAACTACAAAAATAAAGTGACACAAGGATAAAAGTAACAACTGACAAGTAGATATGTATTTAGAACAAAAAATGAATATTATTAGATATCTAATGAGAAAGTTTAGTGTATGATCTATCATTTTAATAAGGAAGGCCTTATATCTATAAAAATATGTCTTAGATTATGAAATAGATTTTTATTTTGGTTGTTGATATTATTCAATAGCTCAATTATTATGAAGTGACTATTGTTATTTGTGAAATGACATATGAATGTAATGTTACATGCTAATTCTTATGAAAACTATTATTAATATATAAAATATGTTATGGACCATTTGTGATGTATATTTTTATGTTTATGTGAATTATTGGCATATTTATGTAAAAGCTAACTCATTCTATAAAATCTAACAACTATTGTTTAGATCACATCTATGTTAACTAAAACACATGAATTTGTATTCTATCTATACACTTTGGGTGGGCTCTTAAGTTTGAGTGGTGTGAAAATGTATATAGCTATGGTTATTTTTTTTGGCTTACATTAATTGTGTAGTTATATTAGTTAGAATTAGGAAAAACCCAAACATTTTGGTTTCATTACCAATACACTTTTTGTACTAGTTGATGAAGATGGAGATATTACGAAATGGATAGAAGGATCTATTTTCAAATATTTGAAATATCTTTTGTGGATCAAGAGTTAGATTCTACAAAAATACATCCAACTAGAGGGGATTTGAGAATAATTAGGTAATAAAACACATTTATAATCCTTTACATGAAATTTTGTTTAAAAAACCTTCTGAACATATAAATTCATGACTAGCTACATATATTTTTGGCCACAATAGAAATTTTGGAAGAATATACACATAGAGAGACATGAAAATTGATCATATAAAATGGATGAAGTAGATTTACAAAAGAGCTATAGATGTGTGGTGGAGAGTTGTGTTTGGTAGTTACCTATTATATTTTTAAATATGTATATAGTCCTTCCCTAAAATGAAGAATATCATTTTATATGCAATCCCAAAGGATATTACATATCTTAGTTACTCCTATAGATCAAGAACTCATGGTGGATTGAAGTATTTAAAATCTATGTATTGAGAGCTAAAACCTCTTGTGTATTGTATAAGTGAATGGTATATGGGAAGGTGAATACAAGGTTGAATGTTATATTGATAATGGTATAACACTTATAAACTTCAAAATTATGGAAGAAAATGACGTCTAGGAGATTAGGAAGCATAAATACGATGATGAAATATAATATTTTATATCCATTATGGACCCTAGAAGGAGAGGAAGCCAAGTAAAGAGTATGTTATGAGGACCTCCTTAAAACATAAATGAATGAGAATGACTCCCACATAGAGGAAAATCATTAAAAATAAGGTGAGAATACACATTTTTTAATAGGAAACTAACCCTCTAGTGTAAGAAACAACTAAAGGGGTTGATTGAGATTCATTAGACATGAACTACACATGAGTTGGAATTTTTTTAATCCCTTATCTACTTGAGGAATTTTACCACACATATTTTACTCTAATGGAAGAAATATTTAGTTAAAATTTTGATTTTTCATAGATATGTGAGTTTAGGGGACAAGTGGATTAATAGTGGATATTCAATTAGATCACACCTTACTAGATAATAAGACCAATATAAAAACACCTGTTAGACTAACTAGCCCAATCATGTTTAGAATGATAAATGTGATTGACAAAAATATTATCATGCAAGTACGTAACATTATATAACATATTGGACTAAAAATTTGGATACTATGATTTTTCCCCTATGAGTGAGTCTTGATAACTCACATGTTAGCTCATGGGCTAGTAGATTAAGCATGCCAAAAAAACTTAGTGAAAACCGAAGCACTCTAGGAGTAAACAACTAATGTGAAAGTAACTAAGGAGTAGGTACTCATGCAAGAAGTAATTCACATGCTATGTAATCCCTTCACTAATAAAATTTCATTTAAAAAGTATTTATGAAAATACTTATTGAAAAAATTACACACTTGTTAAGCATACATCTTTTCATGATCTCTTTTGAAAAGGCAATCCCACTTCTAAAGTAGTCATATTATTTGACAGATTCCAAGAAATCAAAGAATTATATAATATTAGACACTTTATTTACAAGTGATGCACAGTCTAACTTTAGAAGATTATAATGGGTCAAACATGTATTTAGTCTCCCTTAATACATTACCTTAGTATTTAAAAAAAATATTAAAATTCTACATATATTTTATAAATCTTCTTAGTAGAGGTCTTAGACTATTTGATCCATCCAAGATAAAAAATGTGAGGTTCATCAAGACTTATTAAAGAGCTTACACCATCGGATATCCAAAGATAAAATGATGTGAATTAGTTTGAGTAAAGGTGGTGATGCAATCACAAAAAAATCTACATGTTAGTTGTTCAAGCCTTTTACCACCAATCTATCACCATTGGTTGCAAGTTTTATACCTAAAACTAAAACATTTAATAGGGTGGGCCTATCAAGCATTGAAAAATACTAAGGACATTTGTCAATTAGAAGATATATTGATAAAAGTATAGGCATCTCTAGTTTTCATATGATTTAATAAAATAGAGTAATGCCATTCGCTGGTTGAAGAATGTGGACCCCAAAAAATTATTCCTCTAAAATATTTTACAGATGAAATTATCTACATAAATATATAGAAAATAATATTTATGATAATATAATAATAAGAAATGCTAAAAAATAACCATAAGTCCCCTCAAGCCATTGATGTTCTTAAGACCCAATGACAACACTATTTTATGATGACTTCTTGTCATAATCAAGAGTTTCCTCATGCCATTTTATTATTAACCTACCATGTAGATCTCAAGTCATCTAATTGATATTAAGAGATACATGAAAAAATATAATAAGCTGCTTAAAATTTAGACCTCTTGATAAGCTTTGGCCTTCTCTGCCTATGAAATGTTGGGATCATAGGAATATATCCCAAAATGCAAATTAATCATAGTTATAAATATTAATCTTGAATCACATTAAATGAAGTTTTTTTAAACCATTTTTGAAATAAAGCATGGGATAACCAAGTCATTTTTGGAAAGATATGATATGGTGATATGGAACAAAGTGAATTTAAGTAGTATGGTTGGTTATCTTGGTCAAGCCATACTAGGCTAGATAAACTACTTATAGGAAAGGGGAGGGTGGCCTAATCATTTTTGACCAAATAATTTAACTACACCAAAATGAGGAAGTGAAAGTGGTGATTTTCACCTGGTCATGTAATTATAAAACTTATATCTTTAATTTATTTTCCCTCTTTTCCTCTTATATAAATTTTAATTTTCTCATTTGATAAAGTGAGTGGATTTCCTAGGTTTTCTAAGTCTAGAAAATTATATAATTCACATATGATCCCATGTTATTTTTATATGTATGAAAATCCTAATCACTATTATTAAATTTAATATTATTGTGCATACTTTATACAATTGATACAGTTATTATGGCTCTTGTTTGTCTACCCCTGGTTTTTTTCTTGTTATGTTAACTTCATGTTGCTTCTTATTGAGTATGATTCTAATATGGAAACTTGAGTTATATTTTTAGGCTTAGTATGTAAATATGTGTGTGTGTGTGTGTGTGTGGGGTAAGTTTATTTAATTAATTTATTACCTTAATTAGTTCTTTTATACACTTTTCAATCATTTCTTAAAAAATAGATAGAACTGTAAGTTAACTTTAGTTTATTGTCTGAGTATTTGAATGAGTTCCCATTTGTCTAATTATAACTTGTGCTACTCAATTGATAATGGTTTCTTGTATGATGACCAAAAAGATATCAATTAGTGTTAGTAGTACTCTTAGTTGTTTCTTGAGTTTATATTTAGTTACTTTAAGTTGTATTAGAGTATAAATTTATAATTATAATTGTAGATTGATTAGTTTTTAATTAAATGTATTTATTTAGTTTTTATTTTATGCTTTTCTTGAAATAACTTGTCATGCAAGTTATCTTGTAAAAGGCTTGTTTTAAACCTTATTTATTTAATAAATTTACACACAATAGAAGTGTGGTGATTAATTTTAATTGAGAATAATTTTGTATGATTATCTCTTATATTTTTTTAGGTATATAATAATTTATACCATCAATCATATTTTTTCAAGTTTAAATCTATTCAATACACTTTTTGATCAATAATTTCACTCACAACACTAGTTTGACAACTACTAATTCTAAAATAATTTTATTTATACATAGCATCAATTTTAGAGTGAAAAAAATCTGATTTTTACTCCACCAAATAATTCAAATCCTTCATTTTATATTAGATCCACATTCAATAAAAATTTATAAGGTTTTTCAAGCTATTTTTAGAAGATACACTAACTTCAGTTAATTCTGCTTTCAGGAATGTTATTGTTTTCAAAGGTAACAACTTTGAATATTAGAGATATCAAGTTAATATAATTATTTTATGGAAAGGATTTGAGAGAATTTATACAGGGGTACACACCACCTCAATATTAGAATACCTTGACATAAGATTAGAAAATAATAAAAAAGGATGAAGAAAATGGAGATGCACAAACTTTCTTCTATTTTCATAGTACTATAGACCCAATAATTTATCCAAGAATTGTAAAATAAGTAATGATCATGAGGTATGGAATACCTTATAGAATTAATGTTAAGGATATTTAAGGTAAGAGAAGCAAAAATTGAAACTCTTAAAATGAATTTTTAGAATTTGAGAATGTCAAATGCTGAAGGAGTTGGAGATTATTTTATAAGGGTAAATGATTTAATACATATAATTAAGGTTTATAGATAAGTTATACAAGATAATGTTATAGTAAGAAATATTTTGAGATATTTAAGCTAAAGATGGCTGCATATTATGATCACTTTTGAAGAGTGTAAATACAATAACACTATAAATATTGATGAGTTAGTGGTTTTTCTCTTATCTCATGAAAGTAAGATTATATATATATATATATATATATATATATATATATATATATATATATATATATATATATATATATATATATATATATAGAACAAGCTCTTAAATATAAGGCAAGGGTTTAAAATACCAAAGAGATAAATAAAAATTAGAATCAAGGGAGTTTAAAAAAATAAAATTTGAAGGTAAAATCTAAAGAAAACTTCATAAGTTAGATCAATAATTACTTATTTCAAACTTATGGTTGTTGGAGCCTTGTAAACCCATCTTTATTTTACCTATCAAATAAAAAATATTGAGAAACACTTATTATTATTGCAAAAACTAGGACACATGATAAAATATTGTGGGATACTAATAGCTAAGAATCAAGCCAATCAAGAAAGGGAAGAGAATGATTTTCAAGTACATCAAATTGAGTTTAAATAGGTCTCAAATTATTATCTCACATATTTTTAGGGAATAAATAAAAATAATAATTTGTGGTCTCATAATTTAGGTTTTTCAAATCAAGTGATAAGTCATAAATATTATTTCAACAAGTTAGATGATTCCTTTAAAATTTAAGAGCAATTAGGAGATAGAAAACCCATCCAAATTGAAGGAAATGGTAGAATGAAAACTAAAACAAAAAAAGGTAAGGGTGATATAATTTATTTTAAGTGTTTATCATAATATCATAGGATATATTTGTGAATGTAAGACATATAGTTTTTATAATATTATTAAGAAATCAAGAATTATTTCTAGGGATTGTATTTTTTTTGAAAATGAAGTGTATGTTGATTCTAATTAGGTATCTACATAATTAATAATTTAATGGTTTCATCTTATTTAATTTGATTTTAGCTAACATCATGAGTGGTTTTCAATAATGGGGGTAGGAAATTCTACCTCCTAACCATAAAAATCTACCTCTAATCCTCAACCAACTACTTCATCAAGCACATGATTACAATTATTAAGTAGTCAAGTTCACACCAATGCCTTGCCTCATCAACACGTGGTGAATGCTACTCCACCACAAGTGATGACTAATATTCCATAGCAATAGGCACAATCCAATTTAATAATGCAGTAGAGGCAAAACATTATGCCATCTTAATAGGGGGAAATGAATGTTCTACCTCATTAAGTAGTGACAAGTACACCTCAATAGTTGCATACCAACATACCTTCATTAATTTGTTTAATCAATAATGTATGTCTATTGGTCAGCAAAAAATGTTGAATGCTCAACAAGTTTTCATGAAACCAGAAGGTACTACCATCCAATAAGTACTAATTAGGCAAAAATTGTCTCTTGTTCTAAATGTGCAATAAATCCAATGATAGGGCCTTGTGTCATAACAATTTCCCCTTATTTAGCTAGGTTTGACTAGTCGATAACAAGTCTCTATTCAACTACAATAGGTACATTACTTCACCTAGAGCCATATCCTTCCATCCCAACCATAATTTCTCTAAAACTAGGCCTATTTACTAAACCCAAACTAGAATATTACAGTACAACATGTACAATTCCAACAATCACATCATAATCCACATATGCATAATCCTGGTTAGTTTCCTAACCAAACTAACATTCCACAATAAACCATGACTCCATTATACCCTAGTCAAGGTAATTCACTTACCACCCAACCTCCACCTCAGGCCCATGTTCCATCCAATTTCTCGGCTCAAGAACTGTAACAAATGATGGATGCAATTTATGTCATCCAATTTGGGAAATAAACCAATAAGTTTAAGTTGGATGATGTGTGTTCCTACCCATTCAACATGGAGTATTTGTAGATAACATTTCCCTCAGGGTATTAGCCATCAAAGTTTGACAAATATAAGGGTAAAAGAGACACTAAGGCTGATTTAATAGAGTTCTTTATTGCTTTTTAAGCATTGGCTTCTAGTGACATATACCTCCTAATTTTATTTACTTGGATTTAGTATGATAGGTTTGGAATGTATTCTATAATTGTTATATAATTTAGTGTCTAATTTTAATGACCTTTTAGAAAAGTTTGTGCAAAATTTCTCCTACAATCTTGAACATGACATTTCATTGGTTGATTTGACTCAATCCAAATAGAAGGTTGGTGAAAACTTCACAAGCTATCTACAATGATGGAGAACACCTTCTATATGTTTCACCCATAGTTTACTAGATAATAAATTAGTTGTTGTGTTTACCAAAAATTTGCACAACGAGATATCTTACCATCTCAAGTTGTAGTGTGTTCACACTTTCAATGAGATCATCGACAAAGGCTTATTGAGTTAAAAGGCTCTTATTAACAAAGGGATTATCAATCTTACCTCATCAAACTAAAATCAAAACCAGAACTAAGGAAACATCTAAAATTAGAACCAAAGCTAAGTCCTAGTGCAAGTGTCAACACTAGCCCAAGTTAATTATTATAAGTCCAAGAAATTAAATTGCAATAATAATTTTGTTGGAAATGGATTAACCGAGTCATGACATGTCCAAATGGTACAAACACCATTTACTTATCTAGCACCACAAATGCAAATTGATCCTTATCAAAAAATTATTTAGTAATTATAGCCTTCATAACAACCTAGACCATCTCAACAAGTTTAACAACCTTTGTCTTTGCAAACCCCTCCTCTTCCAAGGAAAATTATGCCTACTCATAATGTCTTTAGTGACCTTGGAGAGCCCAATGAAGTTGTGTTTTGCAAACTAGTCACCACTAATATGATTAGTTGGCTAATTCCCAAGCATAATCTTGAGGGCATCCCTTATCTAGATTGGTATGGATAAAATGAGTTCTGAAAATATCATCAGGTTAATGGACACAACCTATGTCATTGTGTGAAAATAAAACATCTCATTCAAAATAAATTATAAAATGGGGAAATAACATTGGATAATTGAGATTATACATCCAATCAAAACCCTTTTCCACAACATAAAAATAAAAATCAACATCAATAGCAACAAAGACCAAAAAAATAGCAACAATAGTATCAACAACCAAGACATAAATAATAATACCATTAGCAATGCCAATAATGTCAACCAAATGGATAAAACCAAGACTTGAATAATACCAATAATACCCAACAAACCTACCACATAATTTCATATGAATACAACAAGGTTGTAGGCCATATTTTGGGAGGTCCCATTTCCACCATCTCCATTAATCAAATAAAAAATTCCAAATAAACAAGACCATTGTTAACCAACTCCAATAAACCAACTTATTCTAGTAATCTTGACCTAAGATCACATACATGTGTACCATCAATTAGGGATTTACTAATTTTTGACCTTATACTGCTAACTCACCATTACCCCATTACCACATACAAGTGCACCAATAACTAAGACTTATCCTATATATCCCCCATTCACCATCATTTACTAGTAACAATGGTCTAGTATCTAATCCCTGTTATGCAATCATAAATCCATGGACAAAGATTACCATCCTAGACCCACAACTATCTACCATTACACCCTTCTAACCCATCATTTTGGTTAAGAATGTGCCATATACTGATGTGTTTGAAAATACGTTTGGTATTATACAAAAATGTAAGAAGATGATCATATAAATTTCCATTTTGTATTTATTATGTATGTCTACCATATACAAGAAAATTTTAATAAATTTCTTAGGCTAATCACAAGTTCCTAATGACATTTCCCCAAATAAATTCCAAGCTTTGGTTAGACATATATCCTTAGGCCATCAATTATACTTTGACCAAAGTGACATGTCATCCCTTGGCCCTCTCCATAACAATCCATTATACATCAAAGTTGTCATCATATAGATCAAAGAAAAGTGTGTCCTCATAGACAATGGATTGGGGCTAAATATTGTGTCTCTAAATCTCATCAAGCTTATTGGATACACAACAACTGATCTCAAGATAGAAAAGATCACATTCAAGGCCTATGATAATGAAGATTGAGAATCACAAGGCACTATTAGCTTGTCAGTTATCATTAGGCCTTTGACCCATGATACATTATGTTATGGGTTATATCTAGATTTGTCATATAATTTTCTCTTGGATAGACCTTGGATACATGAAATTCATGAAATACCTTCAACATTGCATCAATAGCTTAAGTTATGGAGGTCATCATTCATAGAGATTTGCAACCCTACAAACATTGTAAATATCTAGAGGTTGAGTACAAAAGCTTTAACTACTATTTTGCTTTGAATCTGGTTCCCAAAAATGACAAGGGGAAATAAATACTTGTTGATTTACCTAAGGCCAATTGCATTGAACTGGATACCCTTGATTCATCATCCCACATACCACCTCCTAAAATGTCCAATCATTTTACCTTCACAAACAATGACCCAAGAGAATATTTGACCCATGACACATTCCATGTTGCTAAGCTTACATAGAACCTTAAGTTCTATGGAAGACCTAAATCCAAGCCACCTTGCATGGAATGTAAATGAAAAAGAAAAGACAAAATGAATAGTCTAGATCCTATCATTTTCACACCAATTACTGGCTAAGAAGAGGACCCTCTTACAAATCATGAATCATGGTTATACCACAACAAGTTGGTTGATTGCTATAAAATTGCCAAGTATCCTATAATAGGATCATGGAGAAGCATGCCTATGAAGGAGGCCTTGGGGATAATCAACAAGGAACACTTGTACCAATATCTATGACTCAACACAAAGGAACTTAAAGTCTCAAATTTAAACTACCTAGGGGTGATCCCATGTATCTTATTCATGTTATAACACCAATGACTAGTGATGATGATGTCAATAGTGAATCAAATTGTCATCATAGCCCTTACAAAGCCCTGAATGATACCAATATATTTGAAACTCATGTCATTTGTATGCTTAGACCAATTATCCATAATATTCTTCCTCGGTATCATCCTCAACTTATAGATTGGGACCAATAAGAATCCACAGGACCCATAGATGAGTTTGAGAATGATTAGGCCTTTTGTGATTTTATAGGCCTAAGAGATAATGCTTTGTTGGGAGACCATAAACAAGGGTTTTCAATAAAAATGGATCTTGCATACTATTTTAGAGGATGGTTGAATACCCTTATCCACAAATAATTAAATAAAATATTTAGGTTCTAAAGTGAAAACTTCTTTGAGGCACTTTTAGACCAGGGAAAAATTAAAGAGAAAATCTAGTCTTTTGATGAAAACCCATTTCAAGCACCATTAGATAGGGTTTTTCAACCTTCCTCAAACATAGCTTAGGATACCACCAATGATGAACCTGCCTATGTGTCCGAGTTTATTTCTGAAGAATAGTGTGCCTTCAACCAAATCATTCAAGAGTTTGCAACAGAGTTTGTCACATGACCATACTTACCATTGGGGTATTTTGATTTGTCTTGCCTAGGAGAAATTGAAGAACCAATACAAATAGAGGACTTTGTCATTGCAGTCCAATTCTAATCATTATAAAACATTGTAGAAGATGTTTTGACTCTTTTTGTGGAGGACACTACATAAGTTAACATCAAGACACAAAATGACTCAAAATGGATCAAGTTAGGCACATCCCTCATTGAGGAGGAATGTGAAATATTTATAGCCCTTTTGATAAAATTTATTGACATATTTTCTTAGGCCTATTGTGACATGCCAGGTTTAGACCCCACCTTAGTTGTACACCACCCTGTTATACATCCTAGTGCCAAACTTGTGAAGCATAACTTATGTAAGATGCATCCTCACATTGTTATATTAATAAAGAAAGAGTTTGAAAAAATATTAGAAGAGAGATGCATTTTATCGATTGAATATTAAAAGTGGATCTTAAATGTTGTGCTAGTTAGTAAGAAACTATAAGGATCAAAATCTACACTTATTTCAAAGATATAAACAAATCCTGCCCCAAGGATGACTTTTCTCTACCAAACAATGACATTATATTTGATTCCATAGTAGGGTATGAAATACTTTCACTGATGGATAGATTTTCAAGATATAAGTAGATCTATATTTCATCAAAAGACCAACACAATCAAGTTATGCCATTTGGTCTCAAAAATGCTAGGGCCATATACTAAAGATTTATGACCATCATATTTCATGATATGATGCATAACATTATTGAAGACTATGTCAATGAATAATTGGGAAAATCAAATACTAGGGATGATCATCTAACAACACTACAAAAAATATTTGAGAGACTACGTAAATACAAGGTTAAACTCAATCTTAAGAAGTATGTTTTTGGAGTTACTTCAAGAAAATTGCTTGGATTTATTATGTCTCACAGAGGCATTGAAGTTGATCAAGCCAAAGTATAAGCCATAAATGAGATGCTACCACCTTCCAATTTGAAGCACATCCATAGTTTGTATGGCAAGATCTAATCTATTATATGATTCATTTATTAGTTGGCTAAAAAATGCCATCCATTTACACACTTATTAAATAAGGTTGTCACATTTCATTGGGATGATGAATTCTAGAAATATTTTCAATGTTTAAAGGACTATCTTACTAATTTACCTATTTTTTTACCACTAATATTGGAAAATCCAATCCTATTGTACCTATCTATCATAGATAAAGACCTGGGGGCACTTCTATCTCATGACGATGATAATATAAAAGAACATGTCATGTACTTTCTAAGCCATACACTGGTTGCATATGATCATAACTATATGCACATTAAAAAAGCCTATTTAGCTATGGTCTTTGTAGTTCATAAACTATGACATTAAATGTTAAAAAAAAAGACCATATTTATTTCCAAAGTAGATATTCTTAAGTATAAAGTCTACATGGCCAAATGGATCATCTTTCTTAGCAAGTTTGAGATAGAATATGTCAGCTAGAAGGATATCAAGGGATAGGTGATTTTAGATCAACTTTTTCATGTTCCCCTTGTAAATACATAGCCTCTAACATTCAAATTCCTATATGAGTCCATTTTGACCATCATTGAAACACCTCTTGAGGAGCACCACTAGAAGTTGTATTTTGATGGATCATTCACTACACATGGATCAGGGGTAAGACTTTTATTTAATACACCATAGGGGGATATTATCCATAACTCATTCCATATCAACTTTCATTGTATTTATAACATGGATAGATATGAATAAATCATTGCAAGGATTTACTAGGAAGTACAATGGAATACACATCTCAATGTTTATGGTGATTCTCAGTTAATCATCAATCATGTTACAGACCATTTTTGACCAAAGATGCCAAATTGGTGCCATACAAGGCCATGGTTGACATGCTTAAACAATATATTATCGATATATAATTTGATCACATACCAAGGGATAATAATAGAATAATATATGCCATGCCCACCATTAGATCTTTGATACATGATCTAGACAAGGCAAAAGAATAGCAATTCCTCATTGAAAATCTTCTAACACTAGCTCATGAACCTTCAACCATTGAAATTATATATGATATAGTTGGTTCCAAATCTATATGGTATTTACACCTTTTCACCTACCTCTATGACCACATTATACCACTAGGTCTATCCCATAAACAAGTCAAGGCCTTTACCCACCAAGTTATATGATATACCTTTAACCAACCCTCTACCATCACAACTTTGATGAAACTCTACTTTGTTGTTTAAATTTGGAAAAATAAACAATAAAATTATGGGGGAGTTCATGAAGGAGTATTTGGAACCCACACAAGTGGGTCTATCCTATCCAAAAATCTCTTATGTACTAGCTATTATTAGCCAAATTAGATGTAGATGTAGCTGAGTATATTAAAAAGTGAAATAAATGTTAACAACATACAAATCTAATTCATGACATAAATAAAATATTAAAACCAATTCTTACACCATGGCCATTTTTATCATGTGGAATCAATCTCATTGGGAAGATAAACCTGACCTCATTTGATGGCCATAAACACATCCTAACCACTACCGAATATTTCACTAAGTGAGTTGAAGTTATATCCCTCACTTACATGACTGGAAAAAAATTTACAAATTCATATTCAACCATCTCATTTGTCATTATGGTATCCTATCTAAAATTATATTTGATAATGGTAGATCATTCAAAAACAAGGATTTTAAATCACTATGTGTTAAGTAAAAAATTACTCAACATTTTTCAACAACATATTACCCACAAGGTAATGGCCAAGCAAAAGCATCCAAAAAAATGATTTTAATCATCCTTAAAAATATTTTCAATGATGTTGGATAAGATTTACACCTCAAAATATTCCACACCCTCTAGGCATACCGTACCAACTATCATACCCCAATAAGAGCCACTCTATATTCCCTAGTTTATGGCACTGAGGGCATTCTTCCCATTGAGGTTCAATTACCTTATTTGTGCATCTCTTTGAAACATGTTCTAGATGATGAAGCTTATCGATTATCTCACCTAAAATAACTAGAATTACTTGATGAAAAATGCATGGCCACAATCAACAACCTGTAAGCATACCAAAATAGACTCTAAGGACACAATAATCAATGCGTCAAACATATATCATTCAAACTTGGTGATCTTGTTTTCAAATTGGACCAATAGAATACCATGATTAATAAGAAGCATATGGGAAAGTTTAAACCCAATTGGATAGGCCCATTCATTATTGTTAAAAATTATGGCTCTAGAGAATACAGACTCACTACACTAGATGGGGATAAACTTGATGATGTGATGAAAATTATACACCTCAAGCATTACTTCACTTGAGAGACTTGATGAATTATCTATGAGGTCCATTTCTATTGTATCATAATATTTACATTCTTCTTTGTATCATACATGTACCATTCTATTGTACCTATTCTTTTGACCAAAGTTATTTTAACCCTCCCTACCCAACCCCTTTGACCTTGGTTCCACAGTTAATTTTAACAAGAAGATTTTAATCAAGTTTCATAGTTGATTCAGTATTTTAAGATAGAGGTCGTATTTTGGAATAGTGTGATAGTCGTTTGGTAGTTGCATTTTTTATTCCTTGTTTCATTCCATTTCTATATGACTGATTATAACTAATTTTGGGCAAATTAGATTACCACCATCATGCTATTAATTATAACTACATATGGGCATATTAGTATAATTGACCTATGTCATTATTTCCTAATTATAACTGCCTATGGGTAAATTAAGAACAACACATTTATCATGCCTTGAAGTACCTCCTTGACATTCCTATGTCATAATGTGCCATTTTCTTACTTTACCTAGTTTATGAATTTATTTCTACCTAGTTAGATTCTTCCATTATAAGGCAAAACTAAAATGACTTGAGGTCCCATCCAAGGACCATATAGGCAATGCTTGATTCACATTAAGGTCATCTTAGTCACCCCTTTTCTATGCTCTCACCATTTTTTGATAATTTTAAGCCACACTCTCACCATTTTGTGATAACTTCCAAGTTTAAACACTCTCACCATTTTACAAGCTAGACCATTTGATATATCATCATTCTCAATCGAGTTTAGATGCTTAGAAAATTCTAAAAACATTTGAAAATGATCTAAAAAATCCTAAACATCAACCACTTCTTTGCCTTAAGGATTTTGGGATCCTAAGCTATTTCAGAAGAAAACACTTTTCATTTAGTTTCCCCATCCTTCCTAGCCTAACCTCCCACACATTCATCATTTTGAGATATCATTTCCATATTCCTCTATAACATCAATCATGTTTTCTTTCTCATCATTTTATTCTATCCCATATCCTAGGAGAACTACATTTGGCCTAAAGTTTTAGTTGGATCTTGCATCAATAGAACTATGTAGGTAGCATCCACTTGATTAGTGCATCTGGAGTCAGCTCAGTCAACCTTTCCTTTTATTTTATTCCCCCATTTTATCTATTTATTTCATTATCTCCTATAACCTAATGGAAATGTTCATCATCTTGTTGATTCTTTATTTGTGCTAACATTGTACTTAACCCTTGTTTGTTTTTGTTTCATTTTATTCTCTTTGTTTTGTTTTGCTATTTCTTTTCTTGTTGTTTTGTTTGTTTATTTGTTTGATTGTTTGCCTTTTTTTTTGATTTCTTGTTATGCCTTGATTCAGTCTATGTGCGTTCATTAGGTGATTCCTTGCACATTATTCTTGAATCCATCCATATTCATATGTTAAAAATATCATCATGGTTTTTATCATTGGTAAATCATTTTAGATTGAGTATTGGATTGTGTGTCAATAATTATACATAATTTGGCTAAGTTATCATGATGCATACCATCATGTGCTACAACAAAAATTAGCTCAGGAAGTCTTAGAAGTATTATAGCCATAATATATCTCCTTGGCACCTTAAAAATTCCCAATCTACCCAACACATGTCCCACATATAGAGTAATTAAATAATGAATGAATTTTCATCCTTGCTATTTAGCACGTGCATCTTCCTACTAGAATGTTTCCCAAATTTTTCTTTCTCCTCTATACCACTTTTCCATCATATTCCCATAATTTTATCAATGATTATAACTTCCTCCATGAAAATTATTGCATCTCATCCCACTTGTTATGCCAATGATTCTAACTACCTTTGGGAAAATCATTGTGTATCATCCCACCCACAGAACCAATGATTATAATCACCTAAGGGAAAATCATGGTGTTTTGATTTATCTAGAGGTTAATGATTATAACTACCTATGGGAAAATCTTTCTCTTTCTTCTACCCAATTGGGGCATGTTTTCATTATGATAATGTTTATAACCACTTTTGAGAAAATCATTATCTTTAAGTGCCTAACTAGGGCATGTTTTTATCCAACCAATGATTATAATAACATGTGGAAAAATCATTATTTTCCCTTTCATAATTATAACTTCCTTTGGGCAAATCATTCTCTTTTTACCCTAATCTTTTTTTCAATGATTATAACCACCCTTAGGAAAATCATTACCTTTTTTCGTCCCACCTATGCCAATGATTATAACCACCTATGGGTAAATCATCTTGTTTGTTTGCCCAATTGAGGTAGCTCCATACTCCATTGATTATAATTGCCTATGGGAAAATCAATCTCTTCCACCCCATTTTATATTTTTGGTCCCATCATTTCCTCCTTTCAAGGGATTGGTCACCAACCCTTATTTGTTGACCATTCCCTTGAGGGGGTATTAATAACCCATCCATTATTACTAAATTAGTAGGTAAGCATGGCCTTTTAATTATTTGATAAGATGTTATTATGCCTATAGTTTTTAATACCTTCCAAAATAGGGGCAAACTATAGACACCTAAAACTAGCCACAACTAGCCTTTGATCAAAATTAAGATTGATTCCTACCAACCATTGCAAATGAAGCCTAATAATTAATGAACATCCCAAATTTATTTATTCATCATTAATCAAATATCAAAATCATGTTGAGACATCCCTAATTGGGGTATTCTATTGTATGCAACAATAACCTCTTATGGATTCATCCCTAATTACCCTATGACATCACAACTATCAATTTGGCCTATGGACCTATTGAATGGGGAACCTGCACACTTAAATAAATCTTGAAAGAGATAAAAGGCTAATAAAAATAAATTAAAAAATTAAACAAGATTAAATGCCTAGTTGAATTATCCATTTACAATTAATGAATATCTACAAAATTAAATTCAAAAATTCAAAATATCCTATCCTTTCATCATTGCCTTTATGAGTTGTCAAACTCTTTAAAAATATCCTAAAATATCTAATTTCAAGATCCATGCCTAGTAATTGTAAATCATAATTATTTGACAATTATTAACTCAACTAGAGTTAGTTTTAACTCACCTAGGTTCAGTTTGAACCCATTCCAAGCTTAAACTCAACCTTGAATCACCTAGGGTGAGTGTTAATTCCTAAGGCTATAAATACAAGGCCATACCTTTTCATTTATAATCTTGTATATTTTATAATTATTATGTAATATTTGCTCCATATAACTCATGTAAATAGTGTTATAATTCCCAAATATTGAGCCAAATAACATCAAATCCATGGTGATAAAGATAAAAGGATCCAATGAACCTCCATTGTCAAATACTTCTTGATCCACAAGCCAAGCAAGCCACACAAAAAATCCATTTGGAGCTCCCAAGGAAAGTAACAAAGTTATTATATTTTATGTTTTTTTTGTGCTTTCATTTATCTTATGTTACTAAGCTCTCCCTAGTATCTAGGCTAGGAGTGTAAGTGTTAGTGTGTTTATTTGAGTTTATATTACTTGAACTAACATAATACTAACCTCCCTTCTTGGATTCCTATGATCATAGTATCAACCACTATTTAGATAAAGCACGACTGCCAAGCTATGTTTTTGAAAAGGATGATATGATGACATGGAGAAAAGTAAATTTAAGTAGTATGGGATATTTTTTTAACCAATCCATGCATGGTTCACTGAAATATTGGTACCAAATGGGGTGATATAATAAATGTTTACTAAATAATTCATCTATAATAAAAGGAACAAGTGTAAGTGGTGATTTTCACCCACACATTTACTTATAAATAGTTTATCTTTGATTTCTTTTCTTGATTTTCCTCTTTTATAAATTGTAATTTGCTCATTTGAGAAAGATAATGTATTTCTAACACTTTATAACTATATTGAATTAGATAATTTATATATAAACCCATGTTACTTTTCTATGTATGAATACCTTGATCCCTCTTATTAAAGTGTAATGTAATTTTTCATAATTTATGCAAGTGATAAATATTTTATGACTATTTTTTGTTTGTCCTATCTTTTGTCTTACTATGGTAACTTTGTGTTACTTCTTACCCTTGCATTCATTTTATTTAAGATTGTTTTCATTTCCCTTATTTCATAATAATGGAACTTTTTATATATAGATAAGAGACCCTTCCACTTCCATTATGGTGCATCAACATTTTTTTCAATGTTTATTTCTTCCCTTTTACCTTCTAAATTCCATTTTATGGAATTAGCTTAGATAGAATATACATAGATTAAAAAATAGAACCATCTATATCGAGAGGTTCTCTACAAGAATTAGTCCCACACTAATTATATTTCCCCTTATTTTTTTGAAATATGGGAATAACCAAGTAGAAGTTTTCATTTCATTAATGCTACCAAAATACTTAGGGGTGTAGGATGTTGATGAGCATATGCATCATTGTGAATTCACCTGGTGTAGTAAGGTCCCTAAGGGAATCACCATGCCCAAATTTAGGGAAAACTAATTTTATACTACTTTTCTTAACTTCATGAATACCTATTATCATAAGTATGATCCATAATAGCTAATAGTAAATTATGATCAGTTGACACAAGCATTCCTTAAAGAGTTTGAAATTTTAAAGTTTGAACAACAAATCATCTCTACATTAAAAGAGATCAAATACGATGTCACATAAATAATATACACTTATGATGTAAGGTTCAAAATATTCACATTTAAGATATCATATGATATTTATCCGTTGCAACTCATCCAATGGTTTTTGAGTGGTATATAGTGATTTTTTTGTGGAATGAATATATGAATACCTTCATAGAGGTAAGGGAGGCATTGCAAACTAAACTAAGAGTTGAATGAGTTGGGAGAGTAAAAAATGGGATCAATCCCTTTACACAAACATAAATCATGACAATGATTACTAAATTATGCAAGTTCAACACCAAAGGCACTTGGGAGATTATAAGTGGGTTTGGTTCATAGACTTTGAAATTGTGGCCATAACAAGAAATAATATACCAAGAAAAAGATCATAGTGCTACTTAAATATTGTGAAGTATGTTTAGAATATCATAATGTGATAACATACCCACTATTATAAAGGGTCAAATAAGTTAAGGTCTATATGTATTACAAGATTTGTGAAAGTACTACACATGATATAAAAAACTTATAGGTAATAGATGTGATACATTAGGTCGGAAAGTTAGGAATACACCAAGATATTATAGGATCTTCATAACAGGGTAGAAGAGATGGAAGAGATAATTCTCATAAAGGATAAAGAGGTAGATGAGGTGGAGGAAGATTTACGCCATGGACATGTTAAATGTTTGGCTCACTAACCACTACCAAAGGGATTTACCTGAGTTTCCCACTTGTGAGTATTTTATGGACTCATAAAAAACTAAAGAATTATATTATCTCTATAAAAATAAACATCTAAAATAAAAAGGCATAAGGTAGAGTGATATTTTTTCATCAATTAGTATGAGTAACAATGGGTTCCTAAACAAGGCACTCAAAATATGGATAATGGCCCTAAAGTCAATATTACCACATTAAAAAACTAAATGCATAACCTAAGATGATGAAAAGTCTAAAAGAGAAAATGGAGAGAGAACCTCCAAATATGGTAATAAACTATCTTTAATGTCTATCTCAAAATATTATCTTGAAAATATCTATGAAAATGATTCTTAATATTTATGGAGAAGTGTACGTTGTGTGGGACATTGATTATAAATTAAATCAAAGTGAAAGGAAAGGTCCTATCTCAAGGAAGATTGAAAAAATATATAAGATCTTCCATCTATTAAAAAAAAGTGTGTTACAACTCTTTAAGGATTTGATTGAAAATAATGTGGTTGGTACACACAAATATCCCTAATAGATAGGTTTGGAAATTAGGAGAACATGCAATATGAATTATGACCAAGAAATTTTGATTGATGCCTCTATTAATTGGTGGTTAGTATTTAATATCCTAATTTATACTAATTATAAAGTTGACATTATCACCAATTATGTCTAGAGAAGGATGGATAGCCCACCATTGCACCTTTTTCCACATATTATGTTCATGGCCCACAACATTTTGCATAACCTATTGGAATATTTGTCAATGTGCCATTATATATAATGGGAGCCAAGTGCATAATATATTTTGAAGTTATTGAATTTTTTGATGCTAAAATATATCCAACATTACATAGTAGGCCATGGTTCTCTAAAAAATCATAGTGTTTTAAAAATCATTTTATGATTTTTTTAGGATGGAACACATAGATTAATCATCCCTCTTGACAATAGTCAATTCCATACCCATGTTAACCGTGTGGATATAGATGAGAATATCAACCATATATAGAATATTACCATGAAGAGAAGGAGTAGTTGAATACTAGATATGATGAGGTCCTCATATTCAAAATTGGCATATCAACATTTGATACCACAATCATTTCTTATGAAAGTTGGGAATATGAAGCCTATGAATTTATAGGGAAGAATTGGGGAAAATAGCCACAAAATCAAAATGTTCACTTTAATAAAATGTAATAGGCATGGGTTACCTAGAAATGAAATACTAAGGGAGAATGTGTAAAATTGTGGGTACCAATAACCACACCAAATATGAAGGGAGTGTTTTGGTTTATTAAGGGAAAATTCGGAAAGATACAAAGGTATGATGGGTATATGTGTGCATATGTATATGATACTAAAATAGAAAATTTTTTTTGTAAGGAATGGGAATGTATGTTCTCCTTAGTCCACACATTAAATAACCTTGTTATGCACTAGTGGGATACTCACAAACTACAACTACCTATGCAGGCCATAGTGAAAGAAGACATCTACACAAAGTTTGAGGGTAAAAATTTCACAAATGGGATTCCAATATATAATGGATATGCCACCCTAGATGAACACTTAATTATTTTCAATAAGTTTGGACCCAAAACATAAGGTGTATTCTAGTCATTTTTGGGATTAATCCTCTTTATAATACTATGATTACTTGGGTGCACATATGGTATATCATCTATGAGACCAAGAGAGATAGACAACTAAGTGAGACACTTTGAAGGAGGACTTTATCCACACTTTCAAATTTTGAACTTATATGCCTAGATTATTTGATCCTCTATACTTGATATGTATAACATATGATTACAAATATTAGTTGAGTTAGTAAGAAATCAAAAACACAAAGAAATCCTACCTCTAATATAAGCATATGTGCTCAAAAAATGAATTAAGCAAGAAGGAAAAGAAAACAAATTGGGGAAAAAATATTATACCTTTGCCCTATTGATTGGTTTGGATAATGTGCTTGGAATTTAATGGGTTTTAGTTGCAAGTCCTTTGGTAGATGAGCGTGAATATAACAGTGTGACCCCTTGTCAAGTGTTGATCTTGGGCTTGGATTATCATGTCCTTGAAATTATAAGGCCATTAAAATTAGTAAAACTTCATTGTAATATCAAGAATTACTAGAGTTAAAGGAGGAAACCTCTATTTATAACTTTTTTAAATGTATGAAGACTATCAAACTTGATGCAAAATCTATGGTTGAGGATGATACCTCAATAAAATGATATTTTATTTAGAAGTGGGAACCTAGAATGGTGGAGGACATGGTGATTTTAGGATTATTATAGGTAATGGAGTTTTTAATATTATTAAATTATATGACGAGAATCTAAAGATTATAAAATTTAGATAGTGGGAATCATGGGAGGGACCATAAATAAATATAAAAAACATTTGTGGGAGAATACGAGGAAAATAAGATTGTAAAATTTGATAATAGAATGAAATGGAGGATGATGTTATGATGTGAGGATTTTTTTTTTTTTGGTTTTTTATAGATTATGTTATTCAAAATACATGGATTTTATGATTAGGGAAGGATTAGCTAATTAACAAAGTCTAATTAACTAATCTAATGTGTGATGAATAGTGATGATGAATTAGGATTAGGGATTTTTAGTGTAGATAGAGGATTGATTAAAGATTCAGGAAAGATTTTAGATGATGATTAGAAAATAGTTAATAATTGACACAAATTTTTTGATTTTGTGTTTATATTTCCCCTCTTTGACAAGGCATTATGAGACATGATGGGTGGAGTAACGGTTTTTCAAAGAATTAAAAATGTGAAAAAATATGGATTAAAAGTTATATGATGATGGAAGAACAATGTGATATATGATGTCCCCACGAGAGGACATGCATGGAGGAAGGACATAGATGGGCCCTTGAAAAAGAAGGTGATGAAGAATATGATGAAAATTTATGAAATTAACTTGTGAATAAAATTAACCCACTCAATATAGTGTTTTTATGATTTGATTGATGATAATGAGAGAATGATGTGACCAAAATAGGGCAAACTTTGGAAGGATGTATCCTAATATAATGAGTTACATGTGTTGTTTGGACCCAAATAAAGTGAAAGATAAAAAGTAAAATTAATTAATGTACCCAAAAGAAGGATGATGATAAATTTTACCTAAAAATGGTAGATTGATTAATAAACTAATTAATTTAACCTATTAGAGTGTAATGGATCAATGATGAGAGTAATTGGTTTGACTAGTAGAGTGGATGAGAATGTTACCCCAAACTAAGTAGATTTGATCATTGATTGATTTGATGGTTTGATTGATTGGAAAACATAGATCAAGGATGTAACTTATAACATAGGTTAAGGATGCAATGATCATTGGGTGGAAGGGAATGGGAAGGAAGAATGGTTGAGCTAAATTTATAAACCCCAGTAAATTAACACTACCTATATAGTCCTTTGGACCTTAAGCCAATGTAGTTATCCTATTAGGGAGGTATGATTATGAATGGATGATATTAAAATAAGGATTAAATGAACTCATATGAGTTAATATTAGCTTGATTTTTATTTTGAATGATGATAAATTTGTGGTAATCTAAGTAGGGTGGTTTTGAGAAGGATACATCCCAAGATAAGTTGCATGCTTTGATTTTATACAAGTAGGGTGAAAGTTGTAATTGAGGATTAGATGAAATAATTAAGGATTCACAATAATTATCTAAGTATTTAGTTATTATAACTAGGGAGATATAATGTATGATCACAATGATGGAAAGGAAAGATGTGATAGGTTGACAGAAACATATGTCTAGAGGGTACAATGACTTTCCACAAAATGAAGAAGCCAAAAAAAACTATCACATGAGGATACTCCAAAGTGATGAAATAATGATTTAAGGAGGTGATTATGTATTGAGGGATAGTAATGAATATTTAAATAAGTCAATATAGTCTATCTAGTCTTACCACCATAGCCTATGTGTTAGTGAAGAATGCAGGTTCACACAAGTATGGACTTGTTTCATTAGAGGGGTAGAGATATTAGTACAAAAATTGACCAAAGTCATTGAAAATAACACATCCCATGGCATGGCATGAAGATAAAATTGGTCTTTATGTCAAGAGAGTAATTGGTGAAAGATAAAGAGAAAAGGATATTCCCATGGACATCATGCAAAAACATTGGGATGTAAGATGTGGATACATCAAGAAATGAAACTGATCATTGTTTTTTGAATTTAATCAAGAGAACATAAGATATGGGTGAGCATAGATGTAAAATAAGTACAATACGATAACCACACCCTTATTATTAATGTTAAGATGGATGAAAGTGGACAAATAGGACAATGAGGTCATAAATAAATGGATGATGGTGAGGATGAAGAACCAGGTAGTGATGAGTATGGTTGATTACTTAGATAATAAGAAAATGGAAATTATATAAGTATTCTCAAAGGATAAATACCTTTAAAGGATTTGTTGTAGGGAATACGGTCTGATATGCAACTTGGAAAGTAAACCAAGTGAAATTAGGGAAGATGAGAAAAATGAAATGAAATGTAGAAATGGGATGAATTACAAAATACATACTATGGGGGTGAAAAGATGGAGATGAAAAATAGGTGGATTGGGGAATTGAAGGAATTTATAATGAAATTTATGTTATTTTTCATGGGAACAACATGATGAAGGATGTGGTAAAAAATCAAAGTATTGAAAAGCGGTCTAAAGTAGATTGAGAAGAAAATAGATTGGTAAGGAAAATGAAGGATAAGGAAGAACATGTAAAAGGTAAATAGATGAGTAAATGAGTGGAATAAGGAGATACAAATATGATATTATAGTGAATAATTAGGTGGTATCATGATCATTTAAGTGTTGATAGGAAAAGTGATTACAAGGAAGTTGATGAGACAAATAGAAAATTGAATGGTGGTTTTGGAGATGAAAATGGAATGGAAAATATCAAATGGTTTCAAAAAAATGTGGTGACATAAAGGACTGGTGGAGATGGATTCATGGCACAAGGAATACTATCAAGTAGCTTGTTAAAATAGATTGACATGATATATGGGTGATTAAAAGATATTGACTGGATATAAGGGATGAGGTGATGGGTATATGGGTAGTGATGGAGTGAAAAGTTTATTATGGAGGATGAATTGAATGAAATTATTAAGGATGATAATGGAGAGAATGATAATAATGATAATAAAATTGGCCGATATTACCTCAAAAAACCCATGTAATTGAGTGTTGCCTACATAATCCAAATGGACCTCAGGCTAATGTAGTTATCCCTATATGGAGGAATGATTATGGTAAATAAATGATGATATGATTTGGATAAAAATTTATGAGATGATTTGATGTTGAAAAATTTCAAAGAGGTATATCATTGTTGGATGTGAAGGGATGGATATATTTTTCAAGGGGATAAACTGTCACTTTCATTTGACTCAATCAAAATTTTACAACTTTATTTTTGATGTAGCATAAAATGGTATGCACCATGATATAAAACACCATGATGACCCAGACATAATGTGTGTAAGTATTGACCCTAGATCTAATATAAAAATGACAAAAATTCACCATGATATGGAAAAATCAGGATGATATGATTGATAAATGATGATGAATGGACTCAAGTACAAGCACATGAAAGGTAACACCATGACATGGAAGAACCATGGGGACACTATGAATGTAAGTGGTCTAAGTCAAGGCACGATAGGAAAATTAAAGAAACAAGAAAGTAAGCAAACACACACAAACCTAAAAAAAAAATTTATAGAAAGCATCTTGTCATTAATCAAGTCAAAATCCACATGTGAAGGTGTAATGATTGTGATATATGGGTAGTGACCCTTAACAAGGATACATGAAAGGGGATGGATTTTAAATAACATATTCTAAAATAATATGGAATAATTGGATTAATGACTTTGGATTAATTTAGGATAAGACAAAATGTTTTTGAATTTTTTGGCTTTATATCACCGTTTTGGGATTTTCTAGATTTAAGTTTTTTGGATTTTGAAACTTTTCAATGTTTTTAGAATTTCATGACATTATATATATCTTGGATATTTGATGGATTTTTTAATTTTTGAGTGGTTCTTAAAATAGAAAGAGTGAAGGAAAATTGACTCAAAAATGATGAGAGTGTGGAATATTTAGCACACAATGATGAGAGCATATAATAGCTGGGCAGAGAGGGAAGATGAAGATGGGAATAATAGAGGCCAAGCTGACCTAAAACACCCCATGTATCCAATCCTTGCCTACATAGTCTGTGTAGACCTCAAGATGATGTAGTTATCCTATAAATTGGAGTGTAATCGATGAAATTAAAATGTTTATGATGATCATGATTGAATGAAGGATACCATCCAAAACATAGACAATCACCTAGAGGAATGGGATGATCAAAATTTGATTGAATTCAATGTAGAAGTCATGATTGGATAAAAGGCTTCCCACCAATGAGATGTTTAAAGGCAAAGGGGGTTTGTCCACATCATACTCAAATGATTCCACCCAGAACATAACCAAGATGGAAAGCTAGTAGAAAACAATACAAAACATTGTATAATGATCTAGTGGATTTAAATCTCTCTTTTTTTTGGATGTTTGAATATCTAAATTTTTAGTATTTTTTAATGTTTCTGATATTTTTGGGTTTTTTGGAATTTTATAATGTTTTTGTGTTTTTTGGAATATTTTGATGTTTCGTATTTTTAGATTAAGTATAGAAGAAAGGTTAATAGTAAAAGGAAATCCTGTTCTAGCACCGATATATGGAAATCTATGCGAGATGAAGGAAAAATAGAAGGGATTCAAGATGATGTTGGATGATAAAGGATGATAAGGAATAATTAGAGATATCCAAGGACCATGTCATATCAGAACCTAGTGTCCAATTTTCAAATCACAATTCATAGGATATGCAAGATGTTTCCCAAAATAGGGCTCAAAACCTCTTCCACTTCCTTAGCAAGGTCAAGATAGGAAGATGGAAGTGATAGGATGGATATTTGGAAAAATATTTAAACGTAGAAGATGGATTGAAGATAATTTATATGAATTTTATGGGGCTACCCCCAAGTGTCAAGGTAATTTTAGAATATGAATTATTTATGCATGACATCAGAAACCTAGTTTCATCATGATACTTGCCCAAGGTGCCAAAAACATAGTTTTCACCATTGGATGAAATATTTCTCTCTTTTGGTTTTTTATCTTGGTTTTATTTTGATTTTTTTTCATTTTTTTATTTTTTAGCATCTAAACTTATTGAAGGATTACAAGATACATAATGTTGACCCTTTTATGATATCTAGCCCATACCTATTCTAGATATTTTCTCTACTATAGTCCTTATATTGATGTGAACTCTAGTGATTTCACTATGATATTCATTGATTATGGATTCTAGTTCCTCCAAACCTCTAATAAAGGTGTCTTCATAGCCTCTATGAAATATAGTGCCACTAGGGAGGGTAAAAAATCATAAGCATTGGATGAAGGCTATGTTTTAATGGTGTGATATAGGATTTTGACAATGGATATGAATGTGAAGGGATATAGAATTGTTGGGGGACTAAGGGAAATTAGTACTAACATTCACACACCATTTATGATTCTTGATGTGGCATGATTTTGGATGTTGTGTGTTAAAATACCTTTGAAAATTATCTCAGGAGAACCACAATTTTTTATGATCCTTAGGCCAGAGATTTGTTATGATCTGAATGATCTTTGTATTATTAAATGCTCTGATATTAAATTTAATGATGTCTTCATCAAGCAATGATAACTAATTTGTTCATATATTCACACCTCTGAGAGGTTGTCACCAACATAGTCTTCTTATTTGTTTGGATTCTAATTTTGGTTTTCCAATAACACCTCAAAGAGGTTTTCAATGAGGGACTATAATTTTTTATTTTGATTTCCCCATAGTGCCTTGAACAAAAGTTCAATAGGGCATGCTAATTTTTTATTTTGGTTATCTACTAGCACCTCAAATAAGGTTTCACTAGTATATTTTAATTTTTATTGATCTTTTCATAGTGCCTTAAACAAGGTTTCAATAGGGGATACTAATTTTTATTGTCCCCTAGAACCTCAAACAAGGTTTTACTAAGGAAATTTGAATTTTGACTTTGATTTTTGATTTGGATCTCCCTAAATTTTGTAGTTGATTTGTCACTATAGAATAGGGCCCATGACGTGTGATTCTATTGCTCCCAATTTAAATTTTAGGATAAGGATTATGATGGTTGATGTGAAAAAGATCAGTAATATCAATGAAAATATTAAAGGTTGCACCATCCTCATAAAGGCTATTAGGATAAATTTATTTAATGATGAAGGAAACTTCCTCAAAAACTATGAAAGGATCATTGATGTATTCAAATGGATTTATCATAAGTGTCTAGATTATGTCATAATATCCTAATTATGATTTTGACATTAATTTCGATGGTAAAAATAATTATAGCGTTGATGTTGATTATGATATTGATATGGAACCTAATTTGGATGTGCCCATAAGAATAAATTATTGTATTACATTATCCACAAGTACCTTTTCTACTTCTTATTTAGAAAGGAAGGCTTTAGGATGAAGGGATTCCAAAAAATGGATAATTTTGGGTGATAGACATAAGATGGATTGTTGGTCAATGATGGATTCTTTAGAGATGGGTTAATCGAACAAGGTTCATCAAAGATAGGTGAAAATTCAAAGAGAGGATCATAAAATATGGGAGGATGATCAAAGTGTGACTCATCAAATTTTGGCTTGCTAAATATATGTGATTTGATAAAAATGTTGAAAATGGGTTGAATATATTGATCTTGACTTGGAAGTGGATGAATTTGATTGTGATATTGGAAAAGATCTTGGCATATCCATATTTGACGATCCTCAGACATTGATGAACTTTATTATATTTTGATGTATCCATGATTAATCAAGCCTTGGATATAAATCTTGAATCTAGTACATTGATTAATATAATGTCTTTGAATCTTGTAATACTCTTAATATTCATATTCTTGAAACCACTTAGGTTTTGGTCTATATTCATCAAAATAATTGGTGTGCATATAAACAATCATGTTTGCATAAACTAGTTGATAAAATATTAATTCCAAGGGTTCATTAGGTAATTTTAAACCCTATCTAGATGTGGATGGGCTAGATTATTTATGTTATTGTTGTGGCACATGTGCCAGTTAAATGTTTGATAAGGGTGTCAAAATAATTTCCCCTTTGCTAGTATGACCATGATCAAGTTTGTAGCTAGTAGACATGATGTTTGATTGATGTTGATGTGAAAATGTTCAACTTTTCCTACTTAAGATGGAACCTAAGTTTTTGGGATCAAAATATGCAAGTAGTTACGAACCTATTTATAAGATTCAAAAAAATATATCAACTTTTTTTTTAAACATGTATCATTCAAATTGGGATCTATCTTGATCTATTTTGGATGACATAGACCTAGAATAAATGATGGATTTAGAAGGTTTTGATTTCAAAATGGGACCTTGAATGTTTTATATAGGAAATTGGACTTGTAATGTTTGATTTAAAAATTGGACTTAACTTTACTTGATTAGATTTGGAAAGTTAACTTTATTTAAATTGGCTCAGATTAAAATTAACTTGACTTGATTACATTTAAAAAGTTAACTTTGGTTGGATTGATGTTGAAGTTTGACCTAAATTTAGATGTTGGATTTGGAATTGGAAGTTAGACTTGAAATTGGATTTGAATTTGGAAGTTGGACTTGAATTTGATTTGAATTTGAATTTGGATTTGGATTTGGATTTGGAAGTTTGAATTTAAAATTGGACTTGGATGTTAGATTTGGATGGGACTGAAAGTTTGACTTGAATTTGAATTTAGATTTGAAAATTAGACTTAAAATTAGAATTTGGAATTAAATTTGGAAATTGTAAATCGGAATTAGAATTTTGAATTGAATTTGGAAATTAGAAATTGGACTTGTCTTCAAGTTTGGATCAGATTGGGAATTGGACTTGAATTAGATTTTGGATTTGGAAATTGAACTTGAATTGGATTGGAAATTGGACTTGAATTGGATTGGAAATTGGACATGAATGGACTTGAGTTTTAATTTAGAAGTTTGATTTGGATATGGAATTTGGATTTGAAATTTGAACTTGAATTTAAATTTGGAATTTTGAATTGAATTTGAAAATCAGAAAGTAGAGTTGACTTGGAATTTGGATTTCAAAATTTTAACTTGAATTGTAGTTTGGATTTGAATTAGATTAGAATTTGAAAAATTAGATTGAAATTAGAATGGGGTAAAAATAGACTAGATTTGTAAAATTGGGCATGGTTTCAAATGGACAAAGTATGATATGATGTGAATAATGCAACATTATAATAGAATATGATGAGTTCTGACTTAGGCATAATAATCCCTTACTACGTAAGTTTGTAATTGGATGTCACAATATTTTGGGAATTTTGACTTGAGTTTTTTATTTTGATTACATGGTTTCCACAAGGAGAAATTAAAAAAAATAAATTGAGATCTAATTTAAACACAAAGGATGCAAGTCACATAAAAGGATAAATCTAGGCAAAGGACTTGAATAATTTATAGGCTCTTAGTTCTACTTACTTGTATGTTGGATAATGATGACCTAATATCTTAGAACATAACTACATAGGATTTCATGCTTGTATCCCACTAAACTTGGTTACAAGGGTATGTTGAGACTAACTTCTTGGAGTTAACTACTTATTGGTGCACCATAATTCAAACAAGAAAATGGCTTCTTAAGAGTTAAGGTTACACAATTTCAACTAAGGGATATCCTCCTTATAATTTATGGTACATTGAGGACCAAGACCATGGAATAAGTTGATTAATAGACTTACACAAATGGTATAGTCCCTATGTGCCACTCCAGTCATAAGATTTTAGTGTAGTGATGTTAGAGAATTAGACTTCAAAGTCATTGTTAAAACCTTATTTATTAGAGGATAAAACCCCATCATGTCATGGTGTGCATAAACCACATAACTAATTAGGTAATTAAAATAGTAGATACTAAATTTATATACCTCATCAGTACATGGGGTTTGGCCTATTGCATGCTAGTGAAATCCATAGTCAATATAGCCCCTAGAAAGTAAACAAAAAAGATTAACACTTGTTTTTGATTTCCATGTATCATCATCAATGTGATGCCAAGGAAAGAGTATGAATAAGTGTAATTGAGGTAACATAAAATTGAAAAGTTTCTTTTGATTTCTAAGTATCATCACTAATGTGACATCAAGGAAAAAACATACATAAACTTTGTGACACACATAAACAAAATTCACAAGAAAAGTAAATGTGAGCTAATTATCAATTAACTAATTAATCAAGTAAAACATAATTTGTGTGTTTTTGGTCATCCAAGATCCTAAAATGGGGAAAGGGGAGATCATACACACACTGATATACTACAAAAAAAACACAAACACACAAATAATCTCAAGCAAGTTCATTTTAAAACACTAAATCAAAATGTGGGTTCTTTTTAATTACATTATAGTAAGTGTTTTTACATGTGTTTGTCTCTTAAAACCACGTATTTGTCAAGAAGAAACTTAAATAAAAAAATTAAGGATTGAATGTGTGGTCTTTGATAAGAAAAACCTACACCAAAAATATGTAAAAACTAAACAAAAAAATTGCAAGAAACAATGTTAACAATTTGAAACTTGTAAAAATAAAAATGCAAATTATGAGAAATACATAATTATATTTGCAAAAATAAAATAGGTTTCTATAGAAAATAATAAATTATAGAGAACCCAAAAAAATAGTTTAACATGAATGATGATTAAATTATTATATGCTAAATTTACTAAAATAAGTAAAATGTGAATTCCAAGAAAACCATAAATGTATTTACAAATATAAAAAAGTTTATATATAAAAACATAAAACACAATGAACCTAGAATTAATTTAACAGAAATGATAATTAAATATTTATATGTTAAATTTACTAAAATGAAATTTGAAAAAATATGATTTTAACCCTGAAGAATAATATGATAGACAAATTTAGAAGAAAGGAAGGTGAAATTAAGTTCAAATTTTAACTAATTTCCAGATTAGATGAATGATAGGATGTTTGATAGAAGAAGGTGAGGTACAAGTCCCACTAGGCATGACATATGTGACATATGATTATAAAAATTAGTTGAGTTAGTAAGAAATCAAAATAAATTGAAATCCTACCTCTAATATAAGCATATGTACTCAAAAAATAAATTAATCTAGAAGGAATAGAAATCAATTTGGAAAATAAATTGCTATACCTTTTCCTTCTTGCTTGGTTTGGCTAATGTGTTTAGAATTAAATGGGTTGTAGTTACAAGGCTTTTGGTAGATGCACATAAATTCAACAATGTAACTCCTTGAAAAATGTTGATCTTGGGCTTGGATCATGATGGAATTGACATTGGATGGTCCTCCAAATTAGTATAGATTCATTTTATTATCAAGACTTGACAAAGATAGAGGAGGAACCCTATATTTATAGCTTTTTTAAATGGATGAAGGTCGTAGATCTTGATGTAAATCTATGATTAAGGATGATTCCTCAAGAATGATATTTTATTAAGAAGTGGGAATCTGAGATGGTGGGGGACATGTGGGGGATTTTAGGATTATTAAATTAGATAATGGGGATTTTTAGATTATTAAATTAGATAATGGAAATTTGAGGATTATAAAATTTAGATAGTGGGAATCATGAGAGGACTAGAAATGAATATAAAATTAATTTGTGGGAGAATATGAGGAAAATAAGATTATAAAATAGGAAAATTGAATGGAATGGAGGATGATGTGATGATGTGATGATTTTTTTTTTTTGGGGATTTTTATAAATTATGGATATTCAAACCCTATGGAATTTTTTATTCGGGAAGGATTAGCTAATTAACTAATGTAATGTGTGATGAATAGTGAAGTTAATAGTGGTAATGAATAGTGATGATTAATTAGGATTAGGGTTTTCTAGTGCAAATAGAAAACTAATTATGGATTTAGGGATGATGTTAGATGATGATTAGTAGATAGTTAAAATCGACATGAAGTGTCCAATTTTAGGTGTATACAATATGAAAATACATAAGACTAGATGAAATGATCATGGAAGAACATGTATAAAATATACAAGGAAAAAGGATACACACTTTTTGAACTGTTAGATGGAGGAGATTATAGTAGTGAGAGTAATGAAGAAATCAATTCACCTTGTGTAGGGTGAAATGGTCCAATAGAGTCATAAAAGAAGAAAGTAATCTGATAGGTAAAAGAGAAGAATCTAAACAAGGACATGGAACATCTTAATGTTGGGACTTTCATCAAATAATGAGTATTAGATGCAAAAAGTGATAAGAAAATATAGTACAATAACCTTTATGTATGAAATAAGTGAATATTGAAATTGATGTAGAGCTAAACATTAATACCATTATAGAGTACTTATTAGATGAATAATTAACACACATCATTGAGATACTTAGGGAGTTATGGGATTTATTTCTTAGGAAATATAAAGAAAATTAAGAGTTTCCATTTTTCATTTGGGAAAATGAAGATAAGATTGTGCAAAGACACATGGATAGCCAATAAAAGTTTGTATATAGTGAACCCAAACCTCCATGTTAGAGTAAAGGAGGAGATTTACAAAATATTAGAAACAAGATTTATATATGAAGTACAGGAGTCAAAATGGGTTAGTCCTAATTTTATAAGCATAAAAGAGGGGCACATAAGAATATCAGTAGTCTTCCACACTCTCAATGAATCTTGTATAAATGACCCATTACAAAAAGAAATTATAGAAGAAGTCCTAGAAGGCATTTTGGGTTGTGAGATATATAAATTCTTGGATGGATTCTCTAAGTACCATTAGGTACAAATCATATAAAAAGATAAGGAAACAACTACATTTTCCATGGAATGGAGTTCCTTTTTTTTTACATTTTGATGCTTTTTAGTATTATAAACACATTAGAAGTATTTCCATTCATAGTAGTGGAAGAATTTAAAAAAATTATACACATTTTTTTGGAAGTATATTTGGATGATTATATTTTGTATGGATTAGTCAAGGACCACCATCATTATTAAGGCTTATGTTTGAGAGGCATAAGTAACTATAAATCTCACTCATTGTCAAGAAGTGTGTATTTCTACACACCCTTTGGGACATTTATTGGACATTTTATATGTAAGGAATTCATGCTTGTTGATCATTCAAAAATTGTAATTATTTTGTAACTTGAAGCAACAATCACTCAAATGAACATGTGTGCATTCCTTGGCCATGCAAAGTACTATCACAAGTTCATCTAGAAAAATGCAAATATTACATGGCCAATGTAAGAAATATTGAGGAAGATGGGACTTTTATTTGAATAGAAAAATAAAAAATAAGAATTTAATATGCTCAAGGAAATTCTTGTAAGCATGTAAATTTTGAAATTCATAAACTAGGAAACACTCTTCCATGTTCACATAATGTATCAAGAGATGTAGTTCGAATTATCCTTGAAAAAACAAGTAAAGGAAAGATTGATCACCCAATCTACTTTTCAAATCAAAAGCTCTCTCTAGTGGAGCACAATTTTACAACAACTGATCAGAAGGCATTGTTCATGGTCTACACACTCAATGTTAATATCTAATACATGTTCACTACTCCATTCATATTTTCTATGGACTATGAATCCCCTAAGTAATTTGTCAATAAGTTTGTGTTGCATGAAAGAATTTTAAGGTGGATCATTCTCTTTTCAGTATTTCAATTTTTAGTCATACTAAATCTTGGCAAGCAAAATTGTGTAGCAAATCCCTTATTTAAGATTAATATAGGGGGAATTCAAAGTATTTAATATGAAATACATACTATGAAACTTTATAGGAATAAAATGGTACCTAAATATTCGGTAGAAATTGAAATGTTCATCAGTTATGGGGTAACATATAGTGACTTGAAGGTCAAGGATAGGAAATAAATAACAATCAACTTGACACCTTGTCAAATAATTAGTGGAGAATTGTGTAAACTTTAAAGGGATTAGGTGTTTCACATGTGTTTACTTTAGCATGAAATATAAATATTATTGCATAAATGTCATGAAGGAGTTGTTGGTGGTCGTTATGTCAACAAGGCTACCATGTGCAAAATTTTATTCTCAGGATGATAGTGGCCAACATTTATAAGGATGCAAAGGAATTTATGCAGAGGTTTAACATCTATCAAAATATTTGGAAGCCAAATATAAGGGATAAAATGTCTTTGATACCCATTATAGCACAAGATATTTTTGAAAAATTGGTAGTAGACTTTTTTGGTCCAATAAATCTAGTTTCATATTAGAGTGGAATGACATAGATCATTACAACCATATACTAAGAAATACCTATAAAGGGGTGCTCAATTAAAAAAACCACAAGGTTATTTTGGGAAACTACCCTAAACAAGTATAGGTACCCACTCAATCTAACAAGTGATATAGGTAGCCAATGTTTAACATAAATGGTACATAAACTCCTTAGTGAGTTCATGATCGTGCATCACACAATAATGCCTTATCACCAATATGCACTCAAGTATTGGATTTAATCAATAGATAATTTTTATTTAATAAAACGATGTTCTTACATGATAATTGTGTCTTACTAAATATAATTTAGTAGTTATATCTCCTTATTTTTACTCACACTTCCCAATATCTAGTTGAGTTGTTATCACAACTCATACACACCTAGACTAATTATACTATTAATAATTTAGAATATTGAAAGATTGGACTATGTTGTACTAAAATAAGTACAATTCTAACATCCCCATTTATTTTAGACACAATTCAAAGGTAAATGTATATTGCTACATGAAAATTGGGACATACAATATTTATAAATGAATAATGATGAATGAGAACTTATCGCCAATTTAACAATGGTAGTATGAATTAGGTCTTACATTGAATTCATATGCATTACAATTGTAGTGAAAAAAATTAACTATAAATTTGATTACGGATATGAACATACACTTATTTAATATCATACAAATAAATTTGGATAGGGATAAAAACGTTATCCAATGAAGAGAACTGTGAATATACATACACTCTTTACAATGAGATTAGTCAGACTGAACACTACTGACCTTTACAACATATGAATAGTGACAGACACTCTACTAACTATAAGTGTGGTGTGGACCTCCACATCTCTTTTGTTCTATTCCTCTTGTTGGGTGGGCTTCATCGAGTAAGTATAAATGAAATAGTGGGATTAAGTCCTTATTATGGCTTTAGTGGGTGATGGCCACGTTACTAAACATCATATTTTTAACCACTATATTTAATCATTGCCATTAAATCATAAACAACGGTATGATGAACATTGCACTGAACAATATCCATAGATTTGTTCTTTTCGATACAAAGTTTTGCTTGAAACATTTTTAACTTGAGTACATCATTACCATCACTGATGAATACAATTCTTTAGATTTATTATATTTTTAATGATTTTTTATATCACTACAACATACAACCACCTCAAAAATAGTGACGAAATAAAGATTGGAATGTGGCATCTCCCTCTATTTCCTCCATCCTTTTGTCGACTTAGCTCACCTAGCTAGCTCAATTTGCATAGTTTATGATATTCCCTGGGTTAAACTTCCATTAGTGTATCGACAAAAGCTTGTTATATGTCGACTTTGTTGAGTGAATATACCCGTAGATGGCTACGGCAATGGCAGATGGTTGTCAAGATCATCAGATCTGCCGCAGGGTTGATTGAAGTGTACGAAGATGAGAAGCAAGTTCGATGCACAATGTGTCGGGTGAATGACAGAAATGGCAGAGAAAGCACACAGGCTGGCGAGGATCAGATGATGCACGAGAAGATGCTTGGCAGGTTCTCGAGGTCTGTCATATATATCAGATGGAGTGCACACTTTGATATGTCCACACAAGACTGCAAACATGAGATTTTGACAACGATTTGATCGACTAAATTTTTATTTATTGAGTCAGTCAATACAACCCATAAACTTATCTAAAGAACATAGCCGTAAGGATTTGTAAATTTATCATACATTTTTTGTAATGCTTTTGTGATCCAATTTCATGCATATTCTGCCATGAACGAAGTCTGTAAGATATTAAACTACTTATGAAGACTTTAAAATAAGTAGTAGATTTACCATGTTGTCTATAAATTAGTCCAAAATCTAGCAATGGCTCAATCATAAGGGTGTAAAGGGTGTAAATTTTGTGTTAATGAGAAGGAGGTCAAGTCTCATCGAATATTGAAGCATGAGGATAGACTCTAGAAGGGGTTTGTGAATGTGAATAGGGATAAATACCTTATTATGGATGGGATAGATATCCAAGAGCAAGGGAATCTTGTTAACCATGCTTTTATCCATGTATTCATATTTGAAAGCCTTTTTCTTATAAGGTATTGAAAACTCACAAATAAAGGAGATGACCCAAAAATCATATCGTTTATGGTTTTAGGCAATCATGATTATGGTAGACTAACTAATTTTAACTAACAACATAGAAATAATGAATAATTGCACACCTCAATTAATTTTTATTATGTATATCCTTTTAAATATTAATATTTATAAAATTTAGTGGCAAGAAAATGTTAAATATGATTATAAAATATATAAAGTGATTCATCTACAGTTCACATGTCATGTATATATGTGTGTGTGTGTGTGTGTGTATGTATATATATATAAACTGATACACATTCTTATAATTTCAAGGTGATGGGGACCCACAAACATATACTAACCATGAATAAACTATGTGTTGGGATATGAACCGGAAGCACACAATTGATTACCAAACAATTTAATATGCGGAAATAACCAGAATCAACAAATAACTAGAACCCAAAAATAACACATGATATGAGAGACAATACACAACTTGTATTAAAACTCTTGTAGAAAAGAATACAATAAAGAAGATGCCACTTCTTCTCCACCACCTCTTCAGAGGCTTCCCACACCTCAAGTGAACAGTAATTCTCTCCTCAAAGCTCTCTCTTAGGTCCCAACACCCAACTCAAACACTGAGTTGGTGTTCACCTTATACCTGTGCTCCACGCACTCCACAAGTGCTCCACGCACTCCACAAGTACACAAACGTACTTCAAGTAGATCTCCCCTGAACCTGTAACAACCTGCACCTCAATAGACCTTACTTATGGAAGGATCTTCCTTGCCTTCCTCTCTTGCTCTATCTGAGTACACACTGTACTCCAAGTAGATCCTGCCTGATTCTGCTCCCTATTGTGTTGCTATCCTATCTGATCTTGCACACCTGCAAATCAACTTAGTTCTGCACACCTGTGAACCTTGACCTTGCACACACATACATCTGCAAATCAATGATCTTAATTACTATGTAGATCTCTTATAAAAGCCATGCTCACCTGATGACCAAGATCATACATACATGAAGAACCCTGTTGATTCTCCAATCCAACACCCACACTTGGTACTGTGGCACTAGGAGGAACACACCATTGCTCACCTCACACACAGAAGGAGCTTATAATAATGCTCTCTTACTCTCTAGCACACGTTTACAATACAATCCATGAGTCTATTATATAGATCTCATCCAAACAATAATTAGACATCTAATTACAATAATTAGATCTGCAGCTCTCAGTCTAAAATTAGCTCTAAACATGCAAACACTTGGTTCGTCAACTAACTGCCCGTAATATACTCGTAGCTCGAACCACAGGTGACCGACGCCGGTCCCTGTCTGCCTAGGGGTCACCGACGTCGACCGACTATTGACCGACGTCGGTTGCTTCCTGTCTTTACCCAGCCGACGTCAGTGACAGTAACACTCTGCAACCCTTCTGCAACCTCCTCCATGTCTGCATCAGTGAAGCTTTTAGCTGCACAACCTAACAATCTCTCACTTGGAGATAAATAGCTGCACTATACCTGTACCTGTACCCCATCTAATCTATTTCTTGGCTTGTATCTCTCTTCAAGATCAATCCTGAAGACAACCCACCACACAACCTGTGGTGTACCTCCTGTCATCCGAGTACCCTACCGCATCCGAACCTACAATCCCATGTAGTGAAGTCCTGACCCTGAATAGCATGAATCCCTGCTGCTGGTCCCTCTCAAATCCCTGAGAACTCACTTCTCTGAATTGGCTCCTAACTCTCTGACAGCTCCCACTGCTTGGGAAAACTCAAGTCTATACAAGACCTCATGTGATTTTAGACACTGAACTATCCAGCCTTTGGTGTGCTCCGATTCTGCATCCTACATCTCGCCAACACCTGATTCACATCAGCTCCCACTGGAGACAAAATCAACCTGTGATCCTCCATGTCTCCCATGCCAAAGAATTTTGCTGCTCTAAATTCTTCGTGACATGCCACTGAACTAATCTTACCCTTAGCTCAGCAAAACCCTGTATGTCTGAACCTGTACCAAGCTCATCCTCCACATACAACAACTAGATAATGTTGCGACCATCATCCACCTAGTAAGACAAACACAATGGTTATACTAACATTAACTAAAGCCCTGCTTTGTCATCCACCTGGTACCACCTGTCAGCCCTGTCCCACTGTCCTGCAGCTCCCTCAAGACCATATGCCTAGCCTTCCGTCTCACGTGTCCGTTCTCTCTATTCTTCAACTAAGGTATCCATTCGTCTCTGTGTTTTCATACCGGCTGACAACCCTACCAAATCTCCCGCTTGGTTCTGCATTCTCTCCATGCCATGCTCCCACTGTTTCCTAGATCCTTCCTGCTCTGCAGTCAGCAACTAGTATAAAGAAGAGGAACAACGAATTTGAGGCCTACTTACATCTTCAATCCTATGTATGGGTGTTTGAGACTCCTTGACAGCTTGTTGTCCACCCAAAATCTGTTACAGTGATCGACCTTGGTCACCACACAGTCTGCATCCAACCGACGTCGGTTCCCATGTGCCTGTCCCTGACTACCAACTTCTCAACGTCGGTGTCTCCTGCTGCTGACGTTGGTCCTGTGACCGACGTCGGTCTTATCCACTGCTGACGTCAGTTTTCCTACCAACGCCGACACCTGTATTTCTTGTAAGTGATGACATTTTACCCGCGAGCTCCTTTGAATCAATCCCCATGTCTAAACTGCCCTGCTCAGAAGTATCTAGCCCCATCCACTGGTCTCTATCTACCATCTCCTCTAAGAACACCAAGGCTTTCCAATTCTTAAGCCTGTCAAATATATCTATCTTCTGCTTAAGAACATGCATCTCCTTCCTGCTTATGTGACCAAGCCTACGAAGCCACGTCTCCGCAACAAAAGAAGAATCAGTAATATAAACAAGTAGATAAAGAGTACCTATTTTCTTACCACCAGCTAATTCAAGTGTATCCACTATGAGAGTTCTCGTGCATCTCTCATCACCCAACCTTTCTAAATAAATTAGCCATATCTCCAAACCTGGGACCTGCGTGACCTCCTTCAACACCCATGTGTTGGCCGCCTGCAATTTCAGCTTCACTTCCCCTTTGCCAATTCTTTGGCAAGGCTCACCAGCTCTTCTCCCTGGGGCTGCATGGAAAGAGGCAACAGATCTGTTATCCAAGATTCAATTTTATCCAAGAAACCTCTCAAAGCATCTTGTGCAACAACACCTGCTACATCTGCATCTTCAGTTCCTTCATGTTGATCTGCTACCAACCAACAATATTCTTTTACCTGCTCTTTCTTTCTATAGGACCGTAAGTGACCATCTATACTTTTCAACTCCTCCATTCTTAGCTTACTTTGATCTGCCATTGCTCTACTCCCACTCAATCATAAACCCCTGAGAGTGACCTGTAACCAAACACAAAACCGCTTCCTACAACCTTAGCTCTGATACCACGTGTTGGGATATGAACTGAAAGCACACAATTGATTACCAAACAACTTAATATGCAGAAATAACTAGAATCAACAAATAACTAGAACCCAGAAATAACACATGATATGAGAGACAATATACAACTTGTATTAAAACTCTTACAGAAAAGAATACAATAAAGAAGATGCCACTTCTTCTCCACCACCTCTTCAGAGGCTTCTCACACTTCAAGTGAACAGTAATTCTCTCCTCAAAGCTCTCTCTCTTAGGTCTCAACACCCAACTCAAACACTGAGTTGGTGTTCACCTTATACATGTGCTCCACACACTGTACAAGTGCTCCACGCACTCCACAAGTACACAAATGTACTTTAAGTAGATCTCCCCTGAACCTGCAACAACCTGCACCTCAATAGACCTTACTTATGGAAGGATCTTCCTTGCCTTCCTCTCTTGCTCTATCTGAGTACACACTGTACTCCAAGTAGATCCCACCTGATTCTGCTCCCTGTTGTGTTGCTGTCCTATCTAATCTTGCACACCTGCAAATCAACCTAGTTTTGCACACCTGTGAACCTTGACCTTGCACACACATACATCTGCAAATCAATGATCTTACTTACCATGTAGATCTCCTATAGAAGCCATGCTCACCTGATGACCAAGATCATACATATATGAAGAACCCTACTGATTCTCCAACCAACACCCACACTTGGTACTGTGGCACTAGGAGAAACACACCATTGCTCACCTCACACATAGAAGGAGCTTATAATAATGCTCTCTTACTCTCTAGCACACGTTTACAATACAATCTATGAGTCTATTATATAGATCTCATCCAAACAATAATTAGACATCTAATTACAATAATTAGATCCATAGCTCTCAGTCTAAAATTAGCTCTAAACATGCAAACACTTGGTTCGTCAACTAATTGCCCGTAATATACTCGCAGCTCGAACCACAGGTGACCGACGCTGGTGACAGTAACACTCCGTAACCCTTCTGCAACCTCTTCCATGTCTGCATCAGTGAAGCTTTTAGCTCCACAACCTAACAGTATGTTTGAAATTAATCAAAAAAATATTTTATAAAAGAATTAGAAGCACTAATTAAAGAAATAGAATAAAATTTAGGCTAATAGACCAGTGAATATTTTCTCTAATTTAAATTTTTTTAAATTATCAAAAACTATTTTTAGTCAAATGGTTAATATTAACCACTCAAATTATCCTTATTTTTAATCATTAATGGATTACTACAAATAAGTTTGTATGTTACTTAAAATGTCCTTCAAAAATATTTCTTTCGTGTTATTTCTTTCAATATCTTTAATTTTTTAATAGTTATTTTTAATAACAAGAGGGTTTTTTCTACAAGTATTGTCATCTGTAATTCTGCATGTACAAATAAAATAATCATAACGATTCAATTTAACATGTCCATTTTGTAAGAAATCAAGTATATATAATTATTAGATGGAGCATTTGTGCACCATACATAACACATGAAAAAGGAAATAGTTCACAAGGATATTAAAAATGATTAATTTCATAAGTTAGAGGACCTTGGACATCAATAGTGCCGGGAAAGACAAATAGGGATAAATGCTTAATAACACTATCTAGAGAGAAGAAGTTAGGAAACAAATGAACTTGCACATGAAAATGGCCAAGTATTCAAATATGTGAGGTCTATAAAAAAATGGGTACATGTAAACATGTTACTTTTGTATTAAAAACTTGAAAATATAATTTTTGACACTCATTAATATACTTGGACTTATGTGTACATATTTGACTCTTATGCACACAATCCCCAATCCATATACTCATTTAACATCTTGACCAACTCAATTTAACAATAAAAATATTCAAGATCAATATAGTATATGTAATAATGTTCCATTAAAAATCCTAAAAAATCTATTTTCATATTCTAAATCATTAATTTTCCCTCTCAAAACACTACTAATAACAATCAGGTAGTTGCAGGTTTCCATAGGTTTTAGCCATTACGATAATATCCACAAACCTCTAACGACTAATTTTAGAATATAAATGACTCCATTGGGTCTGCTTAAACATGTTTCACATATCATGGGGGAAATATCATACAATCATTTATAAATATAAATCAATCTTAAGTTCATACACATGGGCCAACTTAGTCAATATTTGAAATTCACATTGAAAAATTTATTTTTACTCTCTTGAGACAATGTCACAAAAACATACACATCTAAAAATCAAAAGAGTAGCCCTAAATAAAATTACAAATACATAACACAATTCAAAGTTGCATGTTGTTAAATGTTAAAATCCAAAGCATTGCATCATATTCTAGCATGATCATGATTATGCACACTCAAACTTAGGTGGGAAAACTACGTGTAGTTTGATTAATATTTAGAATATTGTAATGGAGGGAACACTTAATCAATTAGTAGGGAGTAGTTGGGGATATTCAATGCATATTGATAACCCTTTTTTCCAAGTTAATATTTAAAAAAAAATTAAGTTATGATTCCAAGGCAAGGACTTGAAAAATCAAGGATCGTACACAAGCTCAAAAAGGGAAGAGAATACATAGATTTCATTTACAAGTACAGGTGTAATGATCCAAAGTGGCTTAGACTTTAAAAATCACATAGGATAGAACTAATATATTTAGGAAAGTATCAGTTGGTGTATGGGTTTGAGCCTTATAGATAGTGCCTACATAGGTTTTGAGGTCCATTTTCCCAATCTAAGTAGTTGCAAGGCTAATAAAAAATATTTATAGAGACTGTGATGCACGTAATAAGCAATATAAATCATAAAATCATCTAAGTGCATCTCTCTTTTCATTGTATTTTCAAATATACATTTAGTAAATGTTATATCAATCTCTCTTTTGCATTCAAGTTTGCATGGTAAATGTTATATTTTATATAATATGAATTTCAATAGTTTTATCTTATTTAAATCACCTTAGTCTAGAAATAGTTAAAATATTATGTGAACTCGATATTTTTTTAGCATAGTAAACCCTAGGTATTTTTCCCTTAAGGTTTTATATTTCCTCTTCAGGGTTTCAAATTTATCTTATATTAGGATTTCAGATATGATTTTTTATTTATACTTAGTATGCACTAATCCATGCATTTTTGCCATATTTTTCTTAGTGTTTTTTGACATATAATAAGGTTATCTCTTTTGTACCTATAAGGAAACATGATAGGTTAAGTGTTATTGAAAGTAATTGTGATCATATTCTTTTGATCTAATCATGTGATTTTGTGCAATCTAAAATGGATAAAATAAATGAAATGCAAATTATTGTTTCTATTGATGCAAATGTTGATAAAGAACACATAGATGTAGGGGAAAATGTTATTGATGATGTTATGTTTGATATTTAAAATGATCATGAAGATGGTAATGAACATAGTATATATCATGGTATAATCTATCTTGATGAACTTAATGGTGTAGATTATACACAAGTAGAAACCCTTTCTAATTTATGAAATTGAAGTCATCTACAACCTAGTGACTTTGAAAAGATATTGAACATTATCCTATAGGCAAGGAGTGTAAATAATGCTAAGGAAAACATATATAAAGAACAACATGATGAGATATTGATACAAGCATAGACATGATATCCACCTAAGGACAACCTCTAATTGTGTGATGCTTAGATATTCACTCAGACCAAGACATAAATTTAGAGCAAACATGAAAACCAAAACAATACTTAAAACTTTTGGATTCTCATTCACTTATGTATTAAAATGGTTGGATAATCTATAGCATATCACACTAAAATACAAGATTATTTTCCAATATAAAACATGAAAAATAGAACTAACTCTATTTTGTTATCTTGTACTCTACCCCTTGCTCCACACAACTTTCCCCCTTTCATAAACTAACTTAACTAACAAGATTAGAGCATTCCTTTAATATCCCTAGATTTATGGGCTGACTATTTAAACTTTGTGACATTCTACAAATTCCCAAGATTTGGAAGCCTTCAATTTTCAAGATTAACATCTAACTGTCAACAACTATCATGTGATGTTTTAGGTTGAACAAAAATTATGAATATGACCATATATTTATATTTTTTAATCCAATTGATATGAAATTTTTAAAAAAAAACTTATAAACTAAATTATATATCACCTACATGAATTTCACCATCTAACTTTTACTACAAGTCACCATAGGTTATCGTAGGTGAAGAATAACATACAAAGTGTCCCAAACTACACATGATGTTTTCAAATTGAATGACAATCACTAAAAGTTCTAAAAATTTAAACCTATTTATAAATTAATTTGAAATTAAAAAAATAGTAATATAACTATAGTTTATACGAACCTAAAAAATTAGTAACCTAATTCTCACTACAACTCTTCCACAAGGGTATGAACCATCGACTTAATATATATTTTTTATGGCTAAATGACAATTATAAAAACTATCATAACTTTGGTGCCACTTGTCCAATTCAGCTGAAATTTGGAGAGAACATTTTAGTATACATTATATTTCACCAAAACAAATTTTATAACCCGACACTTACTGAATCTATTCTACAAGGTCATGATACTTTTGCAAAGTAGACAAATGTATTTTTTAGTTGATTAAAAGTTATAAAATCTATCATAACTATTCTGACACTTATCTAATTGAGATGAAATTTGGAACACAAATTTTATACCACCACTACAAATTTGGTGACCTATATTTTACCATAAATATTATGTAAGGTCATGAACCATTTACCAAGTGATGCAGGCATAACTTGAAAGATACAACCACAATTTTTCCATGGTAATTACAAATGGTCTAAAAATTGGTACATATATTAGAGGTTTTATATGATATGACCCCACAAAATTTTATCATTTGAATATTACCACAATATTTATCCAAGTAATAAAACCTCCTATCATTGTAATAGTTGGTACACCTCCATAATGACTCCAAATGATTTAAAATTTTATACAGATGTTGTAAGTATTAGGTTCTATGATCATGATAAGTTTCATCATACAATTCCTTCCATAATATTACCAAAATTAAGGAAATATCCTGCTAGTGTAACCATTGGTACACCTCCATGGTAACTCAAAATGATCTAAAACTTGGTACAAATATTATAAGTGTTATATGCTATGACTTTACAAAATTTTAACATATGGTTATTACTATAATTGAATAACCATTTCCTACAAATGCCCATGTCTTAATAGTACATTTAACCTAAAAAATAAATAAAAGATATCTGTACTTTGTCCATGGCAAAGAATACTTTTAAAACATCCTTCTCAAAGGTTAGGAAGCTTAACAAAACAAGACCATAAGCATAAACCAAAATAAAAACATAGGCTAACATATTTTTGGTTGATGCAATATTACCCTTCACCTTGGATGTTCCAACATCAAACACCTAGGGTAATGAAAATGTCCATGAGCTCCTAATCATAAACCTATTATGAGATCATTTATATTTTTACCATGTTTTTTTTAATTTTGGATGTGTTCATCCAAGTTACATATTCATCTGATCCATCCTTACACTTGACAAAATACTCATAGTACTCATTTACCCTTGTCTTCTTACCAATTTGAATGTTTAAAATGGCTTTCATTCCCTCTTTAACTGCTAGTAGAAATTACTATCTCCAATTGATGGTTGAAAAATATATGATGTCACTCATTTGTCTTTCAATGTATGGATATAAATATACTACATTAAAGATAAGTGATATGCCTACTCCATGTCAGGATGCGAAACACTAGAAGCACACAGTTGATTACCAAACCAAGCAACTTAATATGAGGAAATAAACCAGATTCAACAAGTAACTAGAATTCAGAATAACACAGAATATGAGAGACAATACACAACTTGTATTAATAACTCTTACAGAAAAGAATACAATAAAGAAGATGCCACTTCTTCTCCACCACCTCTTCAGAGGTTTCCCACACCTCAAGTGAATAGTAATTCTCTCCTCAAAGCTCTCTCTACTAGGTCCCAACACCCAACTCAAACATAGAGTTGGTGTTCACCTTACACCTGTGCTCCACGCACTCCACAAGTGCTCCACGCACTCCACAAGTACTCAAAGTACTTCAAGTAGATCTCCCATGAACCTGCAACAACTTGCAATTCAACAGACCATACTTATGGAAGGAACTACCTTGCCTTCCTCTTAGCTCTCCATGTACTCCATGTACATACCAATGAGTACACACCGTACTCCAAGTAGATCCAGCCTGATCCTGCTCCCTGTTGTGTTGCTATCCTATCTGATCTCCAACCTATAGATCAATACTGGTTCTGCACACCTGTGAACCTTGACCTTGCACACACACACACTTGCAGATCAACGATCTTACTTACCATGTAGATCTCCTATAAGGGCCATGCACACCTGATGACCAAGATCATACACACCTAAAGAATCCAGCTGACTCTCCAATCCAGCACCCACCTTGGTACTGATGTGGAACTAGGAGGAACACCCTTGCTCACCTCACACACAGAAGGAGCTAACTTTGCTCAACTCAAACTAGAACTACTTTACAATACAACCATGAGTCTATTATATAGATCTCATCCAAACAATAATTAGACATCTAATTACAATAATTAGATCCACAGCTCTCAGTCTATAATTAGCACTAAGCATGCAAACACTTGGTTTGTTAGCTGACTGCCCATAATAAACTCACAGTCAAACCACACAGGTGACCGACGTCGGTCCCTGTCTACCTGGAGGTGACCGACGCCGACCGATCCCTGACCGATGTCGGTTGCTTCTCTTCAGTATCCTGTCGACGTCGGCTGATCAGACCGACGCCGGTTGCTCTGCAACTCAGCAACCTCCTCTCCTGTTTGCATCAGTGAAGCTTTTAGCTCCACAACTTAACACTCCATCTAGTAATTCCAATTCATAAGCATTTAATGAGAACTTCCTCAAATTATTGAAAAGTTCAATCTTCTTCCACTTAAGTTTGTTTTGCTCACCTTTCAGAAACCTCTCCTTGCAAAAACGTGCCAAAACCAAGTCTACAGCCTCAAAATTCAATTCTCTCTATTGCATATCAACATGTTGTTTGTATTTTCCAACACTCTTCAAGTCTTTTCTTGACTTCTTAATGCACATAATGCATAATGTGAGCATAGTCTTCACCTTACGTACTCCTCATACTCATCTCAATTGTACTCATAAAATCACATTCACCTATAGGTCTACTCCCATACAATTTTTGAAAATGAATCAAACATGTATTTTGATTGATTGAGTCATTATAAGTAAACTCAACTTGTGCCAACATCAAATCCCATTGTTTGGGCTTGTCACCAACTAAACATCTCAAAAAATTACCAAGATTATGATTCAAAACCTATATTTACCCATCCCTCTGAGGGTGATAGGATAAACTGAAGTCTAAAATTGTTTCTAACTTCTTCTATAGTGTCCTCCATAAGTGCACAATAGTTTTTTATCTTTATTAGATACAACACTCCTTGGAAACCCATATAATCTCGCAACTTGATTTTTTTCAATATGTATGGAATCACTAGTTTATTACATGTTATAAAGTGAACCATATTATAAAATATATCAAAAAAAACAAATATGTAATCATTACCACATTGAATTTTTATAAATTTAAGAATGAATTCCATACTACATCCCATGGTTCATCATCAATAGGCAATGGTTGATACAAGCCAACATTCTAACTTTTTCCCTTAGTATGTTGGTAAAATATATAATTTTTCACAAAATTCTTCACATTTGTACTCATCTGAGGTAGTAATACTTGTCACTTGACTATGAAAATATTATCATGCCCAAAATGCTCAGCGAGACCTCCAATATGTTTTTATTTTAATAGGTTATCTTTCATGAAACCTTGAGGTATACATAAATTATTTCCCTTGAACAACATTCCATATTGAATCACATACTCTAACCATAGATTTTATTTTATGTTTTTTGGATTCTTGTATGTTGTCCATGCATATTAGAAATCCAGGTCTTCTTTATATAACTATGTCATTAAATCAAATCCATTGACTTCCACCCTTAGCTCGTTCATGACAATATATCACCTACTCAAGGCATTCACTACCTCATTAGACTTTCCAATTCTATGTTTCAAATAAAAAAGAATAGATTTGAAGAAATTCTACCCATTTCATGTGTCTTTGGTTTAGCTTACCTTGGTTGTTTATGAGTTACATTACATGATTATTCATGCACAAAAATAACTCCTTTGATAAGAAGGAATGTCACCACTTCTTAAGAGACTGTACAATTGCATAAAATTCTTGGTCGTAGACCAAATGCTTCATCTTATCTCTATTCAACTTCTCATTAAAATAGGTAATGGACCTACCCTCATGAATCAACATCATTATTATAGTTGTTTTTATTGCATCACAATCAACCTAAAACACTTTTTCCATGTATTGTAAGGTTAACATTGGCTATTTTGTCACCTTCCTCTTCAAAAATTGAAATATATTCTCTAATGCAATAGTAAAAATTGAAAGCCATTTTCTACTGTAATAGTAAAAAATTAAAATATATTCTCTAATGTGATAGTCCACTAAAATTTATTCTTACTTCCTTTTATATTATTCATGATGGGTGCACATATGCTACTGAAGTTTTTGATAAACTTTTAGTAGAAACTTATTAACCCATAAAACTTATTGTTTTAAGCATACTCTTCAATAAAGACCAATCCACAATTTACATCACCTTATCAAAATCCATATTTAACCAATATTTTGAGATTACAAATCCTAAATATATCATTTACTCTTTCATGAGGCTACACTTCTTCAAGTTTACTAGTAATTTATCTTCCTTCAGTTTATCCAAAAATAGCTTCAAGTGCTTCAAATGCTCCTCCTTAGAAATGACTAGAAAATTAGAATGTGATACAAATATACTATCACAAACATACCCATGAAAGGATTCAACACTTTATTTATGAGTCTCATGAATGGACTCAAAGTGTTTGACAAACTAAATGGCATGACCAAACACTCATACAACCCATCATTCATTTGGAATTCATTTTTTCACTCATCACCTTCTCTTATGCATATTTGATGATATCTGATCTTCAAACCTATCCTAGTGAAGTACTATTATTCAATCAAATAGTATTTATGTCATCTATTCTTGGAAATGTAAATGTGTACTTAATGGTAATATTGTTTATTTCATGTGAATTCATACACATTATCCACTCACCACCTTTCTTTGGTGCTAACATATCTAGAACTACACATGGGCTCACACTCTCTTAAAACAACCCCTTCCTCAACAACCCCTACACCTACTTATTTATCTCCTCATATACCATTGGGGTCAACCTATAGGCTATTTTGTTAGGTAAACTTGATCTGAACACTAAATACATTTGATGAATAATACTCCTTACAGGTGGTAGTCCATCTGATAATTCACTAGTTACAATATAAGAATATTATTTCAATGTATTATTAATTTCAATAGGTAGGTCACGTATCATAGTGGTTGTCATAGCTTACACAGGATTTGAAATTATTGTAAATCACATTTCATCCTCCTTGGCCACCTTCAAAAATGCTTTACTGGATACCAACATAACTTTGGAACTTATTTCCACCTCATATCCCTTATCTTTCAATGGAATCAATGTAAATAGCTTGCCATCCTTCATAATGGTGTAGGTGTTTGATTTTTTGTTATGCATGAATCTCCTATCAAAGTACCATGGTCTACATAATAACACATGACATAAATCTATGGGAATTATGTCACATAATGAATCATCCTTATGTGAATCAAACTAAACATTTACCACACAATACTCATTCACTAGCACCTAGTGCCCCTTAAGTAACTAAGAAACCTTGTATGGTGTAGGATGTGTCAATTACTTCAGCCCAAGTTTTTACACCATATCTTGAGAAACTAAATTATCCATGCTACCATTATCAGTAACAAATTTTTAATACTTACCTCTAGATTTGTGAATAGTTAAAAATAAACTCCACAAGTTCATTCACCTCCTTGGTTAGTTTCAACATCAATCTAATCATAAATAGAGCCTCTTCTTGTTATGGCTATTGTGTATGTACGAGAGACCCAATGATCTCCTCATCTCCAAAGGATATATGAGCTATCATTTTAGATCTCTTATTTGTATTTTAAGGTTTTTCTAGACAATCTTGCTCTTTATGACCAACATACTTATTACATCCAAAATCTTAGCTCAAAAACCTCTACCTCTACTTCATCTATAGAAGCCTCTTACTCTCTAAGAGCATCCTCCTCTCTGGCCTAAGTTATAATTTTATGAACTAATCACCTCTCCACCATTATTTTTTAACCTTTTCCATGATTGTTTTATCCTCATCCTCTCGAAGACCTTCCTCTACCTATAGAGTTCACTTGTTACTTCTTTGTCAACTTCTCTTCTACCTTCAACACACAATGATAGGCTTCCTCTATGATTTTCAGGTTTAAAAAAATAATTTCATCTTGTATGGAAAAATTTATCCATTATATACCTTTCTACCTTCTTATGATCATGCTATGTATGTCCAACCCCTATAGTGAGTCTATAAGACTCATCAATGTACTCTTTGATGCTAATATCGTTTTGTCTTAAATTATAATTTTTTTAATATAATCATTTGATAGTATGAAGGAAAAAGTTTGGCCTTCAACTTTGTCACCATATTACCCTAATATTTTATCTTCTCCTTACCTTTCATTTGTCTCTTAGCCTAGACATGATCCCACCATAAATAAGCATGGCTCTTTAGCTTTGTGCAAGAAAATTTAACCTTTTTATGTTACTCCATAGATTCATAGTCAAAATAATTATCCATTTATATCATCCAATACATTAGATATTTAGGATTCAAACTCCCATTATATCAAGGTGTTTCCAACTTTGGTTTACTACCAATCCTTACCATAACTTTGAGAAATCTAGTCTCAACTTTATTATCTATGTCCTCCACACTAAGCTCTTCTTGGAAATATTGTCATTGATGTCAAAGGAATAGTCATTGATGTTAAAAGAATATTTTATTGATGGAATTATGTGATAGAGGTTGATGGAATCATATATGGAAGTGTTGACAGACAATGTCAAAATGTAACAGATGTTGATGAAAATAACTAGAAGCATATAAGGGCAGAAAATAAAAGTTTGAGTACATGAAAAGGAACACTTAGGCATAAGGAAAATCATGGTATACATGAAATATAAATATATCTTCCTTATATAAATATATCATCATTAATTATCAAAAAATTATCATGTTTTAGTGTGAATAAAGGTGATTATGTGGGTAATTAAATGCACCTAAGGAAGGAGTTAATTTTCCATGATTTTAAGTGTTAAATCTACCATGGCCGACCCATATTAAAAGGTTATTTTATAGAAGTTTATACCCTTTCGAATGGGTGTTATCTTTTGAGGAAATGTAACCATTGATGAAAGGGCATTTATTGCCTATATAAGAAGGATTGTTGATTTTGAGGAAGAGCAGATTTTAATTGACAATCAATTGGAGTCCAAGCAATCAATTAATAATTAAAAAATTTAGACTTGTATTTGGAAAGGAAGAGCACATCTGAAAGAGAGAAAAGAAGAGTTCCATAATTTGTTGAGTTAGCAATAGATATATGATGGTAATAAGAATTTTCATAAGGGGTTGGTGCTCTTGTGAGTTAGTGATCATGAATCTAAGCTAAGTTGGTGCTTGGTGGAAGGGGTTGGTGCTCTTGTGGGTGGGTGCCTATAAATTGTAATTGAATATTGGTGTCTCTTGTAGGTTGGTGCCTATGAATATTTTAAATTTGTATATTGAGAAATAATTTCTCTATGGTTTTCTACCAAAAGTGTTTCCACAGAAATCTATGTCTATTTGCATTGTGTTATTTTGTATTGTGTTCTTTGATTTCTTTGGATATATTAATTAAGGATTTAGATTTAAGATTAAGTGTTGAATTTAAAAGAATATCTTATACTGATTCACCCCATCTCTTAATATAATCTTGTGCTTAACATTTGGTATCAGAGTGGGTTCTTTCGACATTAACTTAACTATTAGAAGGTAGATCTTAGAAAGCACATATGGTAGGATCTCAAGTGCTAGACGGTTTCTCCACTAAAAAATATCCTTTGTTTGATGGAATGAATTACACATTTTGGATCATAAGGATGAAGACTTATTTGATGGCCCTAAGTTTTGATATTTGGAAATTAGTGGTAATCAGATACATAATGCCACAAACTATACCAATGGATGCTACTGAAAAGAAGGCTAGTGAGAATAATGTGAAAGATATGAATGCAATCTATTACAAGATTTTAGAAAATGAGTTTGTTAAGGTTATGCATTGTGAATCTACAAAGGAGATTTGGGATAAATTTAAGACAATTTATGAGGGTGATATTAAGGTGAGAAAAGAAAAACTCTAAACCCACCAGAGGTAGTTCAAAAGTTTGAAGATGAAGGATGATGAAAACATTGTTGGGTACCTTCTTTGTATCAATGAAATTATTAATGTTATTCGATTGGATCAGAGAAAAAATTAACGTATCTATGATCGTACAAAAGGTCCTAAGATCCCTACCATTAAGATTCAATGCAAAGGTCTTTGACATTGAATAAATGAAGGATCTAAATGATATGAAGATGGATGAGCTTATTGAAACACTTATGACGTATGAAATGAGAACTAAATTTGAGAGATAGTCAAAGAAGGAAGCATCATTCAAGGTCTTGAAGAAAGAGAAGATCAAAGAACTAGAATCAAGTGAGAATTCAAATAGAAAAGAAGATGAAAATGAATCTCTATTCATTTAGAATCTAAAGAAAGGATCGGGAAAACATAAAGTAAAGTTACCATTTAAATGTTTTAATTATTGTAAAATTGGTCATTTTTCAGCCAAGTGTCTAGATAAAAGAAATAGTGATGATGAGGGAAACAAACCAAAGTCTAAAAAAGTATTCAAGCTGAGTAAAGGCAAGAAAAGATTTGAGAAACAAAACAAAATCCTATACTCTAAGAGTAATAGCAGCTCATCTAAAGAAAGTGAAGTAAGTGATTATGAGAGTGATAATGAAGAGATTTTGTTCATGGCTACACAAGATAATGCCACCACCAACAAAGCTAATTTGGAGGAAGATGAAAACATGGAAGAAGATAGTGAAGTGAACCTTGAAGAAGAACTTATTTGAGCATTGTAAGAAATAAAGGCATTTAAGAAGAAGAATAAAAAAACTAAAGTTGTAACTCCAAAAATATGAAGAAGAAAATTGAGACTTTAAAGCTAAGACATCGCAAGTCCTTAGGAATCAGAGAAGGTAATCATTGATCTAAAAAATCAAATTGAAAAGGCTAAATGATTTGAGGAAGAGTTAACAAGTTAGCTAAGAATGAAAGAATAAGAGTATAAGAAGCATGAGTCTAAGATTGTTTCCTTGAAAAAGGACTTAGAGAAGGAAAACACAAGTAATCTAAAATTTTGAAAGAGCACCAAGGTTTTAAATAAGATTTTAGACCATCAGAGATCATTTTTTGATAAGTTAGGTCTTGGCTATGGAGATGAATAAGAGTTTACTAAGAAGAATTCAAACACTACAGAGATCTCAATGAAGACAAATATAGAGAATACCAAAAGTTATGCATAAAATCTTAGGGAACCTATGAAGAATGATAGTAAGAAGGAAGAAAACACCACAAGCATTGTGCATAAAGAAGGGAAAGAAGAGAACACCTTTAAGAGATCATATGTTCATATATATATGAATGTGACCAGGTTTAGAATTTTTTTCATGGTTATTGAATTTATTGTAATACTTTGGTCATAATAAGGTAGACTATAGAAAGAGAGAAAAAGATAATGAAGCAAGGAATACAAATAAAGGTGTTCATAGAGTTTCAAATAAAAACTATAATGCATTGGCTCCCCTATCAGACTATAATGATGATGCTATTGTCTTCTATAATTATAATAATTATGGACACATAACATGTTTTTGTATAAGTGTGTTTAAATCCTCCAAATAGGATCAAAAGACAAAATATTCAAATATAAAGGAAAAGAAAAGGCAACCTACAAAGATATGGAAAAAGAAGTCAGAGGAAGTTAAGCAAGATAAGGAAAAATTTGTGCTCATTCAAATGGCATTTCATGCATGAGATGAAGGAAAAAAATGGTATATTGATCATGGATGTTCAAGACATATGACTAGAGATAAAAACAAGTTTATTTCATTGAAGAAAGTGAATGAAGGTATGGTGAAGTTTGGTGATAATTCTATAACAAAGATCACTAAAAAATGTATGCTAAGTATTGATAATGGTAAAACAAAAATGGAAAATGTTTTATATGTTGAAGTATTAAATAATAATATCTTGAGTGTAAGCTAAAAGTATGATCAAAGACACACACTTAAGTTTTATGCTGAAGGAATTGAAATAAAGAAGCCATATATGAGAGAATTAGTTGTAGATGCTCATAGAACCACAAACAACCTATACATGCTTGGAAAAGTGAGAGGAGAGAAATTTTGTCTAATTAAAATGAAAGAGAGTTTTATGTGGCATAGAAGGTTAGGGCACATAAATTTTGATGATCTTGTGAAAATCAACAACAAGAAGGCTATTCAAGATATGGCCAAGTTAACAAAACCTTCAAGCACTCTATGTAAGAAATGTCAACATGGGAAGTAGACCAAATTAAGATTCAAAATGAAGGAAGATTCAACCACCAAACCACTAGAGTTGATTCACATAGATCTTTGTGGACCTACTAGAACTAAAAGCATGCAAGGTGAGATCTACTTTATGTTTCTCATTGATGATTACACTAGAATGATGTGGGTAACCTTTTTGAAAGAAAAATAAAAAACATTTGTGAATTTTAAAGCTTTCAAGGCATTAGTAGAAAATGAAACAAGGTTGAAATAAAATGCCTAAGGTCAGATCGATGAGGTGTGTTCATTTCAAATGAATTCATTGAGTTTTGTGAAGATCATGGAAATAAAAGACAATACTTAGCTGCAAGAACTCCACAATAAAATGGAGTGGTGGAAAGGAAGAACCGAATCATTTAGGAGATGGCTAAAACTATGTTGAATGAATCTAATCTATTAGATAGATTTTGGAGAGAATCAATGTATATAGCAGTGTCTATCTTGAATAGAGGGCAAATCAGAGTTAATCATGACAAAACTCCTTATGAATTGTGGAAAGGAAGACTAGATTTAGTTAAATAGTTCAAAGTATTTGGAAGTAAATGTTTTATCAACAAGAATGAATAAAAATTGGGAAAATTTGACTCAAGATCTGATGAAAGAATTTTTATTAGCTATTCTAACAAAATAAAATCCTATAGATGTTATACCAAAAGGCTACAAACTATCATCAAAAGTGCCAATGTTAGAATGAATGAGATCATGAAGCAAAAGGTAAAAGAACCTTTAGAAGAGACTTTAGAAATACTTGATCTTGTAGAAGAAGAAGAGGAGGAAGAAAATTTAGAAATGTTGAGTGAATCTAAAATGTAAGATACCAAAACACCATCTTACTTCATTTGGAAGAATCATGCTAAAAGTCAAATCATTGGCAACATTGACGATGGGGTATAAACTAGAAGAAGAATTGTAAGTTCATCTAATCAAGTAAATTTCTCTTTGCTATCCAAGGTAGAGCCTAAGAAATTTTTTGAAGCTAGTCATGATAAACATTAGGTAAAATCAATGGAAGAAGAGTTAGATAAAATTGAGAAGAATGAGACTTGGGAACTTGTGCGTATGCTAAAGGATTGAAATGTGGTTGGAACTAAGTGGGTATTCCAAAACAAAATGAATGAAGATGGCCAAGCCACTTGAAACAAGGCAAGGTTGGTATGTAAAGAGTATGCTCAAGTAGAAGGTGTTGATTTTGAAAAGAATCTTACTCTTGTTTCTAGATTACAAGAAATGAGAATGTTTCTTTCTTTTTCGGTGTTCAAGAATTTCAAAATCTATCAAATAAATGTCAAATCAACATTTCTAAATGGAAAACTAGAAGAGGAAATATACATAGAACAACCTAAAGAGTTCTTCTTATCAAAAAATAAGGATTATGTATGTAAGTTGAAGAAGGCTTTGTATAGATTGAAACAAGCTCCCGGAGCATGGTACACTATGCTTGATAAATACTTATAAGACCAAGGATTCAAGAGAGGATATGCTGATAGTGATCTTTACATCAAAACTGAATGTGAGCACCAATTAATTATTATGGTGTATATGGAAGACATAATCCTTAGAGGAGATAATGAGGAAATTTATAATATATTTGCCTAAGATATGTAAAAGGAGTTTGAAATGTCCATGTTAGGTGAGTTGTCATTTTTCCTTGGTTTTAAAATCTCTCAATCTAACAAAAGAAGATTCATATCCCAAAACAACTATGTGAAGGAGATGTTGAAGAAATTTGGTATGAAGGAGTGTGCACCTATTAGCACACTTTGGCTATAGGGACTAAGTAGAGTAAAGATGATGAATCTTGAAATGATGACCAAACTCTTTATAGATCAATGATTAGGAGTTTACTATATGTGATATCATCCATGATAGATATCATGCAAGCAATGGGTATGGTTACATGATTTCAAGTAGCACCAAAAGAAACACATGTGCAAGCCATGAAACATATATTAAAATATTTAAAGGGAACTTTGGATTATGGGCTATGGTACCCAAGAGGTAAGGAATTCACATTGGTGTCTTACATAGATTTAGATTGGGAAGGTTGTGTAGATGACAAAAAACGTACAAGTGGAGGAGCATTCTTTCTTGAAGTTATCCTAATATCATGGTTGAGTAAGAAGATTTTTTTTTATCTCTATCCATAATAGAATTATAATACATAATGGCAATGCTATGTTATACACAAATTCTATGGATGAGGCAAACCTTGAAAGATATCAAGTTAGGTATGATCATCCAATCTCCATATTCTATGATAATACTAGTGTGATAAGTATTTCAAAGAATCTAGTTATGAATTATAAAACTAAGGATATCCCTATAAAGTATCATTTATTGAGAGATCAGGTGGTAGAATAGTAGGTAAAATTGGAATATGTTGCCACATCCAAATAGATAGTAGATATCTTCACAAAGACACTTCCAAAGGAAATATTTGAGTACCTATGACAGAAGTTGGGAGTAATATCCTTTGCTTCTTCTCATTAAAATCAAGAGAATTATTGGTTAAGGGGGAGATAAAAATTGTATTATTTATCTCCTTGGATGACCCTTTTCCATTGATGTCAAATGAGGAGAATGGTAGTATAGGGAAGTTACAGCAAGGGGGAGTTGCAGAAAACAAAATCCTTTTGGAAAGTTGCCATCAATGACAAAGGGGGAGTTTTTTGGAAATATTATCATTGATGTCAAAGGCATAGTCATTGATGTCAAAAGAGTCTTTTATTTAAGGAATTTTGTGATGGATGGTGATATAATCATCAATGAAAGTGTCAAAGGAAATGGCAAAAATTAATGAATGTTGATGGAAATAACCAGCAGTATAAAAGGGTAGAAAATAGAAGTTTGAGAACATGAAAAGAGCAGTTAGGCATACAAAAAATCATGGTATACATGAAATGTAAATATCTATTACTCAGAAAAAGATATCAGCATTAATTATGAGAAAATCACCATGTTTTAGTTTTCATAAAGGTGATTATGTGGGTAATTAAATGTGCCTAAGGAAAGAGTTAATTTTCCATGATTTTAAGTGTTAAATCTGCCTTGGATTACCCATATTAAAATGTTATTTTCTAGAAGGTTACACCCTTTATAATGGGCATTTTATTTTAAGGAGATGTAACCATTGATGAAAGGGCATTTATTTCCTATATAAGAAGGATTTTTTATTTTTAGGAAGCGCAGATTTTAATCGAAAATCAATTGGAGTCCAAGTGATCAATTGAGAATAAAAAAATTTAGACTTGTTTTTGGAAGGGAAGAGAAGATCTAAAAGAGATAAAAAAAGAGTTCCATCATTTTTTGAGTTAAAAATAAATGTATGGTGGTAAGAAGAATTTTCATAAGGGGTTGGTGCTCTTTTGAGTCAACGTTCATGAATCTAAGCTAAGTTACTACTTGGCAGAAGGGGTTGGTGCTCCTATGGGTTGGTGCCTACAAATTGTAATTGGATATTGGTGTCTCTTGTAGGTTTGTGCCTATGAATATTTTAAATTTATATATTGAGAAACAATTTATCTATGGTTTTCCCAAAAGGGTTTCTACGTAAATCTATGTCTATTTGCTTTGTGTTATTTTTCATTATGTTCTTTGATTTCTTTGGATATATTAATTGAGGATTTAGATTTAATATTAAGTGTTGAATTTAAAAGAATATCTTATATTGATTCACCCCACCTCTTAGTATAAGCCTGTGCTTAACATATCTTGAGCTTCTTCTTCATCCTCACTCACATCTCCACCATGAGATCCTCTTATTTGTGTTATTTATATTTCATTCAACCTTTATTTTATTTCTCTCATCATCTCAACCAAATTTTTAACTTGGGGTACTCTTTGTCTTTCTCCTCTTTTAATAAGATTTCCTTTATGTGATATATCTCCCATGATGTATACTTATCTTTCACATCTTGATAATAGACTGATCCAGAGTCTTATTCATCCATAATTCTCCTAACAAAAAAAATGTGGACCTAATACAAAATGATGTAATCAAAAACATTTTATCCACCTAAGGAAAATCTCTAATTCTGTGATGCTTATATATTCACTCAAACCAAGACATAAATTTAAACCAAACATATAGACAAAAATAATACTTAAAACTTTTAGATTATCATTAATTTAATAATTATAATGGTTGGTGTTATATCTCAAATTTTCACCCTTGAGAGGGTGTCTTCATGCCCTTTCACTTGAGCTATACCATGGGATTAGTCCCATGTTGTGGGTGACCTCTAGGTGGACTAAACCTATAGGTTAAAGGGCTAGCTCCCTTTGATGTATCAATTAGGCTCATAAAACTATAATATTAGCTTGTAAAGGAAAATAGAGAGGGATACAATGAAATAAACCTAACTATAAAAATGATACACCAAATCTCAAGATAATTAACACCTATTACATATGCATTATCACCTATAGGATTGAAAGACATGCATTATTTTCAACTTGCACCTATCACATTAGTGATTTTTGGAGAGGTAAGGTATTGTGTGGTTAGGAGGGAAGATTATTTCCACTTATAATCCACAAGTGACCTCTAATGACATTATTTACAACCCACAATAGTGATCTAAACTGCATGACGGCAAGAAGAACAAGTTAATAAAAAGGGTGAGCATGAGTCTACATGTGATTTCATCAACCATTCAAATATTTAAACTACATTAGTCATGAAAGAAGGAAAAAAAAGCTATATATTGATAAAAGGTATTAAAAAATATCATGGATTAACCATACTCTTGGTGGAAGGATCCACCAAATGCCAAAATCATGCATACTTATAAAGAAAGTGAGAAAAGACATAAAGAGTGAGAGAGGTGTAGAGGAGCTCATTGATAAGTGTCACTATTATAGAATAAATTAAAATTAATAAAGGAGTTATAAATAAAATTTTAACCTCCTTCATAGGTGTCAACTTGATTGATGATGATCTCTTCATGGAGTTTGCATAAGAGTGACTCTTTGTCTTCATCAACTCATCCTTGTCTCCACTTGGATGGAAGTTACAAGATTTCATATTGACACATGGTCACTTGAAGTTATAAAATGACATCCCAACCGAAATACATGTTATCTTCATCTTAGAAGAGGATGAAAATTGAGTTTCACACTTGTTCATGCTACCAATAACCTATAATTTAATCCTCTTAGTGTAGGACTAATCATCTCTATTTTCTCAGACCTAGTTATCCACTTTTAGAATGTAATATAATCATTAATGCCTATCAAATGATTGATTAAATGATAAAATACATGTATCTTGTATTTTTAAACCTCTACCACTAGTTAGGGAAGCTTACAATCCTCAAAACCCTATAAACTAGCTCCAAGAGACACTCTTTTAAGCCAAATTTTATACATTTCCTCCCACACATGTGAGCTAGTGACTCATTAAAGTGACATTAAGTGTATAGGTCATCCAAGAATGTATAAAATCATTCAAAGGAATTTAAATTAATTATTAGGACCTATACCTCCATCAAGATCCAATGAGGGTTTAAAAAGGGTTTAAAGTGACTAATCATCTTAATGATGATTCATAAAGATGAGGGCCTCAATTCTTGAATCAATGCCATATGTTTCTAGAAAATATGGGTCCCCTTACATTTTTAATAGATTTGGGTCCCATGAAAATCCTTTTGCAAGATCTAAACACAAAAATGAGCCTTCTCAATCTCTTCATAGTGCAAAATAGGGTTTTAGGGTGGTCACAACTCTAAAGCAGTATTCATAAGGCATAGTGTCTTGATAAAAAACCAATGCCATGGGTTGTAATTAGTATAAATTATCAAACTCCTCCAATATTTTTTTTACACCAACATTCTCCATGGAGTTATAAGCTTCTCAAGACTACCTCTCAGGCATGCAGGATTGTGTGGGAGAGTGATAGAGAGAATATTTATAACAACTATTAAAAATGAATTTTGTTGTTAGATGAGCCTAAAAAAAGATCTAAAAAAATATATTCCATGATTCTCAATGGTCTTCAGTTTTCATTTACTCTCCAAGAGGTTTTTAAACCTAATTTTCACAATTTGAGGGTTTTTAGGCCATTAAGAGAGTTTGACACTAATGGCCTAGTTTTTATTTTATCTTAAACTTTTCAAAATTACAATCCTTGTTAAAACTATTGATAGGATATTTTATAACTTTATTAACTTTTATATCCCCATTATTAATGCAAAGGTTGCAAGTTTTCTTTCACAATATGAGGTTAGACTTGTAGGACTTAGTCAGGACTGTGGGTGTCTATTCATGGGATCTTTGATATCTTGATGACCCTTTATTATTAATAGTATTTTATTAATATTTGTAATTTTACATATCTTTTATCATGTCCCACTTACATCCTACTTAGCACAAAAATGCCCTCTTCTTCATCTCTAAAATGTAGGCATGTAGGTCTAAGTCAGGATTATAGGTATAAATTTAGGCTTGGGATTTGTTAAGGTTGAAGAGTGAGTCTTAAAATCACTATTAAACCTTTAATTTGACTTTAAAACATTTTAAAAATTATTAAAAATTTATATCATACCTCATTTAACCTTTAAACTTCATGTTTCAAAACATGATTTTGTTGCATTTCCTTGTAAATGGAGAACTATAGGTCTGTAGACCTATAGGTCTATATTTTCATTATTTTAAGTTCTAAATGGAGAAATATTTGATAAATTTACCTTAAAAAATCTCTGTATTTCCTCAAAATAATTTTCATGATAATATGACCTTCACACCACTAATAATGCAAAGTTTGGCTCTTGAGATCATTCTTGTGTAGGCAGGTGTTAACACATTCTCAAGCTTGATATCATTGTATGTTTAATTGGAGGATTTTATGTTGAGAAAATTAAATATTAGATTTATTTAAGGATTATTATATTATTTAAATTATATGAAACCAATTCCCACATTGGTTTCTTGATGGTTTGTAACTCTTTACATGTTGACCTCAAACTAGTGCAAACTACACACAATCTTTTGATGAATCATGAGAACATGAATTCTTTTTTATTTTTATAGTTAAAATTATGATTTTAGGAGGTAAAATTAGGTTTCAAGAGACCAAACAAAGTAATTCAACCACTTATCATTATTTTCACACAATGCAATATTCCCATGTTGTTAGGGTTCTACTTGCTACCTTGATTAATGATGAACACTTTTGAGAAACTGTTAGTCACTAGCCTATTGGGAAGCTTTATGGTGTGTATTAGGCATGGATAAATATTTAACGGGCCTATATATAATTTTATTTATTGAAAATATTATTTTGGATCTTCATCAACATACCTCCATCCTGTTGAAAACCTCAAAACATTAAGAAACCATGATCTTCAACCTGCAAACTTCTCTAAACATGAAGATTTCTTCCTCCTCGAGATCATACATGCCAATTGGGGATTTTAATAACATATTTAATGACTTTAAATATCCCTTATATCCTATCTAATTTAATTAATTCTTCCAATGAGCTTCAAAATACCATTTTTCATGAGGAAATTGAGTTAGTGGGCTTTTTGTTGGGTTTTAGACCACCCTATCTTCTTAATGATTGTTCATAAAGGAAGAGCCATGAATCTGATAACTATGGCCATTTATTTTAATGGAATAATGACACCTATACTTATCCAAGATCATTCCTTCCAACTCTCTCTCTCTCTCTCTCTCTCTCTCTCTCTCCTATTTGTACCATTCAAAAACCTGTTAGCCTTCTTGAGCTACCAAGAAGCTCGATAGGAGGAATAAAGTAGTCTTCTCCTTATTTTGACATGTAAATACATTAAAATCCTAGTTTTGACCTTAATAGAGATATGGGATGAATTTTTTTCCATTTTACACTTTCACACCTACAAAATCATGTTAATCGTCTCTTTTTTTGTATTTGAAACAACTTGTAACTACTATTTTCCATATGAAACTGACTCAAAATGACTTGACACATGTATGTTTGTAAAATGATACCATGGTTGACTTTATTTAGCCCAAATTCACCTTTTTTACATTTTATGAATCATAAAAAATTACTTTAGGTTGAATAAAATACACTAGGGGTGACTAAATAAGACTAATACAATGAAACACATTTATCTTAAACTCCTCAAAAGTACCTTAAACTTTCCAAAAGCTCCAAATGGTCATGGTTTCATATTTTTATCTTATATCCTTTATTCAACCCATTCATCTTGTTTCACCTTATCATCTTGGAGGGTCAAAACACCACTATTTTACTAGCTAGGATACATTAACCTCTCCAAGCTTACCTTAAAACAATGCTAAACTTGTATAAGACATTCATTTAGACCCCTTGGAAAGGGAAACCTAGTGAAGAAGTCAAGTTTTTTTATTAATAATACCTATTATATCCAAAATTGGCTAACATTTGGGTCATATAAAACACATCACAATAGTATATAAGCTTATTTTCTAAGACAAAATGTGAAAAATAGAACTAACACTAGTTTTTTCTACTCTACTCTACCCCTACTCCCCATAACTTGCCCCCTTTCATAAAATGACTTAAATGAAAAAAATAAATTATTCATATAACATAAAAAAATTCATGGGTTAAATATTTAATTTCCTTAACATTCTATAAATATCTAAGATTAACGTGGCCTTCAGTTTACAAGATTAATATCTAACTGTCAGTAATTATCAAAAAATATTAGGTGACATTTTAGGCTAAACAACAATCAAGAAAATAATCATATTTTTACCATTATTATCCAATTGATATTAAATATTAATAAAAACTTATAGAGTACATTATATACTACATATCTAAATTTTACCATCTATCTCTTACTGCAAGTGAAGAACAACCTGTCAAGTGTTGTAGACTACACAAATGACATTTTTAGGTTGAACGATAGTTACTAAAAGTTTTGAAACTTTAATATAATTTATAAAATTTATATTAAATTTTAAAATTATAAATATAAATAAATTTTATACCAACCCAAAAATTTTGGTAACCTAATTCTCTCTATAGTTCTTCCTCATGGGTATGAACCATCAAACTAGATAGATGCATTTTGTGGCTAAATGATAGTTAAAAAAACTACCATAACTTTGGTTCCATTTATACAATTAAGATAAAATTTGGAACACACCTTTCCTTCTTTCACCATTAAAAATTTGGTAACACAAATCTTACCATTACTCTTCTACAAGGTCATCAACCTTATGTAGACTAGATGTATTTTCTAGTTAAACAATAATTATAATAAATTGTCCTAACTTTGTTTCCACTTATCCAATTGACATAAAATTTGGAAAAAAATTGTAGACTAAATTTATATCATCATTCCAAATTTTGTAACCTAACTACTATTGAATCTCTTTTGCATGGTCGTGAACCATATTCCAAGTGATGTAGACATAACCCAAAAGAAAGAACCAAAAATTTTCCATGGTAAATCCAAATGGTATAAAAATTGGTAAATATTGTAGGTGTCATGTGAAAAGAACCCAAAAATTTTCATCATCCAATTCTTAATGCATTGTTCCTACAAGTAATAAAACATCCTACTAATGTAATAATTGGTAAGTCTATATGGTAATTCCAAATGATCTAATTTTTTTGTAGAGGTTTTAATTATCAGTTTCTATTATCCCACCAAGTTTCATCATCTAATTATTTTTTATATATTAATACAAGTAAGGAAATATCATTTTAGTGTAACAATTGGTACACCCCCATGGTAACTCCAAATGATATAAAACTTGGTACAAATGTTGTGTCATATGCTATGAACTTCAAAAAAATTAATATCTAATTCTTACTTCAGTTGAAGAACCATTTATGACAAATTCACATGGCTTAAAAATCCATCTAGACTTATATATATATATATATATATATATATATATATATATATATATATATATATATATATATATATATATATATATATATATATATATATATATATACATTATTTACATGGAAAGGAGTACTTTTGCAACAACCTTCTCAGAGGTTAAAAATATTAGGCAAACAAGGCTATAAACACAAACCAAAATAAAAACCTATGCTAATTTTTTTTGGTTAATTCAATATTTCCCTTCACCTTGGATGCTACTGCATTAGATCTATAATGATATTAATGAATCTTATAGAGGCATAAATATTGTAATAAGTGATCAGATCATTACTCCTATTGATACTATTAATATGTCTATAAAAGTGATGTCCACATATGGTGTGGGAAGAACAAAAGTTAATCCTTACACTTATACAAATTTTATTACACATTATAATTTTGTGCCTCATTATCTTGCTGATCATGTGACATCATATATTTATAATAAATTTTGTATTACTACTAATTAAGGGATTGTGGAAATTATTATCAAGCTTCAATCTAATATTAATCAATTTTAATAAGAATCTTATGGATTGAGTCATTTTAATAATGATGAAATATTACAACCATTTGGACCTTGATATTGCTACTTATTCTTTTCCTAAAGGATTAATTGCACTATAGCTTACACCTTATGATGGTGAAGGTGATCAAGAATGTCTTATATATTTCAATGCATCATTTTTAGGTTATTAATCTAAGGATAATTTATTAACCAATATTACTCCTTGGAGTATTAAGGACTATTATTTATGATGGTTATATGAGATTCTTTCCAATTATTACACTCTTTTAATCCTTTGGTGGATCAATTCCTAGTACACTTTTCTATAAATAAAACTGAGAATGTCTCTTATGCCCAAATTACCAACTAAATCAAGGAGATAATTAGCCCATTAGTTACTATGTGATCTCTTATTATATTATTCTCTCTAAAATGACAAATCCTATTCCTAATAAAAAATTTCAAAACATATTCAAGAAAATATTACTTGCACCTATAAATGAGTGTATCACATTAAAATGCATTCAATATTTTGGTAATGTGTCATATGGTCAAAGACCATGAAGTTAGGATAATTATTATGAATAAGTTAAATATGGGATTAATTATAGAACATATTCTAATGATAAGTTTTAATTAATACCAAATTTAAAATAATTATAAAATGATGATACTAATGAGGCTAAAGTGATAGCTAACATAGTTTTAAAATCTACTAATAGGCTTGTCTTATTGGCTCCAAAAAGGAGGAAGATTACATGATTATTAGAACCTCCTCCTAAGGTTTGATAAAATTTATTTGAGTGAATATTACATCTCTACCTTTACCAATGGAGGTTGGTATGACTAAGACATAACATAAGGGGTTTAATATCAATGCCTATTATGATTGGCATAGATGCATGGGGAAATCTACTATTAAGTAATATGGTTAAAGACACAAGACATAATATCTAATTGAGGACAATGTTATTGACGTTAGCGATGCCAATACACCTAAAACTAAGTTAGTTACAAAACTTAATATGAAGCTAAAGATAGTATTGAATCTTATTCCTAAACATATGATATAAGAAACCAAGACTAATCCTTAGGTGCATATGAAGTATAATGGAAATCATACTTTGAATTCTTATGTTTCCATAGATAAGGAGGATAATCATCTAGTCAATATTATTGGTACACTTGTAAAAACACACACACACACACACACATATATATATATATATATATATATATATATATATATATAACTACCTTCAATTACATTTTATGATCATGAGATCTTTTATGATGATTTTATTATTGTGCCTTTATTTTACTATATTTCATTGACTCTCATCCTATACACAATGTTATGGTAGATAATGGTTCAAGTGAAAACATATGCACTATGAAATTTCTTACTAGTCTTATGTACACATAATTATTTTATTGGTATAACTATTACAAAGAAAGGATTCAATGGAATGATATAAAATAGTCTTGGGGGCATTATGATACTACTTATGGTAGGGATTTTAGCTTTATATACTTGGTTATTATAAATGTATACCATAAGAACACTTTACATGTTATTATGATGTCCATGGATGCATAATATATGTGTAATACCATATTTTGTGCGTCAATGTTTGAATTATATATACAAATCAAGTGGTTATAGTTTTGGGTATCACATATGAGTTTGTCAAAGTAAGAGGACTTTTGACATTAAGGACTTTGAAGAACTTTTAATAACGACATAAATATTAGGTCACCAAATCAAGTATGAATATCATCCCATGAAGGCTATATGAATTAAAAGTAAAATGGACTTACCTTCCCACGTGTTTCTCATTCCTCAGGACCCATTTACAAAGTTGTCAGTTTAATATGAATATTGGGTACTTGCTTGAGAGAGTAGGTTTAACCATAGATTATTTTTAATTTTCTTATCCCAATATACTAGCCTACCACACCCCAATGGACATTGGATCTATCATGAGGCCAACTATGGAGTTTGAGCTCTAATTGGGGATATGAGATGTGCTATTAAATAGGTATTTTGGTGTGATTTTAACTTTTGAATTTAGATGTTGTATTTTTATCATTTTATTTTATTTTAAATGATTTGTATTTTAAATTTTGATGGTTTTTTATATTCCTCATACATACGAATTCAAAGAAACAAACATGGGTTCTAAAAATGACTATCATTTAAAAACTTGGGACTTGATTGCTAAGAAAGAGAACTTAGAGAGCATGGTGTCTAAGAGTATTGTTAATTCATATGAAATAAAAGTGCTACCTTGAATTTGACCTTATGTTATCCAAAGTGGAATGAAAGGAAATGAAATCAAGGGGACTGAACATGAAATAATTTGAATTATTTCAAATCATAAGAAATGTGACAAAGGTGAAAAGGGGATGCAATGATAGGTTAGTATGATTTCTTATCATAAAAATGTTTGAAAGTTTAGTTAAATATGCTATCATAGTTTGTTGTGCAATTTATATCTACAAAAGAATAAAAAACTAAAGCTGAGAATATGGGATCAACCAATTTTTAACATTTTATAAAAGGAAAATACTTTGTTTAATAAAGGTGTTTTTGAAATAGAATAGTGATTTTACAAGGATATCATGGTCTTATCCATGGTCTTACACTACACCTCATAAAAGAGAAACCCAAGTGTGTAATAAAAACAAAAATACTATTTTGTGAGGAGAGCCTAGTCTTATCCATGATCTTACACTATAACTTACAAAAGATAAAATCAAAAGAGTGAATAAAGCATGAAAAAAGAAAGTGGTAGAAATGGTATTTGTGAGGAGGGCATGGTCATATCCATAGTCTTACACTACGACTCACAAATAAAAACCTAATAGAGTGAAATAAGTATTAGAAAATAACAAATAAATAAAATCAAAAGGAATTCATGAGGAAGACTGAGTCCTATCCTTGGTATTACAATGCAACTCATGAGAAAAAGAAACCAAAGGACCAAGATAAGGAATTAAAGTAGGTATAAAGATAAGACTATTGTAGAGGGTGAGACCCATGAAAAAATCCTACAAAAAGTGTCTGTAGGATATCATATATAAATATGATAAGGGAAAGATTTAGGAAAAATATTTCTTTAGGAATTGCACATTAGTAGGCTCTTTACATTTGAAGTGAGTCATAATAACACTTACTAAGCATGGCATTCTGACTCACTTTTGATGTCACTAATAACATGGAAAAATATGAAGTGTTAATCCTAAGCATTAGTGTGGATATGGAATATCTAAGTCAAGATCTTCTCTCATGCCTAAGATTAACACTTCATATTTTTCCATGTTATTAGTGACATCAAAAGTGAGTCTGAATGCCAAAGGGATTATTTTACCATGAGGACTAGTAATAATATAACATGCCCCAACTCCTTGGATACATTTGGTTCCATCAAAGTGTAGGGTCTAGGTGTTCATGCAAATTGATGTTAATTTTTAGAATCTCTTTGATAATAATTTTAGATTTAGTAGTATCAGGAATGACATAGGTATCTTCTTTATTACTTGTTTCTAAATCAACGATAAAGTTATGAAAGTAATCTTTAAGAGAGATAACTTGATTTAGACCTTTAATATAGAGAATATTATCTTTGGGGAGACTATCTTGAAAATGATTGGTAGTGGGTATGGGTGCTAATGCAAGTTGGTTAGAAATGACTTGTCCTTTGATAGATTTTTGAATGATGATGTGAAGGTCAAATTACATTAAGATAACCATCCACTTTCCAACTCTATCTCCAGGTAGAAAGTCTTTGGAGAAAAAGTGATGAAGTGTGTTATAATGAATTATGACATAAGTTGTTTGATAGAGCATGTAGTGATGAATATTTTCAGCTATAAAATAGATAGCAAGGAAATCATGTTCTACTTTGGTATAGAGTTTTTTATAATTATTGAGTCTTCGACTAATATAGTAAATATAATACTCTCTTCCAATATCATGTTATTAGGAAAGCATTTCCCTAACTTATACAAGTGTAGAAGAAGTGTATAAAATCAAAGGATGATCATTTGAAGGTGGTGAAGGGTACGCAAATAGAGAAATGATTATTTCATGTTGTCAAATGCCTTTTGATAAGGATCGATCCATTCTAAAGCATTACCTTTCTTAAGAAGGAAATTAATAGAATAAATGCAATAAGCCATTTTAGGGATAAAACATCATATTGCCCCAACCTTGTCGAGGTAGGTATGGATGTCTAGAATGGAGTGTGGAATAGGCATGTTGACTATATCATTGATTTTAGCAAGATCAATATAAATAACACAAATAAAGACTAATAACCCTAGAAATTTAAAAGATATAATACCAAAAACACATTTGTAAGGGTTGACTCTAACTTTGTACTTGATGAGTTAATCAAAGATGATGGATAAATTAGAGAGATGGGTTTTAAAACTTTTAGATTTGGAAATGAGATCATCGGCATAATTTTCCACAATATTATGGATAAGGTCATGAAAAATGTGGGTCATAGCTTGTTGATGGGTAGTTCCAACATTTTTAAGGTTGAAGGGCATTTTAACATAGTAATAGGTGCCCCATTCCATAGTGAATGTTGTCTTGTGTTGGTCTTTAAGGGAAATATGAATTTGATTTTAGCCCAAAAAACCATCCATGAGGACAAAATTTCATATCCAATAGTGGGATATATGATGGAATCTATCAAATGTAATGGAAAATTGTCTTTGGGATAAGTGAGGTTGAAATTTTGGAAGTTGATGTAGATGCAAATAACCATGGTAACTTTTTTATGAATGGGAGAAATATTTGACACCCATTCAAAATATTCCATAGGTTTAATAAACTTGGAATTTTTTAGTTTGATAATTTCTATATGACATAAGGTGGAAACTTTGGGGGGAAATTTTCATTGTTTTTGCTGAATGGGTTTGGCATTAGGGTATGTGACTATGTTGTGCACCATGATACTATGATCTATGAAAGGCATGTCCTCATATGACCAAGTAAAATTCTTATTATATTTATCAAAGAATAAACTAAAGTTATCATTCTTGGTCAATGTTAGTTCTCAAAAAATAGTTATAGGTTGAAAACATGAGGGTCTACCTTATTATATTTTCATGGTTTCCTTGATAGGCATAGCATTTCTATATTGAAAATGATATGGTGCATCAGAAAGAGAGGAAATGGGATCAGTTTTGGGATTGATGCTAGTAATGAAGTTGTTAAAATGAGATGCCTTTTACTTAAAATTCCCAAGTTTTTGATGTTATCGAGGAAGTTGAGGTTCTCAAGCACAGAGCAATTCAAGGATTGATTCATCTCTAGATAGTATAGGTAGAGGTCCATAATATTCCACATCTAATTCAAAATCTATGATTTTTATACCATGGTGATCATATTCAGAATATATCTAGTATACATCTATGTCCTTGGCATCAAGAGTGACCTTGGGAGTAAGTGGAACTATGGAAGAAGGTTGTTTAGATTTAGTTAGTTTGAAAATAGGCATATCTTTAGAATCATTGATGGGGATAGGATTTGGCAGAGTAACTAGTGTGATAGGAGGTGTGTGTGGTTATGTAATTTCTAAAGTTGCTAGTGGTAATATTTGTTCAACCACCCAAGGAGTATAGAGAAGTGGAGAATTAACTCAAGGTACATGACCTTTAGGTTTTAGCTCAATATCCATGGAAATGGTATAAAAATCATGGTTAAAATCATGTATTTTATCTAAAGTTTTTTTATAGTGTTGAACATCCAAGTCTCTTAATTGAGCTTCGGCTATAATGTAATTATCATCATATGTGGGAGAGATAATTTT